>JAWPHD010004663.1:0-92500 GCA_037043455.1 Cyrtodaria siliqua
GGGTGACCTTGGTTTTTGACCTAGTGACTCCAACGTATATAAGCCTCATCCGCTCATTGAAGCCAGTCTACCTGTGAAATATCTACAGAGGTTTAAGAGTTATCGTACTACGGGAAAGATAAATCATTATCGGGTCACGGTGACTTTTACCTTTGACCGACTGAACTCAAAAGAAAGAGGTCTCATTCTCCATGAAGTTTGAGGAATGTGACTACATAGTTTGAAGAGTAATTGTGCGGATATGTTTTGTCATGATCAGGATCATGACGACCTTAACCTTTAACACAATTGACCCCAAAGTGAATTGGGTTCATTCTCTCATCCTTGCCAATATACCTGCAAACTATGACGGCCACACGAGTGAAACCTAAAATGAGCATAGCCTCTGTCGTATGTCAGTCCGTCCTTCTGTCTGTCTATCTGTCTCTGATTTAATGCACATTTGACTGTAGAAGTAAACATTAATAGTTAACACACAGTCGGTATCATCTCCGTTAATGTTGAAAATAAACACATTTTGTCTTTAATCTTTAACAAGAACATAGATCAGGGTATGAGGAAAACTCTATACAGACGTTAATGCTATTGTGTTATATACTAGACGACTGGTTTTTGCAGATCTCAGATTGACAGACAAAATTCGTATTCAGTTTGACGCTAAAGATATATATGCAATTGTACAAAACACCCAACTATGCACGTAAAGGACATAAGAAGGGTATTTGCTTAACTATATTCCAAAAGCGACTTTAACAACAATGCAGTATGCGTTTCCATTTACAAAACAGTTTATGAATGTATAACTAGAGTTTGTAGCTGTGGGGAGACTGTAAAAGTCACCCCGACTACGAATCAAAAGTGTTTTTACCCACTGTGAGAGACCAATCTGTGTAACGTAAAATAACGCTCAAGCCGTTGTAGGTCCACACTGTACCACAAACCACAGCACCCACACGCACTGTCACCGTAAGTCTACATTGTACCACAAACCACATCACCCATACGCAGTGACACTGTAAGTCTACACTGTATCACAAACCACAGCACCCACACGCAATGACACCGTAAGTCTACACTGTATCACAAACCACAGCACCCACGCGCAATGGCACCGTAAGTCTACACTGTATCACAAACCACAGCACCCACGCGCAATGGCACCGTAAGTCTACATTTTACCACAAACCACATCATCCACACGCAATGACAATGTAAGTCTACACTGTATCACAAACCACAGCACCGATACGCAATGACACCGTACGTCTACACTGTACCACAAACCATAGCACCCACACGCAATGTCACCGTAAGTCTACACTGTACCACAAACCATAGCACCCAAACGCAATGTCACCGTAAGTCTACATTGTACCGCAAACCACAGCACCCACACGCAATGACACCGTAAGTCTACACTGTACCACAAACCATAGCACCCACACGCAATGACACCGTAAGTTTACACTGTATCACAAACCACAGCACCAACATGCAATGACACCGTAAGTATACACTGTATCACAAACCACAGCACCCACAAGCAATGACACCGTAAGTCTACACTGTACCACAAACCATAGCACCCACACGCAATGACACCGTAAGTTTACACTGTATCACAAACCACAGCACCCACATGCAATGACACCGTAAGTATACACTGTATCACAAACCACATCACCCACACGCAATGACACCGTAAGTCTACACTTTACCACAAACCATAGTACCCACACGCAATGGCACCATAAGTTTACACTGTTCCACAAACCACAGCACTCACAGGCAATGGCACCGTAAGTCTACACTGTACCACAAACCACATCACCCACACGCAATTACACTGTAAGTCTACACTGTATCACAAACCACAGCACCCACACGCAATGGCACCGTAGGTCCACACTGTACCAAAAACCACATCACCCACACGCAATGACACTGTACGTCTACACTGTACCACAAACCACAGCACCCACACGCAATGACACCGTAAGTCTACACTGTATCACAAACCACAGCAACCACACGCAATACACCGTAATTCTACACTGTACCAAAAACCACAGCATCCACACGCAATGACACCGTAAGTCTACACTGTACCACAAACCACAGCACCCACACACAATGATACCGTAAGTCTACACTGTGCCACAAACCACAACACCCACATGCAATAATTCCGTAAGTCTACACTGTATCACAAACCACAGCACCCACACGCAATGGCACCGTAGGTCCACACTGTACCAAAAACCACATCACCCACACGCAATGACACTGTACGTCTACACTGTACCACAAACCACAGCACCCACATGCAATGACACCGTAAGTCTACACTGTATCACAAACCACAGCAACCACACGCAATACACCGTAATTCTACACTGTACCAAAAACCACAGCATCCACACGCAATGACACCGTAAGTCTACACTGTACCACAAACCACAGCACCCACACACAATGATACCGTAAGTCTACACTGTGCCGCAAACCACAACACCCACATGCAATAATTCCGTAAGTCTACACTGTACCACAAACCACAGCACCAAACACAATGGAACCTAGCTTCACCCTGTACCACAAACTAAACCAAATAATCAAATTAAATTGCCAATTGAACAGGTCAATACGCAGCTAATACAGGGTTACCGACTTGGAACGGTCAGTAGTCAATGTGATATCCACATACAGTTGAAAACATCAATAAAAAATAAAAAACGCAAACAAATTATTCTAAATTTGTTTTCATATTTTCAAATTAATAGCTAGTTACATGCTCAAACTCTCTTGTGGGAAAAAAAAATATTTTTTGGACTATTGCCGAACTATCTCGGGACAACCTGATATAATATAAAGGATATTATTCTGAAACATAACCTTAACGCTTGGTCTTACATGTTGGTTAACATGCCACAGCAATTCAGTCAGTGCACATTGAATAGTATTGTATGAAAGGAAGATATCGTGTTACGCGATGTCTATTGTTCTCTTACTTATTGTTCGGGTTGGGGACAAGGGGTTTTCAGCATTTAACATGATCAGTTAAGTAATACACGCATAAGCATCTTTAGTGGTAAATAAAACTACAAAATAACTACTTTACAGCCATAATGTTTTTTGATGGGGTTTTCCAATGTAACTTCCTTGTTGCTTGGACAGTACCGAATTAAGAAATCTCAAATAACTTCAGTTATCATTATTGTTTTACTATACAACGTTTAAAGTGGCTTAATTTACGTTTATCAAACATATTAAAGGGACTGGAGGCGAATAGGCGTCAATCCAGATTCGAATAAACTAAATACTCAATAAGGGATCCCTTGGAAGCAGCAAACACAAACAAGAGGTAACAGTAACAGACTCGATTTTATTGAGTCTGTTCATGAGAGGTAATGTAAAAGTGCAACTCCTGCCACGCCTCCTAGCATCGGCTTAAGCGATATTCTACTTTAAAATCACTAAGACAGGGCCTGATGATCCGAAGAGACCATTGGGGTTTTAAACCAGATTCTAGGGTGCACCAAACCTCACTCTTACCCTTTTGTCATCCCAATAAAAGGGACAGTGTAAATAGATATCCCAGCCAGGTTATAATCTCTGGGCGACCTTTATTCTGCGTTACAGTTTTATTGGAATTATATATGTATAAAACTGTTGGCAATATAACCCCTTTTAAACTAACATTATGATTTAGCAACAAAACAGTGTGAATCGTCGAGATGTCCAGATCATTAATGTTTGTAAATAATAAACCCTAGGTAACATGCAGCTTAATGTAAAGCATTACGCCAGATCATCAATGTTTGTAAATAATAAACCATAGGTAACATGCAGCTTAATGTAAAGCATTACGCCAGATCATCAATGTTTGTAAATAATAAACCATAGGTAACATGCAGCTTAATGTAAAGCATTACGCCAGTTTCATAAGAAAATGAAGCATACTTTGTTTTCTTTATTTGTATTGAAAACAATACTCTTTCAGATCGCCTTCAGTCCCATTCCCGATTAGTTTTTATTTAATATTAATGACACTATCAACACCAACGTCTGATCACAGTTTTATTTTTCAACCGATTTCAAAAATTAATTAGGAGCCTTCAATAACTATGTTACCTACTCCGTCAGGGTTATCGTTACCGTTACTTCAATAACTATGTTACCTACTCCGTCAGGGTTATCGTTACCGTTACTTCAATAACTATGTTGCGCTACTCCGTCAGGGTTATCGTTACCGTTACTTCAATAACTATGTTATCTACTCCGTCAGGGTTATCGTTACCGTTACTTCAATAACTATGTTACGCTACTCCGTCAGGGTTATCGTTACCGTTACTTCAATAACTATGTTACGCTACTCCGTCAGGGTTATCGCGTTACTTCAATAACTATGTTACGCTACTCCGTCAGGGTTATCGTTACCGTTACTTCAATAACTGTGTTACCTACTCCGTCAGGGTTATCGTTACCGTTACTTCAATAACTATGTTACGCTACTCCGTCAGGGTTATAGTTATGCTACTCCGTCAGGGTTATCATTACCGTTACTTCAATAACTATGTTACGCTACTCCGTCAGGGTTATCGTTACCGTTACTTCAATAACTATGTTACGCTACTCCGTCAGGGTTATCGTAACCGTTACTTCAATAACTATGTTACGCTACTCCGTCAGGGTTATCGTTACCGTTACTTCATTAACTATGTTGCGCTACTCCGTCAGGGTTATCGTTACCGTTACTTCAATAACTATGTTACCTACTCCGTCAGGGTTATCGTTACCGTTACTTCAATAACTATGTTACGCTACTCCGTCAGGGTTATCGTTACCGTTACTTCAATAACTATGTTACGCTACTCCGTCAGGGTTATCGTTACCGTTACTTCATTAACTATGTTGCGCTACTCCGTCAGGGTTATCGTTACGTAAACGTCGACAAACTTTTTTCAAACTAGTATTATCGTAACCCTGATTGACTTTTGCAATATAAAAGTAATGTAATTCTTCTGCGAAAAGGACTGTCAGACTTCTTTGGCAATGTAATTTACACAATTTGTAAGACCTTTGGTTATGCTCACTTATCATACATTCTTTATTACATTTTTTCAAAAGAAGTTATGGCCCTATCATTTTGCAGCGCATTGCATGCTTTCATGTTTAATTTTGCGATAACATAGTGTGAACCCTATCATCTACATAAATCATGAAAAGGATAATATCATTTAAAGTGATTCTACAATATTGTCTTGTGGTGCCTTTAACGGTTTATTTTCGTGTAGCGTTTGCCATGTCATTGAGTACTTGATAAATACATGAATATCTTTGTGATTTACTAATAATGCCAATTGTGGAGGTATTGTACCGTGTACCGTCTGCCAAGTCATTGAGTACTTGATACATACATGATCATCTTTGTGATTTACTAATAATGCCTATTAATGCTGTTTAATATGCTAAATGATCTAGCATTGTGAAGGTATGGACCGTGTACCGTCTGCCAAGTCATTGAGTACTTGATACATACATGATCATCTTTGTGATTTACTAATAATGCCTATTAATGCTGTTTAATATGCTAAATGATCTAGCATTGTGGAGGTATTGTAACGTGTACCGTCTGCCAAGTCATTGAGTACTTGATACATACATGATCATCTTTGTGATTTACTAATAATGCCTATTAATGCTGTTTAATATGTTAAATGATCTAGCATTGTGGAGGTATTGTAACGTGTACCGTCTGCCAAGTCACTGAGTACTTGATACATACATGATCATCTTTGTGATTTACTAATAATGCCTATTAATGCTGTTATATAAGGTTAAATGATCTAGCATTGTGGAGGTATTGTAACGTGTACCGTCTTCGTTTAATATTTACAATTGTATATGCTAATAAATATAAATGTTTCAAACTGACCAATTTTCCTAAAGCTTCTTGTTTGATGATTGAGTCCCTCTTTACCATTAGCTTGACCAAAGTCCCAGAACTACCCTATACTAATCTCTTTATCGTATGAAACATCATCTTCAGACGCTATAACATCGGACACGACCCGGTACGCTGCAATGTAAATGGCGTCTTCCGAAACAAAGGAAGTAATCCTGCAACTTTTACAGTTCAGTCAGCTCAAGTATAACTTGCAATGGCATTTTCATTCCAATATCTTTATCTACATATCTTCACTGTATGGTTTAACGGGTAAACGGGGAGGTCAATATGGTAAGAGTGACGTGTGACGCAACCAAGAACCTAGTCTAACTCTAAAGTGTTTTTTACGACATACTGTTACAAGGCGGTATTTGTGGTGTTGCATTCTTCTTTTTTTGTATGGTTTTCAACGCGTTTGATTTTAGACCGCCTGAGCCGAATGCTCACTGTGATATATTGGGACCATTCGTCCATCGTTAGCAACAGCTTCAAACTACTTCTAAGAATACGCTTGGTCTACTTTGACCAAACCTCACACTGATGATCCTTATGTTAATGGTTTTCAGTTTGTTACAATTAGGTCAACGTCCAAAGATGGCTGCCATTACCATAAAATGACGTCCTCAGGTTCAGAGAGAGCAGCACCCCGGGGATCCAAAATGTGTATATAGAGATGTTTTATTTTTCACATTGCCTTTTGTTTGTCATTTTGCGTGTTTTTGGATTTACTGTGTTCTGTGAAAGCTGCATTTCCTGTTCGACCTTTATACGTAGTTTTACACAGACTTACATATGGAAAACTTAAAACATCTTCTTCTGTGAAACCTCAAGACACAGGGCTCTCATATATTCCATGTAATTGTCACGGTGTATGGATATCTAACAGGTAGATTGATGTTGCATTGTCTGGCCGGTTAGCTCAGTCGGTAGAGCATCGGAACGGTAGTCCGAAGGTCCCGGGTTCGAGCCCCGGTCTTTCTGCACACTTTTCTAGCCCTGTGACATTATATCAGCTAATGATCCTCAACGACGTTTGTTCAATGGTGACCCTGAGTTCATATATGTCCCTATACCCGGGGGTCACAGTCTTACATAGATTTATATAGGACAATCTTTAAAAAAGCATCGTCTCAGAAACCGCTTTGTCAATTTTGACCAAACTTCACATAGATGATCCTTAAGTGAATGGTTTTCAAGAATGGTTTTCAAACTTGATAATTATGTCAACTCACATCCAAGATAGCCGTCGTCGAAAAATGTTAAAATTACATCTTGTACACCGGGAACCTATGGCCGTGCGTTCAAATCCCGCTAGAGTTAAACTTTATTTTTTTATTTTGTTTTGGGATCACTCTTCTTTCATTGTCCGTCCATCGTCCGTAACGCAACATCCAAGATGGTTGCTATTATCATAACGGTTCAAAACCTTAAGAAATCTTCTTCTGAAGAACCACTATACAGATTTCAAAAGTTCTTCTTTATTAATGATCGCCAACAACTGTACTATCAAGTTATTTCCATGAAGTCCACGGGTTCAAATATAGCCGCGCCTCGAGGTCCGAAGTTTGTATATAGAGATTTGGCATGTTTTACATAGATTTATATAGGGACAATTTAAAAAATCTTCTTCTCTGAAACTATAAGGCGCGGAGCTCTCATATGGGCCTCTACACAGTTTGTTCAAATGGTAACCCTGGGGTCAAATCTGTAACCAATCCGCGAGTCACAGTTTTACATAAAGTTTATATAGGAAAACTTTACAAAAAATCTTCTTCTCAGAAACGGCGTGGTTCATTTTGACCAAACTTCACGTGGATGATCATTAGGTGAATGCTTTTTTAAGTTTATTAAAATTAGGTCAAAGCAACATCTAAAAAGGCCGCAATTACCATAAAAGCTCAAAATCTTAGAAAAATCTTCTTTTCAAGAGAATTTGGTATCGAAAATGGCCCCACAACATGGATTATGTGTTACATTATAATATTCTGCTGCTTATATCCCTGATAGCAGGAAATTGAATATTGAATTGAATAGGAGGAATACTGCCTATTAAAAAAGTGTTTCCGTGCCGTGCAAATCCTTGCACTCAGTGATTGCTTTGAGGCCACTGGGCCTCTTGGGATATTTTAATTATCATGTTTGTGTTTAACTTATATTGCCTATTAATACTGCCTAGTTTGTTGTTGGGGGGGGGGGGGGGGTACTTATATTGCCTATTAATACTGCCTAGTTTGTTGGGGGTGGGGGGGGGGGGATTTCCTTATTTATAATCAATCTCTACCCAAAGTTGTCGTTCCTTGCATACACATGCTTCTCTGTCAACGTCTCACCAAATACCAAGAATCTTGGCAAACTATGAAAAACGGTGGAAATGTAAAATTTCTTGATGACATTATTTTTCTGAATTAACTTCATATGAAAATTATGCTCAGGATTATATTGCGGTAGAATAAAGGTTTGTAATTTGGCATATCACTGCGCCGTCAAAACTTTAAAATAGGCACCACCAAATCGTCCCCATAGCGTAACAGTACAGGATCATCCATGTGAAGTTTGGTCAAGACAACGTACAACACGAAGAGTGATTCCAATAGATCACTTTCCCATAGATCACCTTGAGCCTTCAGCTCAGGTGATCTAAAAAGAACATGGGATGAGGATCACCGTTTTGATGACCTTGACTGCGATCTTTACTTATTTCTTGTAGCTATGTGGCTTGAGTCATCATGTGTAAGTTGTATGAATAAGTGAAATTATGCAATAATACCTGATTAAATAATTTGACTCTAGGTTAACATAGTGCCTGTACTTAGCAGAAACTGAACGATGCCTTCGTATTTGTTGCCATAGTAAAATTAACACATACTCATATGTCTCTACTTTTTTTTTGACAAGGCAAGACAAAACATGCAACACTAAACATCAACAAAAAGCAAAGCAAATGTTCCACAAAATGATGCATTTCATTATTAAAGGGACTGTTGGTGATTTTCCAGTTTAGTACGAACGCTTTAAAGACACATTTCCCAACGCTACTTGGTCAGTGAAAAAGCATGGGAAGCTTGCATATTTACAGCCAGCACGCTTCATGGCTGATCAACTCAGGTATATAAATTGAGTCTACTCTTATTTTTTTATTTTTATAGCATTGCTATATTGAGGGTAAGAATAGCTGAGGTGATCTAAAAATAGGCTCGAAATATGTCTTTAAGTCTTATCCTTGAATAAAAGTACAACAAGAGGCCAATGACCTTGAAGCTCTACTGATAGGTATTGATAGCTAGATCAGCATTCCTGTGAAGTTTCATAAAAAATCTGTAGGTTCAGAGGTTTTTACTATATAACTCTATGTAAACAAAGATGACCACTGGCAGCCATGTTAAATGTCAACCATGTCATGCTGATCATTTTATAAAAAGTCCCATATCAATATCACTTACAGTTTTCAAGAAGTAGTCGCTACAAACATTTCTTAAAACATCTATTTTTAGCCGTGACGGCCATCTTAAATTTCCGGCCGACCTGAAATTTTGCTAGGATCAACTAGACATCAAGAGCAACATTTCTGTGAAGTTTTATGAATATCCGTTAAGTAGTTTAAGAGGAGTATAGTGACTACACATTTTTACTATACACACTCTATGTAAACAAAGATGGCCACTGGCAGCCATGTGTAACGTCGAACAACATCATATCATGATGATTATTTTAGAAAAATCTCATATCAATATCAGTTACAGTTTTCAAGAAGTAGTCGCTATAAATTGATTCTTGGATTTCACATCAACGTGATAATTTGCTAAGTTCAACTAGACGTTATGGACAATATTCCTGTAAAGTTTCATGAAAATACATCTAGTAGTTTTGGAGTAGTAGTCGCTACAAAAATAGTTTAGGGACGGACGGACGACGCACCACGTCATGGTCGTGACCTTTGATCAACTAAGCTAAAACAAATGAACATTTAATAATGCATTTTTACATTTGTGTTCTTTTTTTTTTTACATATGTAACTTTTCTTTTTTTTTTACATTTGTTAACTTTCTTTTCTCACTTTTGTCACTTTTATTTTTTTTACATATGTCACCAAACGTGTTACATTTGTCGTATGTTTTTACAAATGTGACTTTTTTTTTTTACATTTGTAACCGTTTTTACATTTGTGACATGTTTCACGTTTGAGGTTCCTACATACGTCCCCTTACATCGCCCAATGCTGATTGCCTTATTTATTTCAGAATTATGGCCCATTGTTTGACTAAGAATTTAAGCGGGGTACTCATCACCTTTGGTGATAGCTCTATATTTCCTTGTAATTGTTGTTTATTTTGAATACGTGTTTTCGGTTTTCTGTGTTATGTGAATGCTACATTTCCTGTTCGACTTTGATACCTACTTTACATATGTATCCATATAAACGTGTTTTGGATAGTTGTGTTTAGCAAATGCAACTTTACCTGCTCAGCAGTTTGTTTACTTTTGGCATAAGTGTTAAAAATATGTCTAGTATAAAAAGGGACTGAAAAGAGGAATTTGGAAATCGCCGAACACAATAAATACATAAAATATTGCAGTCTCGGTTTGATTGAGAATGTTCATGAACGGTAGTGACAAGTACTTGCTGCCGTTGACGCCCTCTAGACCCGGATTGAGCAGAACACAATGTGTAGAATGTCAATAGTACAGAAATTTGAGCCATCAATAAGACTGTATGCGTAATTATGACGGTGAACATGGAACCTTAATAGTCTCGCATAGCTCTATGTAGAGTAACTCTGATTGTTTTTATAAATAGTATGTATACTTTGTAAAACTGTTATTTGTAACTGTATGTTATAAGAGGCGAGACTGAAATAAAGTATTTGTATTGTATTGTATTGTGTTGTATTGTATCATATTGTATTGTTTTGTAACATATAGTGTACAGATGTGCCACGTTTCAGCCGTATTGCCTTCAAACGTTATTATATTTCGTACACCAGTGCAGTATATGTAATCTACGGAATTCTGTCAGTGCCTGATGTTCACTCGAAAAGTGGAAATTTAACATGAAGTTTCGAAGTTTTCTAGTTTTCGTGTGAAATCTTCAAGGCGAAAAGTGGAAATTGAGTACGAAGTTTCGAAGTTTTATATTAAATTTCGAAACTTCTTGTTAAAATTCCACTTTTCGAGTGAACATCAGGTCGAAAAGTTGACGGCACTAACAGGATTCCGTAGAAATCTGATATACGGTGTGTTATCATTATGTTTAGTGTTATGCATAAACAGTGATACATAAATACCTATTTTCAGGGGCTGTGTATTTTGAGGATTATTTTAAAAGATAAACCTTAAATATCTAATGTCTGTTATATGAGCTGCACCTGGTTTACGCTCCAACCACCACCTATATTCTATGTAGTTCAATAAGGGGTTTTATTAAACACATGTGTATCACATTGTTAAAGATGGGAGATCTAGAGGGAGAGAAGGAAGGAAGGAAGAGGAAGAGGAAGGAAGGAAGAAAGGAAGGAAGGAAGGAAGGAAAGGGAGGGAGTGAGAAGGGATGGAAGGAGTAAGGAACGACTAAACGAAGGAACGAACGAAAGAACGAACACCGAAATTCAACATGCATCAATTTTGCTTGACACCCGACTCTTTTTTTTCAAAAAAGTTCATAAACTCAAAAGTTTTTCTAGGGCCTACTTATTTTACAAATATAATAATTACTGGTAACAGTAGCACAGACGGTAGTAGTTGGTAGCACGCTCGCATCTCACAAATGGGTTCGATTCCCAGTATCGGTATTGTAGACGATAATGGGGTCCTGTTACCTCATCAAAACCACTCTAACGCTGTAATCTGCGTGATCGGGGTTATTGTGTCAATATACATGTGTAGCCCGATTAATATTATAAGAATCTTTCATGGGTATCCGGTGAAGATAGGGAATTCCAACCCGAGGTATAAGTGTTTTTATCGGAACCGAGGCTTTGCCGAGGTTCCGATAAAAACACTTATACCGAGGGTTGGAATTCCCTATCTGAACCGAGTACCCATGATAGATTCTTTTTCTTGCATATCAGAGACATGTTGTGCGCCCACGCCGCCAGCTACTAACGTTTTGCATGTTTTCCTGCATGCCGGATGTTGGCGCGCGTGGATTTTATCTCGACCCTAGGGTGAGATGGAAATATCTAGCCCCGGTAAAATGGCGGATATCCTTATCCGGTATGCAAGAAAAACGTATATGTTCACATCGACAGGGAAACAAATTCGTGCAACTTATGTATCGCCCTATTCGTAAGAGGTGTATAATAAATAAAAGTTTAATTTGACGTAGATCCAATTTATTTCTAATCGTACGACAAACAAAATATAAAGGTAACCCATGTAACATACATTTCTAATCGTACGACAAACACAATATAAAGGTAACCCATTTAACATACATTTCTAATCGTACGACAAACACAATATAAAGGTAACCCATGTGACATACATTTCTAATCGAACGACAAACACAATATAAAAATAACCCATGTAACATACATTTCTACACCGTACGACAACCACAATATAAAGGTAACCCATGTAACATACATTTCTACACCGTACGACAAACACAATATAAAGTTAACCCATGTAACATACATTTCTTATCGTACGACAAACACAATATAAAGGTAACCCATGTAATATACATTTCTAATCGTACGACAAACACGATATAAAGGTAACATATGTAACATACATTTCTAATCGTACGACAAACACAATATAAAGGTAACCCATGTAACATACATTTCTAATCGTACGACAACCGCAATATAAAGGTAACCCATGTAACATACATTTCTACATCGTACGACAAACACAATATAAAGGTAACCATGTAACATACATTTCCACATCGTACGACAAACACAATATAAAGATAACCCATGTAACATACATTTCTACATCGTACAACTAACACGATATAAAGGTAACCCATGTAACATACATTTCTACGTCGTACGACAACCACAATATAAAGGTAACCCATGTAACATACATTTCTACATCGTACGACAACCACAATATAAAGGTAACCCATGTAACATACATTTCTACATCGTACGACTAACACAATATAAAGGTAACCCATGTAACATACATTTCTACATCGTACGACTAACACAATATAAAGGTAACCCATGTAACATACATTTCTGCATCGTACGACAAACACAATATATAGGTAACCCATGTAACATACATTTCTACACCGTACGACAACCACAATATAAAGGTAACCCATGTAACATACATTTCTACATCGTACGACTAACACAATATAAAGGTAACCCATGTAACATACATTTCTACATCGTACGACTAGCACAATATAAAGGTAACCCATGTAACATACATTTCTACATCGTACGACAAACATAATATAAAGGTAACCCATGTAACATACATTTGAAGGTTAACTCAACAAGCAGCCCATCCTTGTTTTTCCATAAACTTGAAACTTGACATGCATTATCTCTTTGTCCCCAGTGTGACAAGGAAATTAAATTGTCGATATCATGGCCATGAAGAGTTAAATAAACATCGTATAATTCGTCCTAAAGTAACTAAGTTAACTATGTGTGGGCGACTTGTTTACTTGTAAAGGCTGTCAAATACCTCAAACGTGTGTCACAGTGTAACCTATACGGTCTCAAGGACTCGATACTTATTACATGTCCTTGCGGTTGTAATGTTGCTGTTTGTTTTCTGCATTTGAATACTTGCACATTTTTAAACTAGTTCAAAATACAAGTCTGTGTTACAGTAATAGTTGACTATTATGTACAGCACATACAATAACTGCGTTCAACACGTTCCTCCTTCCCTGTAAAACAGAAATTCCTTGTTTTATTTTCAATATATCTATAAGCAACGTCAAAGAGAAAACTCATACTATTTCATAATTACATTACTGTTCATGTAAGACCTCCATATATAGCTCAAGTGCAATGTGTCTCTTTAAATGTATTATTTATATAGTTTAATAATATTTTATGGCAGATATGTTACAATACATCAATTCAACGTCACAATATTCATAGAAACATATGCAAATGGATTGAAGTACAAGTTCTTATTACATTAGTTACAGTTCTCTCCATATTATTTATATAATGTAGGTATGTATGGCTTAACGTCGCTTTTAACAACATTTTTATGATATATTGTGTCTACTTGTAGCAATGAAACCTTTATAGTGTTGTAAGATTGGACTACAGATGAGTAGACACATAGCATGATAACACACACAGTCACATCATACTGACACCGGTCCAAGCACACAGTCACATCATACTGACACCGGGCCAACCACACAGTCACATCATACTGACACCGGGCCAGCCACACAGTCACATCATGCTGACACCGGGCCAGCCACACAGTCACATCCTACTGACACCGGACCAACCACACAGTCACATCATACTGACACCGGGCCAGCCACACAGTCGCATCATACTGACACTGGACCAACCACACAGTCACATCATACTGACACTGGACCAACCACACAGTCACATCATGCTGACACCGGGCCAGCCACACAGTCACATCATACTGACACCGGACCAACCACACAGTCACATCATACTGACACAGGGCCAACCACACACTCAAATAATACTGACACCGTGCCAACCACACAGTCACATCATACTGACACCAGGCCAACCACACAATCACATCATACTGACACCGGGCCAACCACACAGTCACATCATACTTACACCGGTCCAACCACACAGTCATATCATACTGACACCGAGCCAACCACACTCACATCATACTGACACCGGGCCAGCCACACAGTCGAATCATACTGACACCGGACCAGCCACACAGTCACATCATATTGACACCGGGCCAACCACACAGTCACATCATGCTGACACCGGGCCAGCCACACAGTCACATCATGCTGACACTGGACCAACCACACAGTCACATCATGCTGACACCGGGCCAGCCACACAGTCACATCATACTGACACTGGACCAACCACACAGTCACATCATACTGACACTGGACCAACCACACAGTCACATCATGCTGACACCGGGCCAGCCACACAGTCACATCATACTGACACCGGGCCAACCACACACTCACATAATACTGACACCGTGCCAACCACACAGTCACATCATACTGATACCGGGCCAACCACACAATCACATAATACTGACACCGTGCCAACCACACACTCACATCATACTGACACCGGGCCAGCCACACAGTCACATCATATTGACACCGGGCCAACCACACAGTCGCATCATATTGTCACCGGGCCAACAACACAGTCACATCATACTGGCACCGGCCAGCTACACAGTCACATCATACTGACACTGGACCATCGGGCCAGTCACACAGTCACATCATATTGACACCGGGTCAGCCACACAGTCACATCATACTGACACCGGGCCAGTCACACAGTCACATCATACTGACACCGGTCCAACCACACAGTCACATCATACTGACACCGGACCAACCACACAGTCACATCATACTGACACCGGGCCAGCCACACAGTCACATCATACTGACACTGGACCAACCACACAGTCACATCATGCTGACACCGGGCCAGCCACACAGTCACATCATGCTGACACCGGACCAGCCACACAGTCACATCATGCTGACACCGGGCCAACCACACACTCACATAATACTGACACCGTGCCAACCACACAGTCACATCATACTGACACCGGGCCAACCACACACTCACATACTACTGACACCGTGCCAACCACACAGTCACATCATACTGACACCGGGCCAACCACACAGTCACATCATACTGACACCGGACCAGCCACACAGTCACATCATATTGACACCGGGCCAACAACACAGTCGCATCATACTGTCACCGGACCAACCACACAGTCACATCATACTGACACCGGACCAACCACACAGTCACATCATACTGACACCGGGCCAACCACACGCTCACATAATACTGCCACCGGGCCAGCCACACAGTCACATCATATTGACCCCGGGTCAACCACACAGTCACATCATACTGACACCGGGCCAGTCACACAGTCACATCATACTGACACCGCGCCAACCACACAGTCACATCATACTGACACCGGTCCAATCACACAGTCACATCATACTGACACCGGGCCAGCCACACAGTCACATCATACTGACACCGGGCCAACCACACAGTCACATCATACTGACACCGGGCCAACCAGTCCTAGAACTACCATGAAATCTAAACGTATACTAACCCACACAGTCACATCATACTGACACCGGGCCAACCAGTCCTAGAACTACCAAAAAATCTAAACGTCAACTAACCCACACAGTCATATCGTACTGACACCGGGCCAACCAGTCCTAGAACTACCGAGAAATCTAAACGTCAACTAACCCACACAGTCACATCATACTGGAACCGGGCCAGCCACACAATCACATCATACTGACACCGGGCCAATCAGTCCTAGAACAAACAATAAATCTAAACGTCAAGTAAGAAAGCTACTCGTGTCATTTGTATGAAGTCTTTAGTATGGCCTGGACGGGAATTGAACCCACAACCTCCAGTATGTGAGGCGGACGCTTTATAACTTAGCCACCACCGCGGTTTTAAATGTATCAATGCATTTAAAAAAAAACGATTATGAGTTAAAACTGAAGTCAAAATTAGGTTATAAACTTGTTCGCAATTGAACACAAAGATAAACGCTTACAAGTGTTCGAAGGTGTGCCCTGTTGGTATTATATTGCCTTCATGATAACATGTCTAGCAAACTCGTAATGTACAAACAGTTGTTAACTATCTAAGCGTATGTAAAGTTATATTTTATTACAAAATGTATAGTTAGATTTAGACTGTGCTAAAAATACTTGTTTTCGTAGAATACCATTTAAAATGACTAACTTATTTTTTTTTTATGTTTTCTTTAAAAGTAAATTCGGTCATGGACATTTTAACAATGATCTACATTTATAGTCTGGTTCTCGTTTGGTCTCCGCATCTTTCAATAGTCGACCGACGCCTAGGCCCGTATTCATAAAGCTCCTTAAGATATTTCTCAACTTAAATATACCTTCAAATGAGGTTATTTTCTAGAACTTCTACTTAAGGAACATCCTAAGTTTAAACGTTATTCATAAAACATCTTATTTTAAATTTCAACTAAAGTTGTGTTAAAATTCCATCAAAAGTTATAGAACCTAGTAACTAGAACTGAGTAACTAGAACCGATAAATACCTTCTGAGTACGTTTATGGCAAGCCAATTGTCCAATAATTACGTGAACCTAGGTTTACGGTCGAAAAACCAGGATTAACGATCGATAAACTAGGTTTTTCGAACGTAAAAGCATGTTAACCTATACTTTCGAGCGAAAACATAGGATAACGTCCGTAAACCATAGTTCACGCTCGTAAACGTAGGTTTACGCTCGTAAACGTAGGTTTACGCTCGTAAACCCAAGTTCACGGTCGTAAACATAGGTTTACATTCGTAAACTATGGTTCACGCTCGTGAACCCCGGTTCACGCTCGTAAACATAGGATAACAACCGAAATTCATAGTTCAATCGAGAAACCTAGTTTATCGAACGTAAACCATGGTTTACGGTCGATATACTAGGATTATCAAAACAACTATGAATTTCGGACGTGAACATGGGTTCACGACCGTGAACCTATGTTTACGACCGTGAACCTACGTTTACGACCGTGAACCATAGTTTACGACCGTGAACCATAGTTTACGACCGTGAACCATAGTTTACGAACGTGAACCATAGTTTACGGACGTAAACCTATGTTTACAACCGTGAACTATAGTTTACGCTCGTAAACTATGGTTTACGCTCGTAAACATAGGTTCACGCTCGTAAAACCGGGTTTATCGACTTGTAACTATGCTTTTGGACCGGTATCTGTGATTTACGAGCATAGACAATCACGACTGTGAACCATAGTTTACGAACGTGAACTATAATTTACGAGAGTAAACCTATGTTTACGATCGTGAACCATAGTTTACGGACGTGAACCTAGGTTTACGACCGTGAACCATAGTTTACGGACGTGAACCTATGTTTACGACCGTGAACCATAGTTTACGAACGTGAACCTATGTTTACGATCGTGAACTTGGGTTTACGAGCGTGAACCATAGTTTACGAACGTAAACCTAGGTTTACGTTCGATAAACTAGGTTTCTCGAACAAATCTATGATTTTCGGTCGTTATCCTATGTTCACGAGCGTGAACCTATGTTCAGGGTCGTAAACCCATGTTCACGGTCGTAAACCCAAGTTCACGGTCGTAAACATAGGTTCACGTTCGTAAACTATGGTTCACGCTCGTGAACCCAGGTTCACGCCCGTAAACATAGGTTCACGCTCGTGAACTTAAGATAACGACCGAAATGCTTAGTTCAATCGAGAAACCTAGTTTATCGAACGTAAACATGGGTTCACGAGCGTAAACTATGGTTTACGCCCGTTATCCTATGTTTTCGCTCGAAAATATAAGTTAGTATTCGATAAACCTGGTTTTACGTTCGAAAAACTTAGTTTATCGATCGTTAATCCTAGTTTTTCGACCGTAAACATGGGTTCACGTAATTATTGGACAATTGGCTTGCCATATACGTTAAACGTGATAACATTTATCTTAACCATTTTCTGTGTGTGTGTCTGTTAAATGTGTGTGGTGAAGAAAATAATACGTTTTCATGTTTATAGTATAGTTTTATAACATTTGTCCCCAGGTCGTTTTCACATGTAAGAGTGTTTGTTTTTACATTTGTGTAAGTTTCACATTTAAAGTTACATTGTCCTACATTTGTGACAGTTTTCACCTACCGTTTTCGCGTTTAAGCGTTTAAGCTTCCTACAGGCAGATCCATAGATAGTATTGTAGTACAGATACATAATATACAACTATAGTAGCTAAATTTGATTCTCCTGGCTTGCTACTTCATAAGATTAGAACCCAGTAGGCCTTGTAACAGGAAGTTTGCATTGTTCGGCAACTTGTTCACGAAAAGTGCGCGTGTGACACATAATTAGGAAGTAGAGTGTGTAGGAATCTCAAACGTAAAAAGTGTCACATATGTAAAAATGGTTACAAATGTAAAATAAAAAAAGTCACGTAAATAAATATTCTGCCACAAATGTTACACGGTTGTAAAAAAAAAAGTGTGACAAATGTAAAACAAAAAAAAGTTGACAAGTGTCAACAATAATTGAAAGTCGCATAAATTATGTCCAAAAAAGGATACAAATTTAATAAAGACTTGCTTCACGTGCAAATGAGGTTGTTGTTGTACCCAGTCATGAAAAACGTCTCTTGCACTTAATTTATTTACTAGAAGGTCAAATGTCAAGTTCACTATGAATGAGTTACGGACATCGATTTCACAGACATGGTTATCGCATCTGTTGGCATCCGTGAAAAGGATGACAATGAGAAACTTTAGAAAGTTCGATTTTGACAGAGACTTCAGGTCTCACACCTCAATTAATATTCCCAAAGGGTTATTTTACAGCCTTTTCTAACATCTGAGCTTCAAAGCTGGGCAGAGACATTGTTGTTGGGTTAATATAAGACCAGTAATTCAAAACAATAAAATACATAAGTTAGTTATGTGACCCCTATGGAAAATACAAAAATCATACACTGTCTAGCTGAATATGTGGGGCTTAGGTCAAACACTTCTGAAATTTGAATGAAACCTCATATCAACATTGGATTTTCTGCATCATCCGTCTTTTACACTTCTAAAGCAAAGAAAAACCTATTTTTCAAATTAAAAATTGCCTAAAATTGAGAAAAAATAGAATTATTTTCTGTTTTCCTTTTGTCTCTATGTCCGTGAGCTTTCATGGTAGATAATGGAGGTGTGAGACCTAAAATCGTAAACTTTAAAAACAAATTAAAATAAAATTAAAATAAAATGGCGGTTTTGTCCACACAAATTGACGCCTTATTGGCAACTTATGGTAAAAATAGTGTCATTTTAAAAAATAATTGCGGAATAAACGAGAAAAAAAAATGGCGGTTTTAGTCTGCACGTTGTTTTTTGGTCTGCAAATGTGGTAGTCTTTTAGTCCGCAAAACTGCGGGGAAAAGACGACGCACACAAAATGCGGTCTATTCTATATATATTTACTTGTTTACAAGCTCGTTGGCGGACATTTGTTGATTTACATATATACATAGTTTATATTGCTACCATATCATCCCTTATTTGTAGATAGTTTATCTTTATACGTTTACATTATTTTTCAATTACTACTTCATTCCTTCATGATTCATCGGTTTCTGCGCACAATATGGCCTATTTATGTGTCGACGTGCCGTAAAACACCATTCATTCATTCATTCATTGATAATGCATCATGTTTTCCGACTTATTCACCATCTTGCAAAACGGTAGGTAATATACTAATAATAAAAAGAACCCGAAAAAGGGCCTCATCGCTCTACTGATTGTACACATTTTGTGGAAATCAAGTGGATTTTTCTTTTTACAAAGCTTCCATGCTGGATCGGATATGGGGGAGGTGGTATTGGAATGAGATGGGGTTTGATCAGGCACTGCTGTTTCAAACATTTCAGAGCTTATCAATCCATCTTGAACACGTTTGGAAAAGACTGAATGAAGATATGAAGGACCAAGTGACTTGCCATTTTTAAAACAAGAAGGTCAAGATGGCCCTGAATCACTTACCTGATGATCTTTGCAAAGATGAAAAAGGTTGTCAATTTAATAACAGAATAATGAACAGAATAAATCACGCAGTCGATGGGACGCCATCGCAAATTCCGGCGCCCTTCTTAAAGTGAGGCCCAGTAAGTGTATATATTGTTATATGGTAATGATTTCAACGGTTTCCACGTTATGACCCCTGCGCCGATGCTTGTTGGATGGTTGTATCCGTCTGTTAATGCTCAGTAAGTGTATATCTGTGGTTTTTGAGAAGAACATCTTTAATGTTTTCCCGTCATATAGCTATGTAAAACATGTGACCCATGGTGTGCAGCAAATTTGACCCGAAGATCTCGATTTAACAAACTTGATAGAGGACCATGCACAATATTAAACGTCAAGCCTGTGTAGTTTTGTAGTTTCAGAGGACATGATTTTCTTTAAAGATGTTGGTAACTTCATTGCGATTTCAATAGCTACATTTACATCGTCATATGTCGAGAAACGTATGTCGCAATAAATAAATCAATCGGTTATGGTCATTTAATTGATTACATATTCGGTAGGCAAAGATAGGTGTCTACTTGTGCTTCATCTTCGGTAAGCAAAGAGAGGTGTCGACTTGTGTTACATCTTCGGTAAGCAAATATGTGTGCTACATCTTCGGTAAGCATAGGTGTCGACTTGTGCTACATCTTCGGTAAACAAAGATAGGTGTCGACTTGTGCTACATCTTCGGTAAGCAAAGATAGGTGTCGACTTGTGCATGTCGACAACTACCTTTGTATATTCTCATGCCGTTTTATTCTATATTGACATAAGTAAATCTTTCTGTATTACACCTTAATTATTATCGACATAGCAGATTGTTTTCATTATGTAAACAACACAACTTAAGCATATATACAAGGCCAAGTCGTTATCTTAAGATGTCTTAATATATTACGGTATAACGACATATATTTTAGAGGTATCACATCATCTGGGGGATACATTAAAGCTTCCATACAGAAGAGTTCTTAAATAACTTTTATATTGTGAAAGTAGATCCGAATTACGATAAAACAATTGTGTTAATTTTTTTCTCAAATTTATGGTAACGATAATCCTGATCGAGTAGCCTTTATTTGTCTAAAATGTACGAATGTTAAGTCCTTAACTCGATCACCAGCTTATCTGAAAACGAATAAGTTGAGAAACATATACTCCAAACAAGATCGGGGAGCATACCCGTCTAAGTGGGGATAACTATAACAATGTTAAAATAGAAATCATCACTTCTGTTAGTATTTTCTTATATATCATTTCTACATTGGCAATCGAGAAATATGCGACAACGTTATGAGCTTTGTCGAGTTGAAGTTCGATAATATTAACCACAGGATCATCGGTTACCATCGGATGTACGTGACCGACCAATCATCAGTTATAATCGGTTAGTCAATACATCTGTGATTCAGACCTTGAACTTAGAACATGTCTATTTAAGTATGTATTTTTTCCTGTCTTGTTTCTTTGCCATTGTTATTTTATTTTAAACAGCAACGTAATTCAAATTAATAAGCATGTATTTGTGATATTTGTATACATGCTCATTGGTATAAGCGTTTAATTGTATTTCAAGCGGTACCGATAGCGACATAAAAACTAGCTCTCCAAATAGACAGTAGTTACGCGCTTATAAACCTATATATTGACATATACCCCTCAGCCGAGTCCTACTATATACTAAACCAAATTGCTAAGTATCAACCTAAGAATATGTTAATAATATTCTCATTGTTTTGTGTATTTTTTGCTTGATTAGAGATACGGTTAAACTGCAAAATAATGAGTGTAAATCGTCTACTCTGATTGCATATTTTAAAACTTTTAAGTCAATGTGTTTTCTTAGCAATAAGTTATAACACTTATACAACTGGGTATATAGGATTTTATTAAGTACTTCGAATTAGTGAAGCTTTCGATGTTCCTAATTCTAAAATATGCCAGTTAAAATTACTTTGACATCATGTTTTACTAGCATTATCACTATAAATGCGTTTGCAAAAGAAATTTTCGAAATATTTAATGTTAACGCTGAATTACAGTTACTTGAATTTCAAACAATATTCAATTTAAAGGGAGGCAATTTAAAATTATCCGTATTTCGGTTTTTTATAGACGGAGAATCTGCGATAAAAGGGTCAATTTGTTTTATGTTTTTTTTCTATTATTTCATACCAATTTTAAGAATTTTATATCTTTAAGCGATCTTTGACACATGCTATGTGTTTTATCAGTACATTTCATGTTTTCATATAAAGGGAAGGTAACTCTCAAAAGATGTAACAATTTAAACAAAAAATAAATGTTTTACAAACTATGGGTCAAACCAAAATACTTATCATATATCTTTTCTAAAATATATTTAAAATAAGAAAGTTAGTTAAAATACAAAAGTTGATAGCAATTAGCAGTTTTGTTCAGTGTACTATGTATATTGGCTGTTTGCCCGTTGTCTGTACAATTTCGGGGCAAGCTATTTTGGGGATCAACATATAATTTTGCGAAATATTGAGGGGGTGTATGGGGAACCAAAGCATACTCTGCTTCAGAGCCCTTTTCAACATGCTCTGATCCGCCCCCGAACCCCCGCCCCACCCCATACACAGATTCTGTAATCTCAGATTACTGGGCCCATCCCAGTCTTTTCCTAAGCCAAAGGATTTGTGTCAGGACATTGAAGAGAATCTTTCAACACAGATATGGAAAGCACCATCCATCAATTATTAACATCTGACAAAGGTGGATACAGCAGTTGAAATGGTCCTTTTGGTCGAGTGAGTCCGCCTCACCCCATTCTTGCACTATACCCGGATTGTCGCCGGTGAGCGCTAACTTCCCCTTTCGGGATTTTTGTCCTAACTATCATTATTGTTTTACGTCCCAACTGTCATGTGCCCTCCCTTGGTTTTGGGCAATTGCACGTGCTTTAAACCTCTCTCTAACCGTACATTGGTAGGTTGACAACCATACATTGTCCACTAAAGCAATCTCGGCAATAACTAACGATATAAGGAAAATAATAATGTGCAGTCTCGTAAACGACATCAAAACAAACAACGACACTACACCGCCACGTACGCACAGACGCTGCCATATCGTTTGAAATTGATAGACATACATGTATAGGAAAAGGAACAGCATGGGGTCAATATTTTATAAGGGTCCTTGATTTATCTATGATGGGTCATAGTATTATAGACATAGTATTACAGGCATTTACAAAAAAATATTCTATAGCACGAATTAGGGAATCACTATGGTATGAAGTAGGATGACCGTGGGGGTCACTATTCCATGGGGTCGATTTACTTTTTCACACAGGCGTATGTATATCACTGTGATTTTACCGGAGATAGCATATCAAATAATGTGTTTTAATTAACGACTTGGTACTTCTGGTGTTGTAATGCAAATTATACACTAGGCACAAACACTTTTCTCCTTTAAAGTTGAAAATAACATATTTTGACTTTAAACGTTGACAACGATCCGGGTATGAGGAAAAATCCTTACAGACGACTTAATGTTATTATGTTATACGGGTATTTGTCCATGATAAATCAAACACAGTTTGCAGATCTCAGACATACATATACAAATGTATTTAAATGAAGCAGACAGTAACAGATATACATACACTAGTTCCGCTTAAATGACACGGAAAGGGTATTTTGTTATTTAACTTAAATATAATACATAAAAGAATTGTAATTTCTCTCATAAGATTAACGTTTCTATTTGTCATTTGCAAATACTTAGTTAACCTCAACCCTTACGATCAAAGCGGGCTTACATTCGTATACATCACTGAGAATACATTTAAAAGGATGGCTTAATATTTAGCTGTGTTATTACAAATAAATGCATTAAATACAGGTTAAAGTATGAAGCCCGAACGGGCATAGCATCCGTGACCTTTGAACCTTCTGGAAGGTCTTCAGTTTTCAATTATCAAACCGTAGATTATTTCGCTCATTTCATATTCCACAATTTCTTCCGTCAGGCTTACGTGGCGCAGTGGATTGTGCGGAGGACATGAAACCTAAGGAACCGGATCCAAGCCTCACCGGCGCCACTAAGGTTTCTTGTAACAAACATTTCTCTTAGCCTCGTCCGTCTGATTGGGACGTAAAAGAAGGTATAAAAGTCGAACAGGAATTGTAGCTTCCACAGAACACAGTCAACCAAAAACACGCATTAAAAAGAATTACAAAGTTAATAAGCAAGGCATATGACGTCACAAACACAAACGGGTTGACAATAGAGCTACCGCCTTAAAACGGTCAGTGGCAAAAAGGCCCTTGGGGTAGACCAGGTTCGACGGTGCACCAAATCTCATTCATACCCTATTATCGTCCCGATAAAACGGGGCAGTGTAAACAAAGATATCCCCGCCAGGTTTTATTCTCTAACAAAAAAGGCAGCATTAATAGGCCATATAAGTAAAACACATAGATGATCATCTATATAGGAATCTATATACTGGTCCGTGTATCCTCCGAACACGTTAAAGAACCAGAAATCAATTCGCAAGTAAGAGTAGGGCAGGTTCCTGGATTCCCATTATCCCCCCCCCCCCCTCTCTCTCTCTCTCTCTCTCTCTCTCTCTCTTTTCGGGCCTAACACTTACTATATGAGGGCATTGTCTCTCAAGTATCTTTAAACGTTAATCTCGTTCGTTTCCTCACAATACCTCGCCCCCTCCCCAAACATGTCCCAATCTTCACATTGTCATAAGTGCCTTCACATGGCAGGATTTTGACTTATAAACGCCCTCAAATGAACGGATATGTCATCTCTCTCTCTCTCTCTCTCTCTCTCTCTCTCTCTCTCTCTCTGTCTCTCTGTCTCTCTCTCTCCTTTACTGTGTTCACATGGCAGGATTTTGACTTATAAACGCCCTCAAATGAACGGATATATCATATTTTTTTCAATTTTCAGAGCATTATCAGAATATACAACAAAAACTTGATCTATATAAATCAAGAGAAGTACACTCCCAATAGATTCGGCTTTTATTAAGACATATATAACATTATACAGGTACAACCATGTTTTGGGTTAAAATGTACATTTTACGTATTACTGTGGTGTACGAGATGTCATGCAGGCTATTAGTTATGGATACCCTACGAAGGTGTCTTTATTGGGTCGGTTTGTCGAAGTTCAATGTCATCGTGAGAATGATATCCGCGTGATATCTAAATGTTAAAGCTGTGGGCTGAAATTTAGTGTAAGACCTAGTTGAAATTGAGATCCCCAAATAAGTCCTTAAAAAAAGTAAGGCTTTGTCCTATTTCTTTGAAGAAGAATTCAGTCAATGTCCTGTATGCATTTCATAGAAGTACGTCAATATCCTGTAATGTTATAGAGTGAGGTTTGGTGCTCCCTAGAACCTGGTACAAACCCCAGCGGCTTTTTTGCCACTTACCGTTCCAAGACGGTGATAGCCCAATTGTCAACCCTTTTGTGTTTGTGATTTCTTATTATCGCTTTTTATTCATTTTTAATGTTGTTCTTTGTTTCTGTGTGTGTTTGTGGTTGACTGTGGTTGACTGTCGTCCTCGAATGCTATTTCCTGTTCGATTTTACTTCTTTTTTTTTATATTTCAAGTCTGGTAAATGATTCTCCTTGAAAACAGTTGTTCCATCCGACAGGACCTCTGTTTTATTTCCACTGTAAATGGAATAGTATATCAAGCACGTATGAAGTATAACATATGGTTGTAGTTCATTTAAATACAATACTTTCACGTTAGATTATAATCAAATACTTGAAATATTTAGATTGCTAATAAGACTTTATTAGGCGTTTAAGAACTTTCTTTTTTTCTGGAAGTAATCGCGCATAAATTCAATTGGTATTTTTATATTTATAATAAAGATGGCTAACTACTGTCAACAATTATTTAGATTACAAATGTAGAGAAACATTTAGTAAAATTTAAGATATTTTAATTCTGTTCTGTTCCTTAATATTGTTTTATTACCTGTAAATAAAGTAAGACGAGTACGTGTACCTACATATCTTTGGCACGAAAATATCATTTACCTGATAAAAAAATTCTAAATTCGTATATATTTGGAGAAAAAAAAGAAATACGCAGAAAACTATCGTATAAGGTAAATTATGCTGAAATTATCAAATTCTAGGTAGAAATACAATACTGTCTAATATATCTGACATTCTGTCATTGTTACAGAACGGTCGGTTACGGTTTGTACGTGTCCTTGATAGCAGTAGTTATAAACAACATACTGATAAAAACAAAACAATCCATAGCACGCGCTAGAACATACTCTATGTATACCTTCAGCTTATCTAGAGTTAGTACGAAGTATATCTCAATATCCTGGAGAACTAGTACATGTATCGGCGTAGATTAACTACCACCAATTGCATGTAAACCTCCGAGGTGTGTACGTGTATCGGCGTAGGTTTACTACCACCAATTACATGTAAACCTCCGAGGTGTAGTCGAATGTAGTTCCTATAATAAAAGGTAATCTCTTCTTTTTTGATAGAAATGAGCATTATAAGTAGGAAAAAAATGCCCAGTTCTTTTCGTTTTTGTTGTTTTATGTATAAGAAACGTATTAATAGTTTTTTACTGGATCACAGATGAACAATTTCGAAATTTCGACTCCATGCATACACTTAGTGAGCAACTATAAATGAAAACATCTGTACCCTTGACCTGTGGTAAACAAACAAGAACTTTCTTACATGTCTTGTGACACCCACCTTTTTTGGTGATTTTTCAAGTGGAAAATACGTTTTCTATATGAAAATTACACTACTGCATTATCCATACTTGAGTTGAAGTTATAGCAAATCATTAATATATGACATTTTAACATCGGTGTCAATTCTGGAAAATAATTGTTGGTTTCATACCTGTAGAGCTTTCATATTTGCAGTATTGATATTCTCATCAATCTCACAGATCTCGTCTTTAAAACCAAAATCAGCTCTCGCAACCAGCGGTTTCCTGTTTAGAAAAAAATGAATCGAGAGATGACCATTATGTTGGTGCCTGGGAGTCATATACTAGCATCCAAATTTGTTAACCAAAACAACTTCAACCAGATAAGTTCCTTCTACACCGTATCAAAAGTGTGCGAATACACCGTACCGATATCTGTCAACTTGTGCTTAAACTACACCGTACCGTGTTCAAATAGCCTTGGGTAAACAACGTATCATCGCGACAATTTTCAAACAAATAAAACCACCCTCATAGACAGTTAGACAGAACAGTGTCGTCAGTGAAACTTATTTTTTCTTTCTTTTTTTATAAGTATTCAGTTCACTTACCTCAACATATGAGAAAATATTCGTCACGAGATATATGTCAGTGGTGTCATATATGAGCCTCATTTCTTAAAAACGGTCACATATTGCCCGTGACGATTAAAAATCCTCTTGTACTCAATATAAAATGCAGCCATTACAATCTCCAGTTGTATTCAACACTATGTGTACGAATGCACATACACGTGTGTGCACATATATACATGTGTATATGTGAGTATACGTGTATGTAAGTGTCTGTATGGACATATACATGTGTGTATATATAACAAGTTTTAGGTTTGCACAGCCTATACGCCCATTTTAACTATTGTATAGTGTGTATGTTGTATACATTTATTTACATTGTGTCAATCGGTGCATAATTAACACATGTAAGATGCATTTAGCATTACTACTTCCAGAGCAACTTCCATGAACATAACTTTCCCGATTTTGATTTCGTTACGGGAAGTGTATGTCAGATACGGGGTAATATATCGATATATTTATATTTCTTATAATATATATATTGATGATTGATTACCATTGATCACGCATATGTAATAATAATAATGATAATAATAATACTATATAGTGTAAAATTGTTCTAAAATGATATACCGTCACAATTACAATACGCATATGCCTCTTATAACACTGTACTGTAAGACTTCATTCATTAATAGGTCATATCGGTCACAATTACAATACGCATATGCCTCTTATAACACTGTACTGTAAGACTTCATTCATTAATAGGTCATATCGGTCACATTATATCGGTCACATTATATCGATCACAAAATTTACCTGTGAAGATTCCACGATATGCATACAGTCAGGTAAAACGTAAAGCACGAGACAATTCTATTTTTAGACCTTGACTAGCCGATCACACAATTTACCTGTGAAGACTTTACTATGCATACAATCAGGTAAAACGTAAAGCACGAGACAATTCTATTTTTGGGCCTTGACTTGCCGTATATAGCTCACATTGCTGTTAACACCTCCGATTCACGTGCGTCATGCCTTTTACATGCTTTCTGCCTTTGTATATACTACGCATGCTATGTTCTACACTGTAATATGATAAATGCAGAACTGTGTGATTTATATTTATCTTTGAGCCAACAACGATCTTTGTAATATTTACAATTCAGTACAGAAATCTAGTTTTAATAATGATGATACAAGCGTAATAAACATTGTAAATATAGCATGTAGATCTGTTCTAATACTCATTCTATATTATGTTAAGAATATGTTTAGCAATTTAATTTACTGATTGTTAGATCAGAGTCTATACAGGCGTACTTATTCACCTATTAGTTCGTAATATTATTAGTATTAACTTTGTTTTTAAATACGAAACATTATCTGTATATGTCAAACCATTACAAGCGCATATCTAAATTAACTCACACACAATCTATATATTTACTGTGTATAAATAGAATAATTGTTGTCTTAGATAATGTAATTCACATGCACATTGATTTAAAACGACCGAACTGTGTATTGTATATGTGTACACGCAAATGCATGGGCGTGATTATATGTGTGTACACATACGTATATCAAGTATATCAGTCGACTTTACCATAGATTTCACCCAATTGTTTTAGATAAAGCGTTCTCTGTATTGTATATGTGTGCATGCATACGCATGTGTGAATATAAATATGCATATCAAGGATATATAACATGACAGCAAATGCATGGGCGTGTATATGTGTGTACAAATATGTATATCATACGCAAGCAAGCGCGCATAATATGTATACAGCCAGTTGACCTTACCACAGATTTGTTTTAGCTTTGTTTTATTAAATTGTTTTACATTAAGTATACTGTTTATGGCAAATGTGTACATGCATGTGCATGAGCGTGTATAAGCGTGTATAAATATGCATATCAAGTTGTACAGCATGACAGCATATGCAAGAGAATACGTATAGTATGTATAATGGAAATCAATCGACTTTACCTTAGTATATCGAAAACGAGCTTTAAAATAGATACTTGCATTGCTAATATAAAATAATTCTGAAATGCAGTCGAGATGCATTATCGATATGGCATGATCTAATGCAGCATGTGTAATGTCCTGGTATGTTATTGGTTTATACTGAATTATCGATATGGCATGGTTTAATGCAGCATGTGTAATGTCCTGGTATGTTATTGGTTTATACTGCATTATTGATATGGTATGGTTTAATGCAGAATGTGTAATATCCTGGTATGTTATTGGTTTATACCGCAGTATTGCATGGCACACGGTTCTAGTTAAACTTTTTATTCTACAACTATCTGTTGTAAAATTTAGATACTTCGTCCGCTGACGAATACTGACATCTAAATGTACATCGGTAAAAGTTACTGAATAAGTCGCGCTAATAACATTGTTAAATACAATATGTTTATTGTTAAATACAAACTATTTTATATTGTATATGTATATATGTTATAGATAGGCGTGGTCATTTAGTAAGAAGCAGCACATACAACTGGTTTATTGTCATTAGAGTATAGGCCATATAGATTTTCAAAAAGCCCATATAACTATATGCTTTATATAGAATACGTTTCGAATTTTGAAAATGTAACTCACATGCATAATGATGCTATAAATACTTCTAAAACGGTTAACATATTTCTTTAATTCAAATGGATAAAACACTCTGACTTGCTAAACAAAATTCTATAGGTTCCCTTATCGGATGGCCTTAAAAGTATTACTTCTGGCGTTTTGTTTTTGTCAATTTTTGGTTCAGAATCTGAAGAAAACTTGAATTTCTACAGTCATTTTAATTATCAAGGTAAATGTTTAGCTACATAAAATACTAAATATTTTAACAATAATAGTCCAATGCGTTCCTTCCCTTTGCGAACATGTTTGAAATGTTCCCATTACTCTGTATGTTGTACTATTTAAAATATACAGCTCTTTCAAAAGAGTTACTTCTTCTCTTCTTTTATCTTTCGATACTGTTGTGTGATTCTTCTCGTTGTGATCGTCATGGGCCCTGTGTTATGCACCTAGAATCTGGTATAACCTAATGTATGTTGACATAGCTGCATACAGGGCACGAATAGGCATGTTCTACCCATCGAGTTTCAAAACTAAGGGTACTAAATATCTAAGCATATTTGAATTAATTACATGGATGGCTATTATACTTCTTCAATCAGGTGATGTTGAAAGTAATCCAGGTCCTCATTCTGATGTCTTCGAGCCCGATATTGTTGATGCTGCTAAAGACAACATATCACTGATTCACTACAATGTCCAAAGTTTTTACAACAAAAAAGACATACTTTATGCTGAACTATCGCACTTTGACGTCATAGTTTTCTCTGAAACGTGGTTGTCTTCAAACATATTAAATAACGATATATCGTTCGAAAATTATTGCACACCTTTTCGCCAAGACAGAGAAAACGATGCCCATGGTGGCCTACTTATCTATGTTAATGAAAACATACCCGCTAAACGTCGCAGAGATCTGGAGGTCCCTGGCGTCGAAAGTATCTGGTTGGAAATATCAGTAGGAAATAAGCCAAAACTATTAGGATCCTTTTATCGCCCTCCTAGTTCTTCTCCCGCTGTCTTGACAGCTATTGAAAATTCTATTGGTCTTGCGAAAGACACACCCATCGACGATATTATAGTCACGGGTGATTTTAACCTTGATGTTCTGAAACAAGTATCGGCCAACAAAATCTATGATATTTTATTACAAAACGACATGAGCCAATTAATAGCCGAACCTACACACTTTACGGAAAACTCGTCTTCCGTTTTAGATCTATTCCTTGTTACTAAACCTGAAAATGTATTGTTTAGTGGTGTTGGTGAATCATTCCTAGATCAAAATATTAGATTTCACTGCCCAATTTTTTGTATCTTGAATGAATTTAGACCTCCTCACACTGAATTTAAGCGTAAAGTATGGCTCTATAACCAAGGTGACTACGAACAAATTCGACAAATTGCGGAAAACACGAATTGGGAATCTCTTTTTGATCTAAATATTGACCAGTATGCAGATAACATAAGCAACCATATCATCAATATGGCCGAACAGACCATCCCACATAAAATTATTACTGTAAGGCCCAAGGATCCCCCATGGCTTCATAATGACATTAGAAAATCAATAAGGAAGAGAAAGCGTATATTATCGAAGGCAAAACGAACAGGCACACCCGAAAATTGGACTAAATACAAATCAATTCGAAATGAAACAATAAACGTAATTCGTAAAGCAAAAAAACAATACTTTGAAAATATATCTAATAAACTTAAATCAAATACCTTATCAAGTTCTGACTGGTGGAAAACGCTTAAGTGCTTTATCAAGCCAAACGACAAATCCAGTAATATACCGCCCCTCAAACATGATGGTATCTACTACAATGACAATATTAGCAAAGCTAACTTACTTAATGATTTTTTTGCAAACCAAACAGTTCTAAACGATGACGGAAAGATATTACCGCAACTTGTTATAGACCCTAACAAACCAAACCTCGATATAATTAATCTACAGCCATTAGAAGTTGAATCAATCTTACAAACCCTTCCACTGGGAAAAGCCGCAGGCCCAGACGAAATTAACAACAAAGTACTAAAAGAACTTTCCAAACAACTCGCAACTCCCTTGTGCAATCTTTTTAATCGCTCACTTCGACTCTGCAAAGTTCCAACTAGGTGGAAGGAAGCGTATGTTACCGCTGTCTTTAAGAAAAATGATCCTTCCGATGTTTCTAATTATCGGCCGATTTCGCTCCTATCAACGATAGATAAAATTTTGGAAAAACTTATCCACAAGCACGTTTTTAACTTTTTTCTAAGAAATCGTATCATAACTGCTTTGCAGTCAGGCTTTGTACCTAAAGATTCAACTGTTAACCAATTAGTAGATATATACCATACTTTTTGTCAGGCTCTAGACGAAGGTAAAGAAATTCGTGCTGTTTTTTGTGATATAAGTAAGGCCTTTGATAGAGTTTGGCACAAGGGTCTACTATACAAATTACAATCTGTTGGCATAGATGGCCCACTTCTTTTGTGGTTTAAAGATTATCTTGAAAATCGAAAACAACGTGTTATTCTCCCTGGTGCTATGTCTGATTGGAAACACATCAACTCTGGTGTCCCACAAGGTTCTATTCTAGGTCCATTACTATTCTTGGTATATATTAACGATATAGTTGACACCATTAACTCTACAATTAAGCTGTTTGCTGACGACACTAGTGTTTTTATAATAGTCGATAACCCACAGCGAGCCGCTGACATAATAAACGCTGATTTGGTGAAAATACATTATTGGGCTGAATCATGGTTAGTTACGTTCAACCCAAATAAAACGGAATCACTAATAATATCTCGCAAACATATTAAACCGTTACATCCTTCGTTATCTATGAATAATACCATTATTCAAGAAGTAGAAACTCATAAACATCTCGGACTTATATTTTCAAATGATTGTAGTTGGCATGTACACCTGCAATACGTCAAAGAACAAGCATGGAAACGCATTAATATTATGAGAAGGCTCAAATTTGTTCTAGACCGTAAATCCCTAGAATCCATTTATACTACATTCATTCGACCAATTTTGGAATATGCTGACGTAGTTTGGGATAATTGCACACAATATGAAACAATTGACTTAGAAAAAATACAAATAGAAGCAGCTAGGATAGTAACTGGTGCAACTAAATTAGTATCAATATCCCTATTAAATGATGAAACAGGGTGGGAAAGTCTGCAATCACGTCGTTACAAGCATAAACTGACATTATTCTTTAAAATGGTAAACTTAATTACACCCCCATACTTAAATGAACTAGTACCCGACAATGTAGCCGAATCCACACCATATGAACTCCGAAACGCCGATAATATAAGAACAATTCCATGTAAATCACAACTATTTGCTAAATCTTTTTTACCATCCACAATAAAAAAATGGAATGAACTACCAGTAAATACAAGGAATGCCCATACCGTCGATGCTTTTAAAAGGCAACTTAATATCTCCAATATACATATACCCCACCACTTCTACTATGGGGAGCGCAAGGCACATATATACCATACACGCCTTCGGCTGAAATGTAGCTCTCTAAACCAGCATTTATACGCCAAAAATATAATAGAAAGTCCATTGTGTAATTGTGGGTCAACAGAAGACACGAAACATTTCTTACTGTGCTGCAGACAATTTACAGAACAACGACGCATTTTAAATAATACCCTAAGGACATTGGGCATATTTAATGTAAACACTACCCAACTTTTAGAGGGCATCCCCCACACACCTAATGAAACAAATATTTCAATTTTCAAAGCTGTACAGAAATATATTATCAGCACAAAACGATTCGAAATAAACTAACCTCGAATAAATAATGCCTATTTGGGCGACCAAAACGAGAAAAACACACAACAAACACTCTTCTCCAACTCTATCTACCTTTTTCTTTATTCATCCATTCTTTTTATTATCTGAAATTCCTTAACTAAAAACTATTTTAATATTTCTATTGGTTCATGATTGTATAGACTTCTGAATATCTTCGTTTCATAACATTATGTAATTATGGAAACGGATTGATATAAGCTAAAAGCTTTTTTCCGAATCCACGTTTTCAAATTGTGTTAAATTTATTATAATATTGTGTAACCATAATAATTGTATACAATTGAGAATAAAAATATTGTTTAAACTAAACAAATAAAACATCTACATTCAGCAAGTTATGTGGTTAAAGGGTGTTTACATACACTCTAAATGGAAGGATTATAATATGTATGCACCTTATAAAAGTCAGATTGACTCTAAATGACTCCCAGGCACCAAAATAGTGATCATCTCTCGATTCATGTTTTTTTTTTAAAGGGAAGCCGCTGGTTGTGAGAGCTGATTGTGGTTTTAAAACCGGAGATCTGTGAGATTAATGAGAATATGTCAAGACATTGAACCTTTCCTGATACTACAATAATGATTATATATAATACAAACGATGGATATGAAAACATCCAGATGAAATAACTGGGCACCATCCATTCCGACGTAAACATTGTCCGCCATCTTGAAAATAATATACCGTACCAAAAAAAGGTCTACACCGAAACCGTACTAGACAGCGAATTCCCAAGCACAGAACATCTAGAACCTAATAAAGAACTCAGTGAACAAGTAAGGACCATCTAGCACCTAACAACGAACTCAGTGCCCAATTAAAGAAAATCAAGCTCCTAATAAAGAACTCAATGCCAAAGTAAGAAACATCTAGCTCCTAATGAAGAACTGAATGACCATTTACAGAACATCTAGCGTCTAACACAGAACGCAATGGCCAAGAAAGAAAATTCTATCACATAACAACGAATCTAATGCCCACGAAAGGAATATTCTAGCCCCTAACAAAATAACTCAAGGCCAAGGTAAGTACCATCTATCACCTAACAAAACACTCAATGTCCGACTACAGAGCATGTAGTACCTAACAAAGTACTCAATGCTCAAGAAAGGAACACCTAGCTCCTAGTAAAGAACTCAAGTCTGCAAATACAGAAAATCTAGCACCTAATATTGATCTCAATGCCCAGGTAAGGAACATCTAAGGAACATTATATCACCTAACAAGAGCGCCGCCTAACGGGGTATTATAAGCCCGTTTCCTAAAGCTTTTATGTTAAAAGTATTTCCTAGGTGTCAGGTCAATATAACACTTACATTTGACCTTCTAACAAAAGAAATAACTGATAGGGGATGTTGTTTAACCAAGAGCACTATTTGTATAAAGTTTCATGACTATAGATTAAGACAGTGAATGACAGCTGTGGAGGACTTTGTCATGATCAGGTCACAGTGACCTTGACATATGACCTACTAAGCTTAAAATTAATAGGGCTTGTTGTTTTAACATGGGTATTATTTATGTAAAGAAATATAAAAAGATCGGACAGGGAAAGTAGCATTCAAGGAGGACAGTAAACCACAAAACACAGAAACAAACACGCAAACAGACAAACAAAAAATAATAAATGCAAACGACATCAAAAACACAAAAAGGGTTGACAATAGAGCTACCGCCTTGGAACGGTCAGTGGCAAAGTAGGCCACTGGGGGTTTAAACCGGTTCTAGGGTGCACCAAACCTCACACTTTCCCTACTGTCATCCCATTAAGACAGGACAGTGTAAATAAAGAAATCCCCGCCATGATCTAATATCTAACCAACAAGGCAGCATCAATAGGCAATATAAGTAAAACACAAATATGCTCGTGTAAATATAATACAAAAAAACAATAGCCTAGAAAGCCACAATGAAGGTACTCAATGACTTTGCAGAAGCCAGAGCAGTAAGAGAATAAATCATTAAGGGCACGACAAGAAAGATCATGGACAAACATCAAACGCCACCGTCCCAATGGGCTTTAGGTAGGCGTCATCATAGGGTCCGGTCATCGTACAATTAAAGAGGAAAGCATAGTGGCGAACTGTAAAAGGGTCCACCACCAAGCATGCAGTACGTTGCAAAATGATAGGGTCATAACCTCTTTTGATAAACTTTTTAACAAGTTTAACAAAGATAGTATGAAAGTGATCATGACCTAGAATCTTACGAAGTTTATAAATCACATCACCATAGAAGTCAGGTTGTGATAGTCCTTGTCGTAGAAGAGTCCTTAAATTACTTTTATATTTGGAAAGAAGATCAGGGTTACGATAATAAAATTTTGCAAAGGTTTTACGAAGTTTATGGTAACGGTAACCCTGATTGAGTAACTTTTTAGTTATACGAAGATTACGAATATTAAAGACCTCAACTCGAGTACAAGCTCTAGAAAAACGAATAAGTCGAGACACATATACCCCATAAGAAACATCCCCATCCAAGTGGGGGATAATTAATAATGTCAAAATTAAAATCATCTCTCTTGTCATAGATTTTGCTAATTATTTTACCATTTTCAATCGAGAGATCTAAATCAAGAAAAGAAGCGTTATTATCAGATATATTAGCTTTGTTAAGCTGAAGTTCTTTAGGATAAATATAATTAACCATAGAAGGGTTGTCAATGTTCAATATGTTATCCAGATACCGAGAGGTGTCATTAAAGGCTTCAATAACATATGCCTGGATATCTGGTGAAAGACTCAACATGAAATCCCTTTCATAGCAAAATAAGAACAAATCTGGGACAAGTGGTGCACAGTTCGTACCCATAGGGATACCAACAATTTGTCTATAAACGGTGGTTCCATACCTGACGAAAATATTATCTAATAGGAAGATGAGTGCTTCACAAACTTCATAGCAAGTCCACATAGTATAATTGTCAAAACTGCCGTTAGTAAAAAACGATTTTATATTATTACATGCTAAAAATGTAGTATTTTCTCTAGCAAATGTTTTTTGAATAAGAGAAATTAGCTTGTCTTTAATAAGGTGATGTGGTAAGGTTGTATATAGTGTAGAGAAGTCAGAAGTGCTTATTGATGAAACTTGACCTTTCTTGAAAATTTTATCAAGAACGTCTCCTGAATTTTTTATAGACCAAACTAAATTATTCCCAGAGTTTTCATAAGTTTTATCACAATATAGTTTAACGTGATCTTTAACGGCAGTAAGACAAGAAGTTAAAATTTCGGAGATGTTTGTTGTGGTGCAGGCACTAGAATTCGAAATAAAGCGAGCCTTATATGGATTTTTATGTAATTTAGGAATCCAGTACATAGTAGGCAGTTTATTTTGCTTATCGTTTACACCAGCCTTGAAAGTAGTGCACCGAGTGATATGTGCGGAAACAACATCATCCTCGGTAGAATTAACTGGAGTATACGAATTGGTACTGCAGAGTTCCAGAGATAAAACATTGACGTAATGTAGGCGTCAAACAATAATTACCCTATTAGCTGCTTTATCTGCAGGAACTAAAACAAATTTATTATGTAATTCCTGAATTCCCGATTTTAAATTACGAAAGGAAAACCTAGGTCTCGGAGGAAGTAAAGAGGGGTTAGCATTATAAAAGTTAATACGTGTATCTATAATTTTCAGAATTGACTTTAAGTTTCAAAACTGTAGATCTAAAAGTTACAAGTTACAGTGAGGAAAATGTCTTAGAATTCAGTCATTGTCAGTTCAATGTGACCTTGATGACCTACTGAACCCACAAGTAATAGGCTTCCTCCTCTGACCAAGGACAATGCACCTATAAGTTTAGTAAGTATGGGTATCATATTTCCGGAATTGTCAATTGCTATGTGTATGTCCATATGAGGACCTGATGACCTTGACCTTTGACCTACTAACCCCAAAAGCAATATGGTTCCTTCTCTCAGCAATGGAAAAGTATCTCCAAAGGTTCATGAGTGTAGGTATTATACTCCTGGAGTTATCACTTGGATCACATACTGGTGACTTTGACCTAGTGAATCCAAAAGCAACAGGGTTCCTCCTCTGACCAAAGGCAATGTACCTATAACATTTCATGAGTGTGTTTCACAGTTATTTGGCGGAATGTGTATTTCCATATAAGGTCATGGTGACCTTGACATTTGTCCTACTGACCCCAAAGACAATAAGGTTCTTCCTCTTGCCAACGTCAATGCATATACGAAGTTCATCAGTGGGGTGTTAAGATTTTGATGTTATCGCGCAGAATGCATATTACCACATACGGTCATAGCGTACATAACAACTAGCACCTAGCAAATAACTCAATGCCTAAGTAAAGAACATTTAGAACCCAACAGAGAACTCAGTGTTCAAGACAGGAAATATAGCACCTAATAAAGAACTCAGTGCTCAAGACAGGAAATCTAGTACCTAATAAAGAACTCAGTACTCAAGACAGGAAATCTAGCACCTAATGAAGAACTCAGTACTCAAGACAGGAAATCTAGCACCTAATAAAGAACTCAGTACTCAAGACAGGAAATCTAGCACCTAATAAAGAACTCAGTACTCAAGACAGGAAATCTAGCACCTAATAAAAAACTCAGTACTCAAGACAGGAAATCTAGCACCTAATAAAGAACTCAGTACTCAAGACAGGAAATCTAGCACCTAATAAAGAACTCAGTGCTCAAGACAGGAAATCTAGCACCTAATAAAGAACTCAGTACTCAAGACAGGAAATCTAGCACCTAATAAAGAACTCGGTACTCAAGACAGGAAATCTAGCACCTAATAAAGAACTCAGTACTCAAGACAGGAAATATAGCACCTAATAAAGAACTCAGTACTCAAGTAAAGAACATCTAGTGTCTAATAAAGAACTCAGTACTCAAGACAGGAAATCTAGCACCTAATAAAGAACTCAGTACTCAAGACAGGAAGTCTAGCACCTAATAAAGAACTCAGTACTCAAGTAAAGAACATCTAGTGTCTAATAAAGAACTCAGTACTCAAGACAGGAAACTAGCACTAATAAAGAACTCAGTACTCAAGACAGGAAATCTAGCACCTAATAAAGAACTCAGTACTCAAGTAAAGAACATCTAGTGTCTAATAAAGAACTAAGTGCTCAAGACAAGAAATCTAGCACCTAATAAAGAACTCAGTACTCAAGATAGGAAATCTAGCACCTACTAAAGAACTCAGTACTCAAGGCAGGAAATCTAGCACCTAATAAAGAACTCAGTACTCAAGGCAGGAAATCTAGCATCTAATAAAGAACTCAGTACTCAAGATAGGAAATCTAGCACCTACTAAAGAACTCAGTACTCAAGGCAGGAAATATAGCACCTAATAAAGAACTCAGTACTCAAGGCAGGAAATCTAGCATCTAATAAAGAACTCAGTGCTCAAGACAGGAAATCTAGCACCTAATAAAGAACTCAGTACTCAAGTAAAGAACATCTAGTGTCTAATAAAGAACTTAATGCCAAAGAAAGAAAAGTCTAGCACATAACAAAATACCTTATGTCAACAAAAGGAACATCTAGCACCTAACAGAGAACTAAATGCTCAAAAAAGGAACATTCTAGCACATAAAAAAAAACCAGTGCCAAGAAAATGAACATCTAGCACCTAACAAAGATTCCAGTGCCCAAGAAATGAATATCTAACACCTAACAAAGAACTCAATACCCGACTTAGGAACATCTAGCACCTAGCAAAGAACTCAGTGCCCAAGTATAGAACATCTAGCTCCTAATAAAAAACAGAATGCCCAAGTAGGTAAAACAAGTAGAGCCTAACAAAGAATCCAGTGCCTAAATATAGAACATCTAGTTCCTAATAAAGAACGCAATTCCCAAGTACGGAACATCTAGCACCTAATAAAGAAGTCATCGCCCAAGTAAGGAACATCTAGCTCCTTTTAAAAAACGCAATGCCCAAGTAAGGAACATCAAGCTCCTAATAAAAATCTCAGTTCCCACGTAAGGAATATTTAGCACCTAACAAAGAACCCAGTGCGCACGTATAGAACGTCTATCTCCTAATAAAGAACTAAATACCCAAGTACAGAACATCTAGCACCTAATAAGTAACGCATTGTCCAAATAAGGAACATCTAAAACCAAATAAAGAACTCAATTCCCAAGTAAGGAACACGTAGCACCTAATAAAGAAGTCAATGCCCAAGTATGGAACATCTAGCTCCTAGTAAAGAACTCAATGCCCAAGTATGGAACATCTAGCTCCTAATAAAGAACTCAATGCCCAAGTATGGAACATATAGCTCCTAATAAAGAATAATTGAAGAAAACAAGAAGTTCATCCATGACCAATTGTATTTGAATCTGATATCCAACCACTGCTTCAGCATCATAACTTGACGATTTTATGAAAACAACAAGAAATGGACGACGTGTTAAATTCCGGTTAAATATCGACATATCCCAGATATTGTCTACCTCAAATGAAAGTATGAATGAACAAAGCGTTAATGGTACATTGGGTTTAATAGTATACATCGCATTATATCCACCCCAATATGGAGCTATGTATCCATACCATGGTCATGTATCCATACAATATGTATGTATCCATACAATATTTATGTATCCATACCATATGCATGTATCCATACAATATGCATGTATCCATACAATATTCATGTATCCATACCATATTCATGTATCCATAACATATCATGTATCCATATCATATTCATGTATCCATACAATATTCATGTATCCATACCATATTCATGTATTCATACCATAGCATGTATCCATACCATATTCATGTATCCCCATACCATATTCATGTATCCTACCATATTGGTGTTTCCATACCATATACGTGTGTCCATACCATATTCATGTATATATACCATATTGATGTATCTATACCATATGCATGTATCCTCATACCATATTCATGTGTCCATACCATATTCATGTATCTATACCATATTCATGTATCTATACCATATTCATGTTTATCATGCAGATATGCACTTTTCTGCCCAATAAAGGGGTGACCTATTAAATTTTGCTTTATTAGCCACTGGACAATATAGCAAATCAATGCGGAATTTGTTGTACGTAACGTTATATGACGTCATTCACGTAACGTTGTCTCACGTCAGAAAACAAACAAAAAACAACAACATGGCGGCGTCCTCGATAAGCGTAACATTCGGAGAAATAGGTAATAATAGTAGTTCATACAGAAAATGTGGATAATCTACATGATAAATAGAATATTATGTCAGTGCCTTTTACTACCAAGTTTATTAGGCTCGGCACGAAAACGAAGAATGGCTCGGCAGAGCTCACCATTCTTCATTTTCTAAGCCTCGCCTAATAAACTTGATAGTAAAAGGCACTGACATAATATTCTCTATATCCATACCATATTCATGAATCCCCATATCATATTCATGTTTCTATACCATATTCATGTATCTATACTATATTCATGTATCCATACCATATTCATGTATATATACCATATTCATGTATCCATACCATATTCATGTATCTATACTATATTCATGTATCCATACCATATTCATGTATATATACCATATTCATGTATCCATACCATATTCATGTATCTATACCATATTCATGTTACCATATCCATGTTTCCATACAATATTCATGTATCTATACGATATTCATGTTTCCATACCATATTCATGTTTCCGCCTCCCGCACTCCTCGAACCTCCCCACCCCGCCAATATTATATATTTAGCCCTCTTTGGTAACCCGTATAGCCCGTATAATATTCAATAACAAAATCTAGCCCGTAATATCATTTGAGTATGTCGGCTGTTGCCGTAAATTAAATATCTGCTGCATCACAATCAGCGAAATTTAACTCTGCCCTCTTTGTTCATCTTAGGTAAGTGTACTGACCCAGATAATTTGTATTTTGTATGACAATAGCTCAACTTCTATATCGAATACTGTGCTTTCAAACCTTGATTTAACACCCGATATTGTAGATCATATTCTTCCCGGTATTATGCTAATACGTTTTATAACTAGTGAACGACATGTTGTAAAAAATCAGAAAGAATAATTACCTCATTTTTCTTTCCTTATTTTCATAAAATATGAAGGCGCAACACTGAGCACGTGCTACGTGCAAATGCCTCTAACCTCTGCGGGTTCAAATCCCACTGACAACTCGACTTGTCAAGTGAAAAAGTGTCGATTATTACGGATGGCGAGACGGAGAGATATACAGTACTGGTTCTACCCATGAACAATGTGTGTTCTGCATCTTCGCCCCGGTGGTCCAAAAGTTTGTATATAGAGGTTGCATGTTTTGGGTAGAAATATATAGAGAAACACTTGAAAACCTTCTTCTCTGATCCATACGGCACAGAGCTCTCATATATTACGTGTAATATCAGCTATTATTGTATACTTTCATATTGTCCCGTTTAGTTTGCATTGAGCTAAGTGTGCAATATTCTACGATATTGCACACATTGATATTGCACGGGAACTTTTGCTCGTGCTTGCTAAGAGCCGCGAAATAGAAATAAGGAGCTACTTTCAAATAAAAATAACGGAATCCTTCCTATAGTGTCAACAAAAAAATACGTGTTTTTTTTCCAACCTTTTATGGCAAAAATTGATAAAATAATTGAAATGGTCACTCACCCACTGTTTTTAACGTTATCGATTGGTAAACAAACTTTAGAAAATCGCTTGATGATTTTAATGACGTCATCCGACGTCGACGTCGTTTTCGCGCAAAATAATCATCCACACAAAATGAAACTGAATGGCAAGATAGGAATTCCATCAAAAGCTATAAAAATAACACAAATACAATGAAAAGTAATAGTCATACAATTAACATTGATCGAAAACAATATGAAAGTATACAATAAAAAGGTTATTGCATTTGTATAGCTAAATATTACTTGGAACTCGTTGTTTTGGCGCAGGACGACTCGCAAGCCTAACATGTGCTGACAATAACGCAAAATACCATTCAACCAACCACATGTAAAAGACTGAACTCAATGTTGTTTTAATAATAAGTTATTTAGAGACGCCCACAAGACAAAACTTCGTATAACTTTGTGAACATTGAAGTGGTTGATATCGTTATTGGTTTATCAGTATGATTACATATACTATGATAATATGAGAAATTTGATACGAATTGATTATCGTTGTATTGTAAATCTTATATTAGTTATCGCTTTCATCTATGAATATTATATATATGGATTATCGGTTTTATCGGTATAATTACATATACTATTAGAGTTATGAAGCAGTTATCGGTTTCATCGCATATATAATATAGACAAATCGTGTTATCAGTGTATATTATATGGGATATGTTTTATATGTATACTATATCGGTTATCGGTTTTATCGCAGTTATAATATCATCATATGAGAATGATATGTGGCTTCTGTTAAATAAGAATCATATCAGAATCTTATTATTGAATACAATCATGTGTTTATTGTATATGGCAACAATAATTGTGTATTATGTAACTGGTCAGATAAATATTCCTAAATAAGCATCTGCACTCATTTACTTCTTCTTCTTCTTCGTCTTCTTGTTCTTGTTCTTGTTCTTCTTTTTGCTCTTCTTCTTCTTCTTCTTCTTCTTCTTCTTCTTCTTCTTCTTCTAGTTGAGTGTAGAATCTCAGAATGAGTATTTTCACACATTCATTTACATGTGTCTCGATCATCATGAATAAATGAAACATCTCGTAATAGGAATACTGTGCTGTCTGGACCAATTGTCGCGATCAACGTGTCGGACGACAGCAGTTTGAAAGAAGACACTGCTTGGATCACTTGACATGTTTTGAATAATATTAAAGTGCGACATTAGGAAAGATGAGAACTTTCCTTATTGTGTGGATGTCATTAAACAGTAACATACGCCTGATGTTTTATGCTTGGGCCGAGGCATTATACGACTGCATACATTACATATGGTGGAAAAGTGGAGTATCTGCACCTATGTATAAACACTTATTTATACAGTGAACCCAACCTCCGCGCAGGGATATTGTAGCAACAAATCACGAGACGATAATTGAGGCCATGTGGTTACAAAAATGGCGATACACTAGGTAATGCTTGGTACAGCAAACTCGTTCCGTAACCAACAGGCAATTGACAATAACATCGATCATCACCTTCGAGAAGATGTTGGAAACATCCAACCTGGTTTTGGCTTGGGTGTAATCTCTTTATTAAATGTACGCACATCTTCTGTAATATCCTCAACGGAATACATGTTTGTTTACAAGTACTGTTACTTAGTAACCGGTGTGCATGTTCGCTAAAATTTATAAAAAAAAATCATATAAATAAACTATTTTTGTACCCAGATACCGTTTTTCACACTATTTTCCTATATTATGAACAAAGCAAGTTAAAATATTGGCCTAAAAAATACTAAACCATACAAATAAACTTAGCTGGATGTGTATGGTGGCAGTGATTACTGTAACAGAAAGGGGAAGTAACCACTGCGGGGAGTTTGTGTGGACCCACCAACAATTTAAAGTTTTAACAGAAATGATAGGCTATGCAATAATGTAATTATTGTTAAATTAGATTTCAACGACGCCCCAGGAGCAGAGAATGGCTTGCAAAATGAACATATCAAATTATATATCCCGAAAGCCGTTTATTGACATTGGTTGTCAAATTATTCTGAATATCAAATAACACATTTATTCGCATTTACAAACCCAAATAAGTATGCAGCTAGCGGTGTCCCTCGAGTGGATACGTATTAGATTGAATGTTCAGCTACAACATGGCCAAATAAAAAGACGGTAAAAGTAATAGAACGTTTTAAAAGTTGACAGTGTTCTATATCAGTGCATCAGTACTTGGTGATGATGTTATTTCAAGTGTGTGGGTTTTTAAAAACCAATTGATTAATTTTATTTAAATTTATCACGCGTGTTTTCAGATCACCTGAGTCGAAGGCTCAAGGTGATCTATTGGGCTCACTCTTCGTCCGTCGTCCGTCGTAGTTAACTTTTCCTTCAAACGACATCTCCTCAGAAACCGCTAGGCCAATTTTGACCAAACTTCACATGGATGATCCATAGATAAGTGCTTCTTAGTTTGTTAAAATTAGGTCAGCGCGACATCCAAGATGGCATATATGGTCGAAACCTTAAACAATCTTCTTCTCAAGAATCACTTGACAGATTTCGACAGTTTTTCTTTTAAAATAATTTCCTATGCCTAGACTATCAAGTTTGTTAAAATGAAGTTTCCGGGGTCAGAAATGACTTTGCCCTGGGGGTCCAAAGTTTGTATATTGAGATTTTGCATGATTTTCATAGACTAATATAGGAAAAAACTTTAAAAATTCTTCTTCTCTAAAAGCACAAGCACAGACCTTGCATGTATATCATGTAGCATCAGCTTATGGACCTCTACTAATTTTGTTCAAATGGTGACCATTGGGTCTAATTTGGCACCGCGCCGGGGGTCACAGTTTTACATAGAAAAAAAACGTTAAAGATCTCCTCTCTGAAACTACAAGAGCCAAAGGTTTAATATTTTGCATTTACTATAAGATTATGGTCCTTTACTAAGTTTGTTTAAATGGTGACCCTGGAATCACGTTTGGCCCCGCTCCAGGGGTCACATGTTTTACATAGACTTGTATAGGGGAAAACTTAAACAAATCTTCTTCTCTGAAACTGCTTGAGCCAGATGTTTAATATTTTGCATTTGCTATAAGCTTATGGTCCTCTACCAAGTTTGTTCAAATGGTGACCCTGGTGTCAAATGTGGCCCTGCCCCGCGGGCTTAATATTTTGCAATTGCTATAGGCTTATGTTCCTCCACCAAATTTGTTCAAATGGTGACCCTGGGGTCAAATTTGGCCCCGTCCCGGGCGTTACAGTTTTACATAGATTTATAGAGTAAAAAGAACAACCTTCTTCTCTGAAACTACAAGAGCCAGAGTTTTAATATTTTGCATTTACTTTGAGCGTATGGTCCTTTACCAAATTTATTCAAATGTTGACCCTGGGGTCTCATCTGGCCCCAGGCGTCACATGTTTTACACAGACTTGTATAGGCAAAAATTTAAAAACTCTTATTCTCTGAAACCACATGACACACAGCTCTCATATTTTACATGTAGCCAAGGGGTCACATTTGGTCATGTCCCAGGGGGTACACTCTAGCACCTTCATTTTGTATTTGATCTTTACCGAACTTTGTCAGTGTCTTTATATCAATGTTGTTAACACAACAGAGACAACATTCCTTGAACAATCTATCAAAACATACACAGATTGTATATGACCATAATATTTCGAAGAAGTTCGATAATGGGCCAGTATTCAGGCGATCGATATAGGGCCATCTTCGCCATCTTGTTTAATATTGGGTACATTTTCAAAACAGCCAGCTATGAGATGCAATGTTATTAAAGAAACATTTATTATTTGATTTAATGAACCTCATATTTACAAACCTCGTCCGATTTCAATAAACCATCGCCATTTTTATAAGACGTGAGACCCGTTATGTGTTTGCTCAATCTCATTAAAATTAGACCCTTTATCATGCTACGATAAGCGGAGAGTATCGATTTGATTTTAATGCGATTGTTTTTTGCTAGTAAAAATGTGTGTTCTTTGTTTTAATATTGACTTTAAAGAAAAACTCGTGTTCGGTCTTGAAATGTAGGTATGTAGAACCAGATGAAGAGAGTATTCTAGTATTGTTATCTTTTATTTTTATTTTCCTTAAGCATCCACTGCTTGTTTTACAATTCTCCTGGTGATGGGGTGGGTGTGTGGGGGCGGGGGACGGGGGGGGTGGTTGGGATACTATACATTGTCAATATGACAACGAATATTTTACAATCGGCTGTTTTAATGAGACCCCTTCATGTTGGAAGAATAATCTGAATAGCAGGAGTCGGCGATTTGAATTATTCAGATAGTTGTTAAATATATTTGTACGGAATCCTGTTAGGGCCATCGCGTTTTCAATTTCGCGAGATTGCGAGATTGCGAAATAAATTTCGCATTCTCGTCCTATTCTACCTTTAAAAAAACGCGAAGTTTGCAAGCCAAACATCGTGCAAACCTCGCGATTTTATCACGTTTTCATTTGGACGAGATTGCGAGAATGCGAAATAAATCTCGCATTCTCGCCGTATTCTACAATGAAAAAAAAACGCGAGATTTGCAATCAAACTTCGTGCAAACCTCGCGATTTTATATCGGCATATTGTACAATGAAAAAAATGCGAGGATTGCAAATCAAACGTCGTGCAAACCTCGCGATTTTATTCTTATTAGATTACGAGAATAAGTAATATGTTTTCTTGTTTTTGCCCTCTGGTACATCGAAGAAAAAAACGCGAGGTTTGCTAACCCAAACTTCGCGTAATTCTCGCATTTTTTTCATCGTACAATATGCCGATATAAAAGCGCGAGGTTTGCACGAAGTTTGATTTGCTAATCTCGAGTTTTTTTCATTGTAGAATACGGCGAGAATGCGAGATCTATTTCGCATTCTCGCGATCTCGTCCAAATGAAAACGTGATAAAAACGCGAAGGTTTGCTCGAAGTTTGGCTTGCAAACCTCGCGTTTTTTCAATGTAGAATAGGACGAGAATGCGAAATTTATTTCGCAATCTCGCAATCTCGCAAAATTGAAAACGCGAGATCGCGATGGCCCTAACAGGATTCCGTAGAATTGTCAGTGGATTGTTAGTAGATTGTCAGTGTAGTGTGTGGTCCAGTGGTAGAGCATCGGACTGCATATCGAGAGGTCGTGGGTTCGACCATCGCCGTGGTCATGCTATTTATCCTTGAGCAAGATAATTAATCCATATTGTACGGAATCCTGTTAGGGCCATCGCGATCTCGCGTTTTCAATTTCACGAGATTGCGAGATTGCGAAATAAATTTCGCATTCTCGTCCTATTTTACCTTGAAAAAAACGCGAAGTTTGCAAGCCAAACCTCGCGATTTTATCACGTTTTCATTTGGACGAGATTGCGAGAATGCGAAATAAATCTCGCATTCTCGCCGTATTCTACAATGAAAAAAACCCGCGAGATTTGCAATCAAACTTCGTGCAAACCTCGCGATTTTATATCGGCATATTATACAATAAAAAAACGCGAGGATTGCAAATCAAACTTCGTGCAAACCTCGCAATTTTATTCTGATTAGATTACGAGAATAAGAAATATGTTTTCTTGTTTTTGCCCTCTGGTACATCGGAGAAAAAAACGCGAGGTTTGCTAACCCAAACTTCGCTAATTCTCGCGTTTTTTTCATAGTACAATAGGCAGATGTAAAAGCGCGAGGTTTGCACGAAGTTTGATTTGCAAATCTCGCGTTTTTCCATTGTAGAATACGGCGAGAATGCGAGATTTATTTCGCATTCTCGCGATCTCGTCCAAATGAAAACGTGATAAAATCGCGAGGTTTGCACGGAGTTTGGATTTCAAACCTCGCGTTTTTTTCAATGTGGAATAGGACGAGAATGCGAAATTTATTTCGCAATCTCGCAATCTCGCGAAATTGAAAACGCGAGATCGCGATGGCCCTAACAGGATTCCGTACAGCCCTGATATTAGTTAATATTGGGTTAATATTACTAGCAGCGGGATCACAAAAAAAAACAACTTGTTGTAGCCTACACGTACCACTTGAATTAATGTTAATAATTCATGCACCAACATACTAGCTGAGTCGCTGAGTTTTCCCGACCAAACCATTTCATTAACAATAATTGAATGCATGACTTTATTGGATCATGTTCGGTGCACATGTACATTAACTAGGCAACTGACACACAATATGATGGTCTACTTGTATTGGTGCACATGTACATTAACTATGCAACTGACACACAATATGATGGTCTACTTGTATTGGTGCACATGTACATTAACTAAGCAACTGACACACAGTATGATGGTCTACTTGTATTGGTGCACATGTACATTGACTATACAACTGACACACAATATGATGGTCTACTTGTATTGGTGCACATGTACAGTGACTATACAACTGACACACAATATGATGGTCCACTTGTATTGGTGCACATGTACATTGACTATACAACTGACACACAATATGATGGTCTACTTGTATTGGTGCACATGTACATTGACTATACAACTGACACACACTATGATGGTCTACTTGTATTGGTGCACATGTACATTAACTATGCAACTGACACACAATAGGATGGTCTACTTGTATTGGTGCACATGTACATTGACTATACAACTGACACACAATATGATGGTCTACTTGTATTGGTGCACATGTACATTGACTATACAACTGACACACAATATGATGGTCTACTTGTATTGGTGCACATGTACATTAACTATGCAACTGACACACAATATGATGGTCTACTTGTATTTGGATTGACACCCACTAGTGTTTCAGATCGCCTCCAGTCTCTTTAAATGGCAGTGGCCACTTCATTGCCTGACTGAAATTGTTTTGTTTGGGCCCCGTGTGGTTGCCGGGGGCCCCGTTTGGTCACGGGACAAAGAATAGGGCCACTGCAGATCCCTTTGGAGGGGTAGGCAGAGGGGTAGAATCCCCCCAAATTCATGTTCATTTTATCATTTTTTGTTCATGTTCATTAAAGGTCTTCATCATGATCCCTGCATTATTTCAGGTGCCATCTCGCTCGCATCGAAACAGCAGTGGCAGAAAAACAATAACGTGGCTCCAGCGTAAATGGAGTTTCTACGATAGAATTTGCAGCAACTCTGCAGTTCAGGGTGAGAAGATTCTAGGCCCATTTTCCATATTTTATCCCGATGTACATGGAAGATGAGCTTGGCATGTTCATGCCTGCTAGGCGCCATATAACCTTTTCATGTGTTGGTGCGCCTTAAAACCCCAGTTCAATTAAATTCAATTCAATTGTTTTGTTTGGGTGGGTAGACATTTTCCATATTAAACAATAGTGTATTTTCCGACTTTTGCCAAGAAAAAAAACTGATCTTTTTTTTTAATTTGGAAAATGTCTACCCAACCAAACAAAATCAAATTATGTCAGGCCGTGACAGTATATACAGTATCAAGAAAAAGTCAAAACAAGAGCGAAAATCATGGTAAGACTATATATATATATCTAGTTGCTAACTATTAATACACTATTAAACAGCAGTGTGAATAAACCGAACATCCATAATAACACACATACATGGAAACTATGCATACATATAGTTACAGGTCTAAATAACAACGGTCGTAACAAGTTAAGAACATATAAAGTGTTTAAGTCAGAATATTGCACTGAGAATTATTGCAAACTTATATTACCTTTGTATCATCGGTCCGTATTTGCAAGGTTTAGATGCGGTGTTGTACCTTTACGATTAGAGACAGGGCGATATGAACGCATTAAAGAAAATGATCGGGTACGCCCACTATGTAAGACAGGTGTTGAGGATGAAATTCATGCTATACTTAAGTGCAGTTTTTATAATGATATTAGAGAGGCTTTGGTTAGCAAAGATTGTACGATCCGTCCTGATTTTAATACTTTAAACGATTTAGAAAAAAATGAAATATTGTTTTCCAACCAGGAAATGGTAAGAGTGTGTGCCAAAACCTGTTACGTGATTTTACAAACTAGAAATTCTTATCTGTATAAATAATGTTACATTGTTTTACTCAGACGACTTATATGTACTATGTTCTATTTAATGTTGGACAGTTATTGTTAATCAGTTTATAACAGGTCTGACTTGATGTGATAACGGATCTTTTATTATTTCTTTATTTGCGCTTATTATGTGGATACTCCCCAGGTGCTTATTTACAAATTTCACAGTTTACCCAAACTAATTTTAATGGCATTTTAAACTTTGAGTATCATATATGTGATACTCATAAGGGTGATTAACAATAGTTGTCCAATTCTTACCACATTAAATGTATTATTAGTTTAGTAACTCCTGTACAGGCCAAAATGGTAATTATGCTTTTTTATGAATTATTGAATGTTATATGTTAATGTGCAATAATATCGTCTCCTATAATTCTTTTAGAATGGTGTTTACAAGTCATGTTTTAAGTGTGAAATAATGTATATATGTATTCATATTTGACTGAAACAATGAGACGCAAATAAACTATTAATCTTCTAATCTTCTACATGTAATCGAAGCCGACCAAACAAAAGACGTAAAACCTTAAGGCTTACAGTACAGACAGGTTGCAAGCAATTACCACGTGACATTAATGAGACCGTCTGCGAGCCGGGGATTAATGCGGCTGTGTCAGATATTGGGTATTTGACTTAAAAAGGCACTATTTGGTTGACATTTGTTTATTTTTAAAAAAAAACGTCCCCCGCCCCACACACTCAACGTTATGATTACCGATTATAGAGTTGAATAATATATAAGTGATGCTGATTTATTCGATTTAATTAATATTAGATGTATAGTAATGAATTCGCATACTCCAACCTAAGACCTTGTCTACCATAACCGTACATCTATCATCCGTATCGGTATTAACATCTATATATTTAAAAGATGTGTCCAAAATGTATGTCATTATGAAAATGAGATTATCCTTATACTGTGCTAAAAATACTTGTTTTCGTAGAATACCATTTAAAATGACTGACTCATTTTTTTCTCTGTTTTCTTTCAAAGTAAATTCGGTCATGGACATTTTAACGATGCTCTACATTATAGTCTGGTTCTCGCTTGGTCTCCGCATTTCATATAACAGAGGCCTGGTGTTTTACCTGTCGCGCTACCTGTACACATATTACAAATATCAAATATCTTCACCTAAACTATCGGGATGCACTGTTGGAGTTAATTATTATACGATCATAATAGATGCAACACGAGTCGGTACAATATCCGATCGCATTTGATAACATCTTCCTGTTGATGGTGCAAACACAATTTTAAAGGGACACATGGCAATCTTGAAGTTGATATTAAGTAAAAAAAAGTACCTCGATTCATTAATCTGTTAGACTTCCATCGGTCACAATGTGACTTAATATAGTGTCTTTTCGTACAGTGGTAATTGTCTTGATGAATGGAGGCAAAAGCCTTCAAAATCTCGCTCAAATGAAGCCACAAACCTCCGAAATTGCACTAAAATTAAAAAAAATCACGAGGCACGCCCTCGGACCCCTTACAGCAGAATGAGGATACCGCCTCCCGCACCCTCCCCCAAGGCGTATTCTCAGAAGGCTCTGGCTACGCCCCTGATCGTACAATGGTAATTGTCTTGATCGTACAGTGGTAATGGTGTTGACCGTACAGTGGTAACTGTGTTGACCGTACAGTGGTAATTGTAGTGATCGTACAGTGGTAATGGTGTTGATCGTACAGTGGTAATGGTGTTGACCGTACAGTGGTAATTGTGTTGATGTTATAGTGGTAATTGTCTTGATCGTTAGAGTGGTAATTCTGTTGACCGTACAGTGGTAACTATGTTGATCGTACAGTGGTAATAGTGTTAATCGTACAATGGTAAATGTCTTGATCGCACAGTGGTAATTGTGTTGATCGTACAGTGGTAATTGTCTTGATCGCACAGTGGTAATTGTGTTGACCGTACAGTGGTAACTATGTTGATCGTACAGTGGTAATTGTGTTGATCGTACAATGGTAATTGTCTTGATCGCACAGTGGTAATTGTGTTGAACGTACAGTGGTAATTGTGTTGATCGTACAGTGGTTATTGTAATGACCGTACAGTGGTAATTGTGTTGACCGTAAAGTGGTAATTGTGTTGATCGTACAGTGGTAATTGTGTTGATCGTACAATGGTAGTTGTGTTGATCATATAGTGGTAATTGCTCGATTAACAGCTAGTAGGTAAATAATCAACACAGCACAAGTCCCTTTAATTTAAATGATGATTACATTGTCACATTATGTAAGTGCCATTAAATGTCCACACACAAACACACACCTCGCTCTCCTGTCAATGATGATTACATTGTCACATTATATAAGTGCCATTAAATGTCCACACACAAACACACACCTCGTTCTCTTGTCAATAATGATTACATTGTCACATATAAGCTCCATTAAATGTCCACACACAAACACACACCTCGTTCTCTTGCAAATAATGATTACATTGTCACATTATATAAGTGCCAATAATTGTCACACACACAAACACACCTCGCTCTCCTGTTAATGATGATTAACATTGTCACATTATATAAGTGCCATTAAATGTCCACAAAAACACACACCTCGCTCTCTTGTTAATGATGATTACATTGTCACATTATTTAAGTGCCATTAAATGTCCACAAAAACACACCTCCCTCTCTTGTTAATGATGATTACATTGTCACATTATATAAGTGCCATTAAATGTCCACACAAACACACACCTCGCTCTCTTGTTAATGATGATTACATTGTCACATTATATAAGGCCATTAAATGTCCACACAAACACACACCTCGCTCTCTTGTTAATGATGATTACATTGTCACATTATATAAGTGCCATTAAATGTCCACACAAACACACACCTTCCTCTCTTGTTAATGATGATTACATTGTTATATTATATAATGATGATTACATTGTCACATTATATAAGGCCATTAAATGTCCACACAAACACACACCTCGCTCTCTTGTTAATGATGATTACATTGTCATATTATATAAGTGCCATTAAATGTCCACACAAACACACACCTCGCTCTCTTGTTAATGATGATTACATTGTCACATTATATAAGTGCCATTAAATGTCCACACAAACACACACCTCCCTCTCTTGTTAATGATGATTACATAGTCACATTATATAAGTGCCATTAAATGTCCACACAAACACACACCTCCCTCTCTTGTTAATGATGATAACATTGTCACATTATATAAGTGCCATTAAATGTCCACACAAACACACACCTCCCTCTCTTGTTAATGATGATAACATTGTCACATTATATAAGTGCTATTAAATGTACACACAAACACACACCTCGCTCTCTTGTTAATGATGATTACATTGTCACATTATATAAGTGCCATTAAATGTCCACACAAACACGCACCTCGCTCTCTTGTTAATGATGATTACATTGTCACATTATATAAGTGCCATTAAATGTCCACACAAACACACACCTCGCTCTCTTGTTAATGATGATTACATTGTCACATTATATAAGTGCCATTAAATGTCCACATAAACACACACCTCCCTCTCTTGTTAATGATAATAACATTGTCACATTATATAAGTGCCATTAAATGTCCACACAAACACACACCTCGCTCTCTTGTTAATGATGATTACATTGTCACATTATATAAGTGCCATTAAATGTCCACATAAACACACACCTACCTCTCTTGTTAATGATGATAACATTGTCACATTATATAAGTGCCATTAAATGTCCACACACAAACACACAACTCGCTCTCTTGTTAATGATGATTACATTATCACATTATATAAGTGCCATTACATGTCCACAAAAATACACACCTCGCCCTCGTGTTAATGATGATTAACATTGTCACATTATATAAGTGCCATTAAATGTCCACACAAACACACACCTCGCCCTCTTGTTGATGATGATTACATTGTCACTTTATATAAGTGTCATTAAATGTCCACACACAAACACACACGTGTTCTCTTGTCAATGATGATTACATTGTCACATTATATAAGTGCCTTAAATGTCCACACACAAACACACACCTCCCTCTCTTGTCAATGATGATTACATTGTCACTTTATATAAGTGCCATTAAATGCCCACACACAAAAAGACACCTCGCTCTCTTGTCAATGATGATTACATTGTCACTTTATATAAGTGCCATTAAATGTCCACACACAAACACACACCTTGCTCTCTTGTTAATGAAAGATTACATTGTCACATCATATCAGTGCCATTAAATGTACACACACAAACACACACCTCGCTCTCTTGTTAATGATGATTACATTGTCACATTATATAAGTACCATTAAATGTCCAAACACAAACATACACCTCCCTCTCCTGTTAATGATGATTACATTGTCACATTATATCAGTGCCATTAAATGTCCACACACAAACACACCACGCTCTCTTGTTAATGATGATTACATTGTCACATCACAAACACACACCTCGTTCTATTGTTAATGATCATTACATTGTCACATTATGAAAATGCCATTAAATGTCCACACACAAACACACATCTCGCTCTCTTGTCAATGATGATTACATTGTCACATTATATAATTGCCATTAAATGTCCACACACAAACACACACCTCGCTCTCGTGTTAATGATGATTAACATTGTCACATTATGTAAGTGCCATTAAATGTCCACACAAACACACACCTCGCTCTCTTGTTAATGATGATTACATTGTCACATTATATAAGTGCCATTAAATGTCCACAAAAACACACCTCCCTCTCTTGTTAATGATGATTACATTGTCACATTATATAAGTGCCATTAAATGTCCACACAAACACACACCTCGCTCTCTTGTTAATGATGATTACATTGTCACATTATATAAGTGCCATTAAATGTCCACACAAACACACACCTCGCTCTCTTGTTAATGATGATTACATTGTCACATTATATAAGTGCCATTAAATGTCCACACAAACACACACCCCCCTCTCTTGTTAATGATGATTACATTGTCACATTATATCAGTGCCATTAAATATCCACACAAACACACACCTCGCTCTCTTGTTAATGATGATTACATTGTCACATTATATAATTGCCATTAAATGTCCACATTAACACACACCTCCCTCTCTTGTTAATGATGATTACATTGTCACATTATATAATTGCCATTAAATGTCCACACAAACACACACCTCCCTCTCTTGTCAATGATGATTACATTGTCACGTTATATAAGTTCCATGAAATGTCCACACACAAACACACACCTCGCTCTCTTGTTAATGATGATTACATTATCACATCATATAAGTGCCATTACTTGTCCACACAAACACACACCTCGCTCTCGTGTTAATGATGATTAACATTGTCACATTATATAAGTGCCATTAAATGTCCACACAAACACACACCTCGCTCTCTTGTCAATGATGATTACATTGTCACTTTATATAAGTGCCATTAAATGTCCACACACAAACACACACCTCGCTCTCTTGTCAATGATGATTACATTGTCACTTTATATAAGTGCCATTAAATGTCCACACACAAACACACACCTCGCTCTCTTGTCAATGATGATTACATTGTCACATTATATAAGTGCCATTAAATGTCCACACACAAACACACACCTCGTTCTCTTGTCAATAATGATTACATTGTCACATTATATAAGCGCCATTAAATGTCCACACACAAACACACACCTCGTTCTCGAGTCAATAATGATTACATTGTCTAATTATATAAGTGCCAATAATTGTCCACACACAAACACACACCTCGCTCTCGTGTTAATGATGATTAACATTGTCACATTATATAAGTGCCATTAAATGTCCAAAAAACACACACCTCGCTCTCTTGTTAATGATGATTACATTGTCACATTATATAAGTGCCGTTAAATGTCCACAAAAACACACCTCCCTCTCTTGTTAATGATGATTACATTGTCACATTATATAAGTGCCATTAAATGTCCACACAAACACACACCTCGCTCTCTTGTTAATGATGATTACATTGTCACATTATATAAGTGCTATTAAATGTCCACACAAACACACACCTCGCTCTCTTGTAAATGATGATTACATTGTCACATTATATAAGTGCCATTAAATGTCCACACAAACACACACCCCCTCTCTTGTTAATGATGATTACATTGTCACATTATATAAGTGCCATTAAATGTCCACAAAAACACACCTCGCTCTCTTGTTAATGATGATTACATTGTCACATTATATAAGTGCCATTAAATGTCCACACAAACACACACCCCCTCTCTTGTTAATGATGATTACATTGTCACATTATATAAGTGCCATTAAATGTCCACACAAACACACACCTCGCTCTCTTGTTAATGATGATTACATTGTCACATTATATAATTGCCATTAAATGTCCACATTAACACACACCTCCCTCTCTTGTTAATGATGATTACATTGTCACATTATATAAGTGCCATTAAATGTCCACACAAACACACACCTCGCTCTTTTGTCAATGATGATTACATTGTCACATTATATAATTGCCATTAAATGTCCACACAAACACACACCTCCCTCTCTTGTCAATGATGATTACATTGTCACATTATATAAGTTCCATTAAATGTCCACACACAAACACACACCTCGCTCTCTTGTTAATGATGATTACATTATCACATCATATAAGTGCCATTAAATGTCCACACAAACACACACCTCGCTCTCGTGTTAATGATGATTAACATTGTCACATTATATAAGTGCCATTAAATGTCCACACAAACACACACCTCGCCCTCTTGTTAATGATGACTACATTGTCACTTTATATAAGTGTCATTAAATGTCCACACACAAACACACACGTGCTTTCTTGTCAATGATGATTACATTGTCACATTATATAAGTGCCATTAAATGTCCACACACAAACACACACCTCCCTCTCTTGTCAATGATGATTACATTGTCACTTTATATAAGTGCCATTAAATGTCCGCACACAAACACATACCTCGCTCTCTTGTTATTGATGATTACTTTGTCACATTATATAAGTGCCATTAAATGTCCACACACAAACACACACCTCGCTATCTTTTCAATGATGATTACATTGTCACTTTATATAAGTACCATCAAATGTCCAGACACAAACACACACCTCGCTCTCTTGTTAATGATGATTATAGTGTCACATTATATCAGTGCCATTAAATGTACACACACAAACACACACATCTCTCTCGTGTTAATGATGATTACATTGTCACATTATATAAGTGCCATTAAATGTCCACACAAAAACCTCGCTCTCTTGTCAGTGATGATTACATTGTCACTCTATATAAGTGCCATTAAATGTCCACACACAAACACACACCTCGCTCTCTTGTTAATGATGATTACATTGTCACATCATATCAGTGCCATTAAATGTACACACACAAACACACACCTCGCTCTCTTGTAATTGATGATTACATTGTCACGTTATATAAGTACCATTAAATGTCCAAACACAAACATACACCTCCCTCTCCTGTTAATGATGATTACATTGTCACATTATATCAGTGCCATTAAATGTCCACACACAAACACACCTCGCTCTCTTGTTAATGATGATTATATTGTCACATTATATAAGTGCCATTAAATGTCCACATACAAACACACACCTCGCCCTCTTGTTAATGATGATTACATTGTCACACCACAAACACACACCTCGTTCTATTGTTTATGATCATTACATTGTCACATTATAAAAATGCCATTAAATGTCCACACACAAACACACACCTCCCTCTCTTGTTAATGATGATTATATTGTCACATTTTATAAGTGCCATTAATTGTCCATACACAAACACACACCTCCCTCTCTTGTTAATGATGATTACATTGTCACATTATATAAGTTCCATTAAATGTCCACACACAAACACACACCTCGCTCTCTTGTTAATGATGATTACATTGTCACATTATATAAGTGCCATTAAATGTCCACACACAAACACACACCTCGCCCTCTAGTTAATGATGATTACATTGTCACATTATATAAATGTCATTAAATGTCCACACAAACACACACACAACTCGCCTTTTATGTTTGTGGTATCGCATGAACATGTTTTGTCATTTGGTTTTTATATGCGCGTTTTTGGTTGACTGTTAAATTTTCCTGTTCGACATGTTTGTACCTACTATTTTGACATATAAAAATAAATTGTTGTTGTAAAATACTGAAGTTGGTTGGGTATTAGATCATGTGGTATAATACTGAAGTAAGCCGGGTATTGTGGTACAACCGGGTATTGTGGTACAATGCTGAAGTTGGGCGGGTATTGTGGTACAATACTGAAGTTAGCCGGGTATTGTGGTACAGTACTGAAGTTGGTCGGGTATTGTGGTACAACACTGACGTTCCCCGGGTAGTCTTGTACAACACTGAAGTTGGCCGGGTATTGAGGTACAATACTGATGTTGGCCGCGTATTGCTTGACGTTTAGGATATAAGGGTTTTGCTATGACTGGTCGGCTCGATGTCAGTATAATGTTACTTGATGAGTCATGGCATGTGGCATTGATCCATTCCCATATACACTCCTCATAATAATTTAAGGAGCACAAAATAGGACAGTAATAATTACTTCATCTTTAATATTATGAATTTCATATTCATATAAAGGGTAAATACATGTAGCAATTGCTGTAAAAGAATGCAACTAAACTTAAACATTGTATTAAAACAACAGAAAAGAAACTACAGCAATAAATTGTTCACTTACAACACTTTAGAAAATGACCTGGTCCTTAATTTATTTTGAGGAGTATATATGCACTGTTTCTTTTTTTTTCAAACTACATTAATTTTTTTTACTTAACTTAAGCCGGTGCCAGGAGATGTGAGAGGTGGTTCACTTTACATTGCCTCTCATGAACATACTCAATAAAACCGAGTCTGCTACTTTTATCTATGTTTGGTGTTTGTTGCTTCCAAGTGATGCCCTTTTCAGTATTAATTGACATTTACACGTTTACACTAGCGTTTGTTTAGTGCTGTGTGGCGGAAGTAAAAGGTTGCCCCGATTACAAATCAGTACTGTTATTACTTACTGGTCCTTTGGGAGCAGAAAACCGAGTTTATGTGGCGTTAAATTAGAAGATCGCTTAAGCCGTTGCTAGGAAGCGTGAAATATGTGCACTTTCACGTTACCTCTCATGAACAGACTCAATAAGACCGAGTCTGCTATTTTTATCTCTTGCTCATGTTTGTTGCTTCCAAGGGATCCCCTTTTCAGTATGTAATGAATACGCATTGGGGTATATACTTCCCCGGAAATAAAAACAAATAGGATGAAAAATATGAGTGTTGACGTTCGTTTAAAAGACGTTCATTTAAAGACATATATATGCATTTTCAAGAAGTATTTTTAAAAACAACAAAAAACAACAACAACGAACAAACAAACAAACAACAAAAAAACTAAACCAAAACAAACTACAACGTCATAAAGGAAAGCATACCAATTTCTCCATCCACTACCCCACTGCTCTCACCCACCCACAATGAGCAGGTACATGCCTACGGTGCTTAAAGTTTGTGTACGCGTAGGAGTACGCGCATTCATTGATACCCGGATGAAGTAGTTTACCTAGAGAGGCTTGGCGAATTTAACATGAAGGGGTCTGGAACCCCCAGTGTTCATCATTCGATTTAACGACTAAAGTATTCTAAAATGCATCAGATCATGCTAAATTTCATATAGGAGACAAAACATCTCGGTTGGCATGACGCCCGACCCCGCTGCCGTCCGCACTAAACTAAAATCCTCGATCCTCAACCGACATTCCTGTTTGCCGAATGTTCGAGACATTTTGCTATGACGGCGATGTGTGCGGGATGGGAAACCAATTACATGTAAAACTGCGAAAGTTAGTTGGATTATTTCTTGTAAAACCCCGTTTGTACTTATTTAGACTGCAAATGGCGAACATTTGTAAATATAGAAACTTCAGGCAAAATGTATATATATAACACTTTCTTGTATCGCCTGCGTAGCATGGCAGACACTTAGGGATCACTTTGTCCGTCGTCCGTTCGTCCATACATCACACTTTAACCTGCAACCTAACCTTGGTCATATATTGAAAAAATATGTGACCTAATTTATTGAAACTTCACACACACACCTTCAGCGGCAGTTGTTACCTTTAGAAGCCGCTGTTACCTTTAGTGGTATTGTTAGCTATATTGGTATTGTTACCTTTAGCGGCAGTTGTTACATTTAATGGAAGTGTTACCTTTAGCGGCCGTTGTTACATTTATTGGATTTTTTACATTTAGCGGCGGTTGTTACCTTTAGCGTTGGCGTTGTTAATTTAGAGGCTTTTGTTAAATTTAGTGGAATTGTTACCTTTAGCGGCCGTTGTTACATTTAGTGTAATTGTTACCTTTAGCGGCCGTTGATACTTTAGTTGAATTGTTACCTTTAGTGAAATTGTTACATTTAGCGGCAGTAGTTACCTTTAGCGGAATTGCTAAAGTTAGCCACCGATGTTACCTTTAGTGGAATTGTTACCTTTAGCGGCAGTTGTTGCCTTTAGTGGAATTGTTGCCTTTAGCGGCGGTTGTTACCTTTAGTTTAAATTTTTTGCTTTAACGGCGGTGGTTGTGACCTTTAGTGGAATTGTTACCTTTAGCAGTACGGGAGCAGCCTTGATATTTTCCTACATCTTTCAAATATCGCAACCACGCTTGACAACGAAAAGTAGTACGTCAACTTTCGGCAACGTCCAAAAAAAAAAAAATGTCCGCCATTTTGAATTTTTTAAAACGCATAATTTGGAAAATTGTGACAATTTTTGATCATGAAATTTCATTTCCCCTTTAGGTTTCGTGATTTTCGTCTGTACCGACTTTTTTTTTAAAAGCTCTACTGCGTGATAAATGCAGACCCGCCTTGTAAAATGTCGAAGCGAGGGGCGATAACTCTAAAAGATGCCATTTTTAGAATACGATTAAAATGACAACAACCGTGTGTTTTTTGTTAAATAAAGTACGAGGAGATACTTGAATTGTTGTTTTAGCTCACACATTACATGAATTTTGCTGCATATCACGAAAAGCATGTTATTTCTTTATCTAAAGTACACGAAAATACGAATTGTTTGATTTAACTGTAATTTTGACTCGATTGACCTCGCAAGAACTGCAGGCGCGTATTCGATGGAGCGGGTAGTATTGGGCACCCTCTCATATGTGGAAAGTTTACGTAACAATCGCTACTGTTCAAGATGGGAGTTGGGATGGAGAGAAGCAGGGGGAGGGCATCTGAACTGAGATTTAAAAGGATGCGCCCCATCCCACCCCAACTAAAATCATGAAAGCTAGTCTGTTTTTGAAAGCTCTTTCAAGCATACAGTACATTTTTAAACATATTCAGATAATATATTTGTTGCTGTGTTTTTGACTAGACTGTCCAGTGTCTAATTGTCATCCGCAACTTGGCGCAGTCAGTAGCGCAGCGGATTTGTAACCGGAGGTGGTGCCACTGAGTTTTGTCGGTGTGTTCTTGGGCAAGACACATTCCCTTAGCCTCATCCGTTGGATGGGGACGTAAACAGGGTGGTCCCGCGTTTAGGTCTATCATCCGAGCATGTTAAAGAACCATAGGAATCTGTTCGATAATAAGAGTGGTGCACGGTTCCCGGATTCCTATGTATCCTTCCCCTCTCTCTGAGGCGGCTCTAAATAACCTGTACTGTGTTGATGAGCCGTTAAATATTCAATTCAATTCATCCGCAACTGCACTCAGCACTGTCATATGTACTATAGCTGTCCCATGCTAGTATCATGAATCAACCGTGGAATATATCACCCACACATAAAAGGGTTTGAGGGCCCAATCTTACTTGTATTAGTTTAAATATAGACCATTTGTCGGTTGAAACCTAAGATGAATTTTTTATCAGACAGAGACACTGTCGTAATACTTATACTGATAGCATCGAAGGAAAATAAAGAAGGCCATTTTTTTACTTTATATTTTTAAAGTTGAATTGTGTTTTATGTCATTATAGCACATTTTAGGCCATATTTCCTGGGTAGAACCAGTACTGTGTACTTACTGCTATCTGTAAGAATCGACACTTTCTCACCTACAAGTTGAGCTCCCAGTGGGAATTGAACCCGCAGCGGTGAGAGGTGAAGATGAGAATGTATACAAATATAAAAAGGCAACCGAACATCTCCATAACTCAATATGTCCATGGGATTTGAATGAACGCACTGAAAACAATCCGTGGAAAATTGTACTATGCAAGAATATATATTCATAAATAAATTTTATTTTGATGCAAAATCGATATGCTCCTCTAGACATCATAGATAAAGATCATGTAAAGTTTCGAAAAGATTGGTTAAAAACTGTGGAAGGATATAGACGCACAGATAACTAACACCATATGCCGCCTCACTTTTCAATGGTAAACAATAAACATTTAAGGTACATATTAAGGCCTTAAATATTATCTTTCATGACTAAGTAAAAAATATGTAACAAGTCAGATATCAAAATGAATTATTTGTTTGATTTAAAACATTTTATTTCAAATATTTACATCAAAACATCCCAAATATAAAGGGTATTACATAACAAATTAAATTGCATCATACAATAATTGTTTTTATTTATTAAAGGGACACACAGCATTTATCAAGTTTTTATCAAGCATTAAAATGTGCACCTCGATAGATTAATCAATAATTTATTTTCACTTTACACCCGCTTGCATATATTTAAATTATAAGTTATAACATTTTGGAGTTTAAAAAAAAGAAGATTGCTGCATGTCCCTTTAATATGTAATTGTTATATGGTGCAAGCCAATTTGAACATATGTGGGGTTATATATATATACATGTATCTGTTTGTTATTTTTTTGGTGAGGAAGACCACTCACTTTTCTTCTGGGTATAACCGGTAATATACACCTCCTGCCATCTGTTATTCCACAAACTTTTATATAATCCAATAAAATTCAGAAAACATTTTAATCCAATAAATAAATTGGGCACGGCCGGTCAGATTAACAGAAACACATTTATATTTTCATATTAGCCCTTATTTTGAGCCACTCCAATGAACTATCCAGTTAATGTCGCCAACGATCCACCTTGTGTCAACAGTCGGATATGCATGTTGTATGATATTGTGCTGGCTGAACTGGTGATCCTCTTACTAGACATATTTTTCTTGAAGTTGATGCTAGTACTGTCCGTATGAGTTATTGCTGATTCATGATTCATAAAAAAAAATAATATTGTACACCATCTTGTTATTATATACTATTCTTGTTCGTTTAAGTATTTCTGATTCTGTTGTTAATGTTGTAAAAAGTTATATGTGACTACTTGTTTCAATAAAATCCTCCCATATATATTGGGACATCACTAACTATTTTCAGCTAACTCCCAGTATCTCAGGACTCCAGGCTCTGAAAATAAAAATGACATACATGATATTTTGTTTCAACTTAAATAGGTAACAAGTTGTAGAACTGAAATGTGTAAATGAATAGTGATTATAGAACTTTTTTTACATGTACAATAAATTAAAAATAATCGTTTTCTGCTAAATCAACACATTTATTACCGGTATACCTTATTTAGAGCCGCCCCAAATGACACATAGAATTTCGAGAACCTGTCTTACTCTTACTAATGTATATATTAATAATTTCTATGGTTGTTTATCGTGCTTGGAGGATAGACTCCCCAGTTTCAATCCCAATCAAACAAAAGAGGCTGAGGAACAAACAAGGCTGAGGGAAGATGTATTGCGCGATATTAAACACAGAAACTCAGTGGTGCATGTGTGACTTGAACCGGAAGCTCCAGATTGCTATCATCCACCATGCTATTGCTGGGCCATGCCAGCACATTATGTTAAGTCGGGGTCTTGGTTAAGTTTAATAATTTAGATGTAATACAGGGACCTTTTTATTTTGTTTGTTTAATTTTACATATGTACTAAGCACAATATGACCTATTTATGTGTCAATGTGCTGTAAAACACCATTTTTATTTTTAGTATAAAAAGTCTGAGACTAAGTGCAGGCACAGACCTAATAACAAATTATTAATATGTCTGTGGTGCAGGACTGGTGCACAATGCCACATATTTTGCAAAGAACAAACATTAATAAATTCATAGATTTTTTGAAGCTGCGCTTACCTACATACTGGCTAATACAAGGCTCTTGATGTAGTAATACTGTGAGACTGGGAAATTTGACTTGAATCTGGCTATGGTAATACTGCACACTGCCTCTAGCTAACTTAGTCTTAGCAGACCTGAAAAAAACAAGTCATATATGATATTGTTTCATTTGTTTTTAATATTAATAACTCTGTCCAACTTTCTCAATGCTAACAATGTCAGCATTCCATAACATTTTACTTAAAACACAACTGGAATTGAAAGTGGTGCTTTCCAGAAGATGATACTGTCCAAAATGTAAGTCACAGGTGGCATTCATGAACAAATAGTAGATTTTCAAGGCTTACATTTTCATCAATTATTCATCACTCATGTGTTCTAAAAAATTATCAGAATTAAGTTAATATATATCAACCACCACCGTTTTACATGTTTCAACGTTAAACACTTGTCATACAGAAATTAAAAGTGTATTTACTTACATAGGCCACAGTGCAGACAATGCCATGACCCATTTCAGGCATTTGCTGGTGTATTTTAATTCTCTACATTGTCTACTGTAATAGATCTATTTGTTTGTAGTTTGTAAATTACGCACTCATGCAAAACTTGGAATTGATCGTGATTGTAACACTGTTTTAATTCTACTCCTGTGCAAATAAATTGAAATAAGCCATCGGTCAATCGGGCCGTACTCAGTATGTGTAAACGATCTATCTGTGTATGTACACGGATCAGCATTATTTGACCTTTGAATGTGTGTGAGCTATTTTTAGCACATTCCTTAGCTATTTATAAACGTTCAATTCAATTCACAATATTTAGTTTCTGTGACTTTGTGACATTATGATGTTAATTTGTCCAGGGAGAAGTGGGTTTGTGGCGTGCGACTGACTGGCCCTGGGCTGGGTGTTTTTCTGTGTCGCCGCCATTTTGAATAGCCTCTGAAAGAGTGAAATGCAGGTACCAACTTTCAAAACGGGCATGCAAAATGTATATTCACGAAAAAATAAGAAATTTTCAAAAAAGGTAGATCAGGTAATGATCTTCGACTCCTGTCAATTTCAACAATATTTAAGAATATACAATTTTTGTACCCGTTTTGAAACATTGGCAATTTCGAAGAAAACAAAAACTAGTTCTTTTCGATCTTCGCATTTGTACCGCGATTTCCGACTATGATATCTCAATAAAACCTGTCAACACGATTGTTTTATAAATCTCCGACATAATAACTGACTTCTGATATGATTTGTTTTCTTTGCCATCTAGTATAAGCTTTAAACTAGTGTTTCTAAAAAGAGTACTATAAAATCCGCGCATCTGCACGTGCTTGCAAAATGGGAACTACGTTGCCTCCAACACCAATTATTTATGTTTGAGTTATGCGGTTCAAGCACGTGAAATGACTTCTCTGCTCCCGTACTGTTAGCGGCCGTTGTTACTTTTAGTGAAATTGTTATCTTTAACGGCAGTTGATATCTTCAGTGCAATTGTTACCTTTAGCGGCCGTTGTTACCTATAGTGAAATTGCTACTTTTAGCGGCCGCTGTTACCTTTAGTGGAATTGTTACCTTTAACGGTAGTTGTTGCCTTTAGTGGAATTGTTGCCTTTAGCGGCGGTTGTTGCCTTAGTGGACATTTTTGATTTAGCGGCGGTTGTTACCTTTAGTGGAATTGTTACCTTTAGTGGCCGATGTTACCTTTAGTGGAATTGATACCATTAGCGGTCGTTGTTACCTTTAGTGCAATTGTTACATTGAGCGGAATTGTCACCTTTAGAGGAATTCTTACCTTTAGCGGCCGTTGTTACCTTTAGTGGAATTGTTACCTTTAGTGGCCGTTGTTACCTTTAGTGGAATTGTTACCTTTAGTGGCCGTTGTTACCTTTAGTGGAATTGATGCCTTTAGTGGCCGTTGTTACCTTTAGCGGCCGTTGTTACCTTTAGTGGAATTGATACCTTTAGTGGCCGTTGTTACCTTTAGCGGCCGTTGTTACTTTTAGTGGAACGGTCGTTGTTACCTTTAGGGAAATTATTACCTTTAGCGGCAGTTGTTACCTTTAGCGGAATTGTTACATTTAGAAGCCGCTGTTACCTTTAGTGGAATTGTTAGCTTTAGTGGTATTGTTACCTTTAGCGGCAGTCGTTATCTTTAATGGAATTGTTGCATTTAGCGGCGGTTGTTACATTGGGTGGAAATTTTACCTTTAGCGGCCGTTGTTATCTTTAGTGGAAATGTTACTTTTAGCGGTGGTTGTCACTTTTAGCGTTGGAATTGTTACCTTTAGTGGAATTGTTACCTTTAACGGCCGCTGTTACCTATAGTGGAATTGTTACATTTAGTGGCCGTTGTTACCTTTAGTGGAATTGAGACCTTTAGTGGAATTGCTACCTTAAGCGGCCGTTGTTAAATTTGATTGAATTGTTACCTGTTGCGGCCGTTGTTACCTTTAGTGGAATTGTTACCTTTAGCGGCCGTTGTTACCTTTAGTGGAAGTACTACCTTTAGCGGCCGTTGTTACCTTTAGTGGAATTGTTACTTTTAACGGCCGTTGTTACCTTTAGCGGAATTTCTACCTTTAGAAGCCGTTGTTACCTTTAGTGGAATTGTAAGCTTTAGTGGAATTGTTGACTTTAGTGGCGGTTGTTACCTTTTGTGGAAATTTTACCTTTAGCGGCCGTTGTTACCTTTAGTGGAAATTTTACCTTTAGAGGCGGTTGTTACCTTTTGTGGAAATGTTACCTTTAGCGGCGGTTGCCACCTTTAGCGTTGTAATTGTTACCTCTAGCAGCCGTTGTTACCTTCAGTGGAATTGTTACCTTAAGCGGCCGTTGTTACATTTAATGGAATTATTACCTGTTGCGGCCGTTGTTACCTTTAGTGGAATTCTTACCTTTAGCGGCCGTTGTTACTTTTAGTGGAACGGCCGTTCTTAACTTCAGTGTAATTGTTACCATTAGCGGCCGTTGTTACCGTTAGTGGAATAGTTACCTTGAGCGGCCATTGTTACCTATAGTGAAATTTTTACCATTATTGGAATTTTTATTTTTAGCGGCAGTTGATACCTCTAGCGACTGTTGTTACATTTAGTGGAATTGTTACCTTTAGCTGCCGTTGTTACATTTAGTGGATTTTTTACCTTTAGCGGCGGTTGTTACCTTTAGCGTTGGCGTTGTTAATTTAGCGGCTTTTGTTACTTTTAGTGAAAATTGTTACCTTTAGCGGCCGTTGTTACTTTAGTTGAATTGTTACCTTTAGTGGAATTGTTACCTTTAGCGGCAGTTGTTACCTTTAGCGGAATTGTTACCTTTAGCGGCCATTGTTACTTTAGTTGAATTGTTACCTTTAGTGGAACTGTTAACTTTAGCGGCAGTTGTTACCTTTAGTGGACTTGTTGCCTTTAGCGGCCATTGTTACTTTAGTTGAATTGTTACCTTTAGTGGAATTGTTACCTTTAGCGGCAGTTGTTAACTTTAGCGGAATTGTTACCTTTAGCGGCCGCTGGTACCTTTAGTGGAATTGTTACCTTTAGCGGCAGTTGTTGTCTTTAGTGGAATTGTTGCCTTTAGCGGCGGTTGTTACCTTTAGTGAAATTTTTGCTTTAGCGGCGGTTGTTGCCTTTAGTGGAATTACTACCTATAGCGGTCATTGTTACCTTTAGTGGAATTGTTACCTTTAGCGGCAGTTGTTAACTTTAGCGGAATTGTTACCTTTAGCGGCCGCTGGTACCTTTAGTGGAATTGTTACCTTTAGCGGCAGTTGTTGTCTTTAGTGGAATTGTTGCCTTAAGCGGCGGTTGTTGCCTTTAGTGGAATTACTACCTATAGCGGTCGTTGTTACCTTTAGTGGAATTGTTACCTTTAGTGGAATTTTTACCTTTAGTGCAATTGTTACCTTTACCGGCCGTTGTTACCTTTAGTGGGATTGTTGCCTTTAGCGGCCGTTGTTACCTTTAGTGGAATTGTAAATTTTATCGGCGGTTGTTACTTTTAGTGGAATTGTTACCTTTAGCGGCCGTTGTTACCTTTAGTGGAATTGTAAATTTTATCGGCAGTTGTTCCTTTTAGTGGAATTGTTACCTTTAGCGGCCGTTCTTACCTTTAGCGGCCGTTGTTACCTTTAGTGGAATTGTTAACTTTAGCGGCCGTTGTTACCTTTAGCGTTGGAATTGTAAATTTTATCGGCGGTTGTTACTTTTAGTGGAATTGTTAGCTTTAGCGGCCGTTGTTACCTTTAGCGGCCGTTGTTACCTTTTGTGGAATTGTTACCTTAGCAGCCGTTGTTATCTTTAGTGGAACTGTTACCTTTAGTGACTGTTGTTACCTTTAGCGGAATTTTGACCTTTAGCGACGGCTGTTACCTTTTGTGGAATTGTTACCTTTAACGGCCTTTGTTCAATTTAATGGAATTGTTACCTTTAGCGGCGGTTGTTACCTTTAGCGTTGGAAATGTTACCTTTAGCGGCGGTTGTTACTTTTAGTGGAATTTTTACCTTTAGAGGCGGTTTTACCTTTAGTGGACTTGTTACCTTTAGTGGATTTTTTACCTTTAGTGCAATTGTTACCTTTAGCGGCCGTTGTTACCTTTAGTGGAATTGTTGCCTTTAACGGCTGTTGTTACCTTGAGTGGAATTGTTATCTGTAGCGTTGGAATTGTTACCTTTAGCGGCCGTTGTTACCTTTAGCGTTGGAATTGTTACCTTTATCGGCGGTTGTTACTTTTTGTGGAATTGTTACTTTTAGCAGCCGTTGTTATCTTTAGTGGAACTGTTACCTTAAGCGACTGTTGTTACCTTTAGCGGAATTTTGACCTTTAGCGGCGGTTGTTACCTTTAGTGGAATTGTTACCTTTAACGGCCGTTGTTACATTTAATGGAATTGTTACCTTTAGCGGCGGTTGCTACCTTTAGCGTTGGAATTGTTACCTTTAACGGTAGTTGTTACTTTAAGTGGAATTTTTACCTTTAGCGGCGGTTTTTACCTTTAGTGGACTTGTTATATTTAGCGTTCGTTGTTACCTTTAGTGTAATTGTTACCTTTAGCGGTGTTGTTACCTTTAGCGTTAGAATTGTTACCTTTAACGGCGGTTGTTACCTTTAGTGGAATTGTGATCTTTAACGGCCGTTGTTACCTTTAGTGGAATTGTAACATTTAGCGGCGGTTGTTACCATTAGCTTTGGAATTGTTACCTTTAGCGGCGGTTACTATATTTAGCGTTGGAATTCTTAGCTTTAGCGTTGTAACACGATAAATCTCGGACGAGTTCGACACTGAACAAAATCAAAGCAGTCATTGCAAAGTTACTGAGCTACCGTCTTCAGTGTTTAATCTACATTTCAATCCAAACAGATAGACTAGATTTTAAAATTGTGTAAACATTTATTTCATTAAAACTCAGACTATGTCTTCATTTTATTAAGTGCAATCACTGTTTTATTTAGCGTTCAACTGCGCTTGAGCAAATGTTCATTCCAATATCAATTAATGTCATCGTTCATTGACTTATTGAAAAGTAGTTGAAACACTAAATAAGTTCGTGTTTATTAAGTGGAATTTTAACACAATAAAAACCCAAAATCCTACGTTCGCTATATTAGGGTTTCCATTTTGTTAGAATGTCAATACATAAACACCAACTAATACATATACAGTATTTCGCACTTCATTTTTTTGCTATATATGTCCTCCATGCAGGTGCGAATATTTAAACTTTAAAACAACAAGTTACAACTAAAACAAATCACACACAATAACACGATTTTCTACATTAATTTTTTATAACTTTTCAGATTTTTTTTAATGGTGAAGTGGGGTTCCAGGTGGTGGTGCTCAACCAAAGTAAACACAGATTGACAACGCCAAAAAAAACTAAACTTGTTTTCCTCATGAACCTTTATTAATTTTAGGAGCGTCGAACTCGCCGATTGTGCCCCACTAGCCCCATAGTCTACCACTGCCTTTTACGGAAAAGAAACTACGACAAACTCTTGTTCAATTATTGTCAGCTGTCTCGATACGTCAGTGGACTGAGCTTTAGGGCTACAGTACTTTGCCACGTGTGGTGTCGCTCCCTGGTAGAGGCATTTCTGATGGTCCTTCATCCTTCATCTTATCTCCCTCGGAGGCTGCTGTCCCAATATAATCTAAGAAAAAGTGCTAACGGGACGTAAAACCTCATCATGTCATGCCATGCAATGTTTTATGAGTGGCGGTTCATGTCATCAAAAGTAACGCGTTAGAAAAAGTAACGAGTTACCCCTAATTTTCTAACGCGTTACAAATTACATATATATTGAATGGAAAATTAATGTCATTTGAACATTTTCTAACGCGTTATACACGAACAGGTAAAGTGTTAGTCTTTATATTTTTTATCAAACAGTAACGCGTTACTTTTTAAGACAATTTCGCATTCTAGGAGTACAGTGAGTAACGCGTTAGAGAAGCAGCATGTAACGCGTTACTTGTCAAATCCGTAAATCAATGAAAAACAATGCCTTACCGCGCTTGTGTATGTTTGCCACCACTAATTACATGTAAGCGTCCGAGGTGGTTTCGAATGTATAAATGGGCATTATAAGCAGGGGAAAACTGCCCATTTCTATTCGATTTTGTGGTTGTATGTATAAGATCATTCTAACATATATAAAGCCATTTTATTATACAATTCACCATTCGTGTATATTATCATTTTCTGTCACCTTTTAAACATATCAGCGCCCATATCGTTCCCTGAAAATAATAAATTTGGGAGACACGGCTCTCGTACTTGACTAGAAAACAGTCTAGGAAGTGACCGACGAAAATGTGTGACATTCAGAAACACGTGTCGCGTTACTTTGTCACTCGCGACCACTGGTGTAAATCGACTATTTTCTCTGATAAAACATACTAAAACACGCAGAGGTAACCTCAGTAAGGTTAAAAGTCGTCCTACATTGTCTTTTATTTGCATTTAGACACGAGAAAGTAAAACTCTCTTACATGCTTTGACCGCACATATACCTATGAAGGCATACCGGAAGTAAATCACTTTGGTATTCATGCCTGGTATTCATGCCTGGTGTAGTCGAAAGGAGTTTCCAATAATATAATCCGTCACTCTAGATATCAGGGACGCAACCATAATCCCGGGTATCGAAGCGAAGGTCGAGGCCTACATTCGACAGAAGACCAAAGGTGACAGGACGTCGGGCGGTGTGTGCGGCGCAGGAGTCATACTGTGATGGGTGTGGCCCTAAGCAAGACCGTCACCAACTCGTGGAGGATGTAGGACACCGTAGCGGATGTAGACCACCACGCCAGCAGCAGACCACCACGCCAGACCACTCCAGACCACTTCACGCAATTCAAGTGACCAATTAGAAATTTTGTTACGTGTATGTTCGGGAACAAAACACCTAATATTTGTAGAGTTTTCGACCGTAATCCGCGTGTTTTCGACTGAAATCCCTGTCGCGCTTTCGACCAAAATCCACCTCTTTAGTGACCGACTTTGGCCATTGTGATATACGTTTTAGCAACATTTTCTATTGCATAGGTTGATCACTGTGGTTTATATATATTTTTTCCAAGCAATTTGTATTTCCCGATACTAATTTAATACGCCTGTTAAGTATTAGCTACATGTTCAATATTTTGACCCCAGGTGAAAGTGGATAAGTAAGTTTATAATACTAATAATTTATTAAAATGAATGATGGCACAAATATTATGTACATACATGTATCGTACGAATGTTTTTATTGTGAAAAATAAAAACGTCAGTTCTTTTAAAATTTCAAAAGTTCATGAAGCGGCTCCTAGCTGTATACTCTTCTCAACTTCGTTTGCCAGGTAAATTGCATTTAATATTTAAGGGATTCAATTATATACATACATTTACTGATTCATTACATGCATATGTCTACATTTTATTTCCATCTGTACTACACTGTTGTTTTTTTAATGACCGTTAAAAAATTACCCGACATCTGATCAGAATTTAACGCCGATCAGTTTTCAAGGACTGTAAAAATCAAAATTTAATGTTGAAAAGTGATCCTGGGTCAACTTTCAACATTGAAAACAGACCCTCAGGGTCAGAATTCAATGCGGGTCAAAATTTAATGTTACACCTGCCCCCATCCAATTAACAAATGGCAAACATTTTTTTGGGAAGGGTATTTTGATTGTTAACCCAAAAAATATGTTTACGCCCCCTTAAAGAATGGCACACGAGGTTGTGTTGTGTTTTTTTGTGCGTGTCAACCCATTTTTGGCAAACTTACGCCCCCCACCTAATATGAAATCCTGGATCAGCCCCTGATAAGCACATTATTCACATTTTACTTTAAAGGGACACATGGCAATCTTGAAGTGTTTTAAATGGGTGACTCGATTTATATATCCAGATCATGTTTACTTTTAACATGGTTACATTTAAATAAATAAAATTTTAAGCATTTACTTTTTCGTCTTATTTTACTATAAGTTTTAATATTTGATGCAATAATATCAAAATTGAATAATAAAATTGGCTAATAAAACTGGATAATAAAATTGAATAATAAAATTGGCTATTGTCAACCCTTTTGTGTTTGTGATGTCGTTTGCATTTGTTATTACTTTTGCCTTCTTGTTTGTTTGCGTGTTTGTTTCTGTGTTGTGTGGTTGACTGTCCTCCTTGAATGATTTAATTTAAACATATTTTATTGCCAATATATAATCGCAAAAGGGTTGGGCTACAAGTTCTTACAACATTAGTTAATGCCCTTCCCGACAAAATAGTATACACACAAAGTTAGACAATTACATAGGTAAATATACATAACTTGCACATAATATCATGAATAGAGAAAAGGTAGTGAGAAAGAAAAACTAGGAACTAGTGAAGAAAAAAGGGGAAAAAAAGAAGAAGTATAGAGATTGTGTCAAGTTCGAAAGAAGAGAGTCAATCAGCATGAGTTTCAAAAGTAAATCTAAATCTAGGCAAACCTATGTGTTTCTCTTATGTACATTTGCACTGCTTCGAAGAGAATTTGATTATCGTCATCCGACAAGTGTTCGCGACCAAAAAGTATTGTATTTAAATTTAATGGGTGAAATGTACGAGTTGACTGAAACAAACGAAGCCGTTGTGTACGAAATAAAATACAGTTGAAAAAAAAGTGTTCAGCGTCTTCTACTGCAGAACCACAATCGCAATTGTATGATTCTCGTAAATGGTTTAAATAAAGATCATTATTAAGGTTACTGCAATAATTTCGTATTCTGGCATGTAAAACAGCAAATACTCGTTGGCCAGTTAAGTAGTGTGTAGGAACTTTTGAGCTTGGAAAAACAAAACTTAAAAGTTTCCTCTTGAATATCGATATAGATTCTGAATTACGTATATCTATTGGTAAGTTGTTCCAGAGATTAAGAGATGAAGGTACAAACGAGTTATTAAATATTTCAGTTCTACGAACAGTAGTGGCATAATTATCACTATTTCGAAGGTTGTAAGAGCTCACTTGTCCTACCAATTGTGGGAACAGATTTGAGATATAGTTTGGAGTTGTTCCATATTTAACTTTGTATACTGTAATAAGCTTTTGCAGTTTTCTCCTATCGGAAAGAGAAATCCATCCTATTTCAGCTAATAAATGATGTATGGATACAGAACGAGTCAGTCCAGTTACTATGCGGGCTGCTTCATATTGTAATTTTTCCAAAGTATCTTTTTCGTATAAGGTACAACCGTCCCATGTAATGGAAGCATACTCAAAGATTGGACGCATATAGGATAAATAAATCTGATTAAGTGTTCTTCGAGATACTTTATATTTAAGCATTCGCATTAATCCTAATACCTTTGTTGCGGAAGCAACAACATTTTTGATGTGCTCGTGCCATTTTCCATTATGACTAAGCGTCAAACCTAGATGTTTATGGTGATCAACAAATGTCAACTGGATATTATTAAGGTATAGAACTGGGAGACGATCATCTTCAGATAAAGAAAAGAACATTGCTTCTGTTTTATTGGGATTAAACTGGACAAGCCATTGGTTTGACCATTCAGTAATCATGTGTAAGTCGTGGTTTAAAATACCTTCCATGTCATCTATATTAGATGTGGAAATTGCTAACGAACTATCATCAGCAAATAAACGAGTAATACTAAGCATACTTTCAGCAATATCATTTACGTATATTAAAAATAAAAGGGGCCCCAGAACAGACCCTTGGGGAACCCCGGCAGTTACAGTTTTTAACGCTGATGATGAAGTTCCTACACACACTCTTTGCGATCGGCTTGAAAGATAATCTGATATCCACGATAAAAGCTTACCATCAATACCATGTTGCTTTAATTTAAATAAGAGACCTTTATGCCAAACACGGTCAAAAGCTTTAGATATATCATTAAAGACAATGCACGTAAATTGTTTAGCATCGAATGCCTGACATATATGATGATACATATCGACTAGTTGGTAGGTTGTAGAATGACCAGGCAAAAAACCTGATTGATTCTTGAATATAAGATCATGCATGTGTAGAAAATTATACACATTTTTAAAAACTATTCTTTCCATGACTTTGCCTACACAACTCAACAACGAAATTGGTCTATAATTTATAGGAATACTAGGATCCGATTTTTTGAACAATGCCATTACCATGGCACATTTCCATAAGTCAGGGAAAACACATTCATTTAATGATCTGTTAAAAAGTATATGTAACGGTTTTGAAATTGTATATACAGTTTCCTTCAGCATTTTATGACTAATTTCATCCTCCCCACATGCTTTGTGTATCTCCAAAATCTTAATAACATCTACTATCTCGCTTTCTTCAATGAAAATATTTTCTAGTTTTTCACCAGTTTTCGGTATAAAATTAGGTAGTTCAACATTTGAATCATCAACTGAAGCTATTGAAACAAAATAATCATTTAAGCAATTTGCTTTATCTTGGTCAGTTATTGAGAATGACGTATCGCTATTTGATAATGTCATTTTTAAAGGAGGAATGGTTTCAGCGTTTTTATTTGACTTAATAAAATATTTCAAGAGTTTCCAGTATTTTCGCCTGTCAGTGATACATGATTCAGTAATTGTGTCTTCAATACTGCTAAAGAAGCGTTCTTTCGCATGTGTTTTAAGATTGTTGACTTTATTACGCAGGCGTTTATAGGCGGTCAGGTCGACGGAAGACTGAGTGCGTGTAGCTTTTTTTTCTGGCGATCACGCTGTCTCGAGACACGTCTGATTACAGAATCATACCAAGGTTTATCATTTGGTCGAATTGTAACATTTTTAAAAGGGATACATAATTTAACAAATTCTAAAAACATTTTTGTAAAATGTTCGCAGGCTACGGTAGGTGAACCTCTGTATAAAATGGACCAATCAGCCTGGTGAATGAGATCGTTAAGTTTTACGTAATCGGCTTTTTTATAATTCCATACACGTCGGGTATAAGTCGGTCGGATATTATAACTGTATTGGATACTTAAGTATGTACCACAATGATCACTTATATCACGTGGTATTTTTAAAATACCTGAATCGAAGGGTTTCAATGAATCTGATATGACAATGGGATCTAACAATGTAGAAGAATGATCTGTTACCCGAGTAGATTCAGTTATTATATTTTTCATGTTATTTATCTGCATTACATCCTTTAAATAATGGTTTTCTGTATTAAGTTGATTCTCATTTATATCACCAATTACGATGATATTTTCAGATATTTCAAATGCTTTTTCTAAGCTTATATTTAAATTATCCCAAAAACTGATATTTGAATTTGGGTGACGATAAATGGTGCATATTAAAAATCGTTTATTTTTGTCTTTTACTTCTATCCAGAGTGAAGTGGGCAGTGCATATTCAAGTTCCAGTACGCGTCTTGAAATCACGTTAGTAGCTGTATAAACTAGCAAGCCTCCAGAATGTGCAGACGTATCTTTACGAAACATATTACTATACCCCTCGATAGTTAAAGGCTCATTGGAGACGTTGTCGCATAGGTGCGTTTCTGTAAAACACAGAATATCAAAGTCAAGTAAATTGTCCTTAATGTATTCAAGTTTATGTCTTATGCTTCTCGTATTTAAATGGAATATAGATAGACTGTGCGTTTCGTTGTCAGGGCCTGGATTCATTTCCTTGAATGATGCTTTCCCTGTCCGATCTTTTTATATTTATTATTACTATTCTCATAATATCAATGATTGAACAAAGTTATCCAGAAAAACTGGCGGGACTCATCGAGTTTTAAAAAAAATCAAGATTGCCGTGAGTCCCTTTAATATAAAGAGGACAGTTTCACTGTATATCGGTAAAGAAAGCATTTAGCTTCTGTGTGTCAGGGTTCTTGAATATATAATCCTATATACATAACAACCCTGTGTGGGGTCAAGTAAAGATAATAAGTGGACAATGAAGACCCTTGGAATATGAATAATGACTGAATATATATTGTCATGTATACACAATTCATGTGTAGCATCTTACATACAATATATTAGTAGATATTCTGAAAACACTCGAAACATTCCTTACAATTAATATTGGTATTACACGCTGTAAACGATTGAATATTAAAGGAACACACGACAATCGTTTATCAATTATCAAACACTGAAATTAGCGTCTCGATTTATTTATACAATATCATTTTGACTTTATACCTGATTGCATATAATTAAATAAAACAAAAAATGTCCTTGTTTTCGTCTTATTCTACCTGGTCTTAAATAAACTATTGGTGCAATATAATCAACAGTTAATAGTATGCTAAAACAAATCGCTTTAAACTATTATTATAATTAATATTAATGTTTGAACAAATGCAAGTTGTGTCGAAAATTAACGGACGCCGTGAATTTTTCAAACATCAAGATTGATGTGTGTGCCTTTTATAATTAAGACATTCTCTTCAATAGGGGTGAGTTCGGGTCTGCATAGCTATAGACAGTGTAACGAGGTTTTTGACTGGTCGAATGATTTTAGCTCATCGCGTTAGGTTTCCATTGAGTGACGTTACTTTGTGACATGTAACGCGTAAGTGACCGTTCTGGACAGCTAATTTCTAACGCGTTTGAAAATGTTTTACCCGGAACAAGTAACGCGTTACTAAATCGAGAGTAACGCGTTAGAAAACTGACAATAATCGCTTATTTTCAGTTAAACAAAAAGGGGAAATCTCATCTCTAACGCGTGAGAAAATCGGGAGTAACGCGTTAGAGATTAAATAAGTAACTTTTGGACTTATGACACGAACCGCTACTCATATTGTTTTTCATTGATTAACTATACGTTGTAACAAAACATTTCTAGTATAACAATGCAATGTTTTTAAATGGGGGTACATCGGGGTTTTCGTTGTGTCTAAGGGTCCAACTTATAATTGTCAAAAAATGATATGTTCATAAACACGACTCTTTATGTACAATGCAACTCATTGTTCACAGTAACATGTGCTATCCTACGTAATGTAATTAGAAACTAAGTTTACGTTCATTCATTGTGTGGAGAAATACCGAACTGTGGCGAAATACTTAATACGCACAATAGTCGGACAGGATGTTAGTAGGATGTTTATGATCTATTTATGAATCTCAGGAAGTTCACACTTAACGATATAATTGTGTTAAAATGCCGAACTGTATGTTCATTTTAGTGGCTACTGTAATCAGGGATGTTGTGAACATTATTTTAATAAATAATTGTTATCAAAATGCCAAACTTTGAAACTTTCATTTATTGTGTGTTCAACAGTTTCTAATAAACATCATGTAGATCCGATTAAATTCCAAATAAAATGTCAGTTTATGTTATTTAGCACCTTTCGAAAACAACATTGTGAGATGAGCCCTCGGATGTGATAGGGTGTGATTGTTCTCGTTAACGGACATACTCAACGTGTACCTTACATGTGACGCAGGAGCGTATCATAGAGTGGAGGGGCGGGGGGGGATCCTCAACGTACCTTACATGTAACGCAGGAGCGTATCATAGAGTGGAGGGGCGGGGGGATACTCAACGTACCTTACATGTAAGGTAGGAGCGTATCATAGAGTGGAGGATACTCAACGTACCTTACATGTAACGCAGTAGCGTATCATAGAGTGTAGGGACGGGGGGGGGGGGGGATACTCAACGTACCTTACATGTAACGCAGTAGCGTATCATAGAGTGGGGGGGGGGATACTCAACGTGTACCTTACATGTAGGTAGGAGCGTATCATAGAGTGGGGATTGGATACTCAACGTACGTACGGTACGTTGAGTATCCAATCCCCACTCTTTGATACGCTCCTACATGTAACGTAGGAGTGTATCATAGAATGTGGGCGGGGGGGGGGGGGGGATACTCAACGTACCGTACATGTAACGTAGGAGTGTATCATAGAGTGGGGGGATACTCAACGTACCTTACATGTAACGTAGGAGCGTATCATAGAGTGGAGGGGCGGGGGCGGATACTCAACGTACCTTACATGTGACGCAGGAGCGTATCATAGAGTGGGGGGAGGGATATTCAACGTACCGTACATGTAACGTAGGAGCGTATCATAAAGTGTGTGTGTGGGGGGGGGGGGGGGGATACTCAACGTACCGTACATGTAACGTAGGAGCGTATCATAAAGTGTGTGTGGGGGGGGGGATACTCAACGTACCTTACATGTAACGCGGGAGCATATCATAGAGTGGGGGGATACTCAACGTACCTTACATTTAACGCAGGAGCGTATTATAGAGTGGGGGGGGGGGGATACTCAACGTACCTTATAGGAGCGTATCATAGAGTTGGGTGGGTGTGGGGGTGGGGTTGCGATGTTCGCACGAACGCATAGAAGCAAATTGAATTCGCTGACATAACAAAATAATAGTAAAAACGGTTGACAGTAATTAAATCAAATAATAAATTATACTGTATAATGTTTCATGACCACAAGTCAATATTTTGACACGTTATGAGGAGATTAGGTTAGGTTGCATGTTAACATCTTATGAAAAGTTTCATGAACATAGGTCAAGTTATGGCCAGTTATGAGCTTGAAAGGGGCAGAGCTCTTTCAAAATGAAAGTCAGAGTTAGTAGTCATGGGCAACAATAGTATGTGTGGTCAGATTAATATGTGTGATAAGTTTCATGAACATAGGTCAACACATCTTAAGTTATGGCTAGTTATGAGCCTGGTTTACATATGTAGCAGGTTAAAGTTTTATGAAAGGGGCATTATTCTGTCAAAATAAAAGTCAGAGTTATTGGAGATGTGTAACAACATTACATAGGTTAATATGAAGATGTGTTTGAAGTGTCATAAACATATGTCAAATACTTTTCAAGTCATGGCCAAGGTTAGATTACATGTTAAAGCGTAACGGACGGCGACGACGATGGACGACTGCAACTGCTACTACTACTACTAGTACTACTACTACTACTACTGATGGTAGTAGTAGTAGTAGTAGTAGAAGTAGTAGCAGTAGCAGCACCAGCACCAGCCGTCATAATAGTAGTTGTTGTAGTAGTTGTAATAGTGGTGATAGTAGTGTAGTGGTAGTAGTAGTAGTAATAGCAGCAGTATCAGCAGCAGAAGCAATATCAATGTAGTAGTAGTAGTTGCAGTAGCAGCAGCAGTAGTAGTAGTAGTAGTAGTAGTAGTAGTAGTAGTTGTAGTAGAAGTAGCAAGAGGAGGAGGAGAAGTGGTAGTAGGGGTAGGAGTAATAGTAGTTGCAGTAGTAGCAGTAGTAGTAGTAGTAGTAGTAGAAGTAGCAAGAGGAGGAGGAGGAGGTGGAGGAGAAGGAGGAGGAGGAGGAGTAGCAGTAGTAGTAGTAGTAATAGTTGCAGTAGTAGTAGTAGTTGCAGTAGTAGTAGTAATAGTGGTAGTAGTGGTAGACTAGTAGTAGTAGTAGTAGTTGCAGTAACAGCGGTAGTAGTAGTAGCAGTAGTAGTAGTAGTAGTAATAGTTGCAGCAGTAGTAGTAGTAGTAGTAGTAGTAGTAGTAGTAGTTGCAGTAGTAGTAGTAGCAGTAGTAGTAGTAGTAGAAGTAGCAAGAGGAGGAGGAGGAGGAAGAGGAGGAGGAGGAGTATCAGCAGTAGTAATAGTAGTAGTAGTAGTAGTAGTAGAAGTAGAAGTAGCAGTAGTAGTACCAGTAGTAGTAGTAGCAGTAGTAATAGTAGTAGTAGTAGTAGGTGTAGGAGTAGTAGTAGAAGTAGTAGTAGTAGTAGCAGCATCAGCAGCAGCAGTAGAAGTTGTAATAGTAGTAGTAGTTGTAGTAGTAGTAGAAGTAGTAGTAGCAGTAGTAGTAGCAGTAGTAGTAGTAGTAGCAGTAGTAATAGTAGTAGTAGTAGTAGTAGTAGGTGTAGGAGTAGTAGTAGTAGTAGTAGTAGTAGCAGCAGCAGCAGTTATAATTGTAGTTGTTGTAGTAGTTGTAATAGTGGTGGTAGTAGTGTAGTAGTAGCAGTATTTGCAGTAGAAATAGTAGTAGTAGTTGCAGTAGCAGCAGTAGTAGTAATAGTAGTAGTAGTAGTAGTAGTAGTAGTAGTAGTAGTAGTAATAGTAGTAGTAGTAGTGGTGGTAGTAGTAGTAGTAGTAGTTGCAATAGCAGTGGTAGAGGTAGTGGTAGTAGTAGTTGTAGTAGTAGTAGTAGTAGTAGCAGCAGCAGCAGCAGCAGCAGCTCTAGTATAGTGGTAGTGATAGTGGTAGTGGTAGTAGTGGTAGTAGTAGTAGTAGTAGTAGCATGAAATAAATATAAAAAGATCAGACATGGAAAGTAGCATTCAAGGAGGACAGTCAACCACAAATCACAGAAACAAACACGCAAACAGACAAACAAGAAGGCAAAAGCAATAATAAATGCAAAGGACGTCACAAACACAAAAGGGTTGACAATAGGGCTACCGCCTTGGAACGGTCAGTGGCAAAGTAGGCCACTGGGGGTTTAAACCGGTTCTAGGGTGCACCAAACCTCACACTTACCCTACTTTCATCCCATTAAAACAGGACAGTGTAAATAAAGAAATCCCCGCCATGATCTAATCTCTAACCAAAAAGGCAGCATCAATAGGCAATATAGGTAAAACACAAATATGCTCGTGTAAATATAATACAAAAAAACAATAGCCTAGAAAGCCACAATGAAAAGGAGGAGGAGGAGAAGGAGGATGAAGGAAGAGTGGAGGAGGTGATGGAGGATTAATAGTGATAGTAGGGTAGGAGTAACAGTAGTAGGAGTAGGCGAAGGATTAGAAGTAGTAGTAGTAGTAGTAGTAGAGTTGTTGTAGGAGTGTAAGTAGTAGTAGTAGTAGTAGTAGGAGGATGAGGCGGAGTAGTAGTAGTAGTAGTAGTAGTAGTAGTAGAGTTGTTGTATGAGTGTAAGTAATAGTAGTAGTAGTAGTAGTAGTAGCAGTAGTAGTAGGAGGAGTAGTAGTAGTAGTAGTAGTAGTAGTAGTAGTAGTAGAAGTATTAGTAGTATCAGTAGGAAGAGGAGGAGTAGTAGGAGTAGTAGTAGTAGTAGTAGTAGGAGGAGGAGGAGGAGGAGGAGTAGAAGTAGAAGTAGTAGAAGTATTAGTAGTATTAGTAGGAGGTGGAGGAGTAGTAGTAGTAGTAGTAGTAGTAGTAGTAGAGTTGTTGTAGGAGTGTAAGTAGTAGTAGTAGGAGGAGGAGGAGGAGGATGAGGAGTAGTAGTAGTATTAGTAGTAGGAGGAGGAGGAGGAGGAGGAGTAGTAGTAGTAGTAGAGTAGTAGTAGGAGTAGAAGTAGGATTAGGAGTAGGAGTAGTAGCAGTAGTAAATAACAACAGGTTTACGATATCGTAGTTGGGAGGCAGCTTATTTCTCGTCACGTCACTCGATACAGATTGTGGATAAAGATAACGGTAACTAAATATAATCAATAACAGATAACAAAACACATTTTACCAATAACGTATAACATTAACAGATAATATTTAATAAACCTTCACAATAACAGACAAAAAAATAAAATAACCGTTATCCCCCACCGCCCGCCTCAACAGAGATAGATAATGTTAGACAACTATTGACTCTGATATCTTACAATATGTCTGTAGGAGTAATCCATCTTGGTACAGTATCCATATATCCGTATCGCGCCATGCGATCAAGAAAACGCCAACACCTAACTCGTATTGTTAAATACAAAGGTTGATGGTTCCGGCAATATATAAACAATTATATATATGTGGGTTGGGGTGAGTGCAAACATTCTGTGTATCTGTTGAAAGGGAAATTGAATATGTTCATTGCATTAGTTCAGATCGCCACGCTCGCTATGAAATTGCAGTGCACATTAATTTAAAATGGACATTGAAAATTGTACATGTTTGGGAGGACACTTAATAGTATCGAAGGATCTGGAACTAGTTAGACTTGATCCTTTGAACGATTGTATTATAGTTACAAAAGTATTGTTTTCTCCGCTATGCCTTTTATACATTGACTGAACACGGACTATAATATAACGTGCAGGGGCGGATCCAGGATTTCAGCTTAGGGGGGGCGTAAGATTTTGGTCAATTTTAGGGTCCGTTTCTAGCCTCATAAAACGGTTGCGGTAGTGCATTGATAGGGTAAAAAAAGTCCGTTTTCAAAGAAAAGGAGTTAACAATGTGTAAATTAAACCACTCATTAGCCATTATGCGTCGAGCGAGTGAAAAAAAAAAAATATACTGAGGGCGTGCATCGAAATTGTTTGATATTTTATCTACAGTAACATGGACATACATGTATGAATAAAAAAAGTCCGTTTTCAAAGAAAAGGAGTTAACAATGTGTAAATTAAACCACTCATTAGCCATTATGCGTCGAGCGAGCGAAGCGAGCGAAAAAAAATTGTTTTACTGAGGGCGTGCATCGAAATTGTTTGATATTTTATCTACAGTAACATGGACATACATGTATGAATAAAAAAAGTACGTTTTCAAATAAATGGATTTAACAATGTGTTAATTAAACCACTCATTAGCCCTTATGCGTCGAGCGAGCGAAGCGAGCGAAAACAAAAAGTATACTATGGGCGTGCATCGAAATTGTTTGATATTTTATCTACAGTAACATGGACATACATGTATGAATAAAAAAAAGTCCGTTTTCAAATAAAAGGATTTAACAATGTGTTAATTAAACCACTCATTAGCCATTATGCGTCGAGCGAGTGAAAAAAAAAAAATATACTGAGGGCGTGCATCGAAATTGTTTGATATTTTATCTACAGTAACATGGACATACATGTATGAATAAAAAAAGTCCGTTTTCAAAGAAAAGGAGTTAACAATGTGTAAATTAAACCACTCATTAGCGATAATGCGTCGAGCGAGCGAAGCGAGCGAAAAAAAATTGTTTTACTGAGGGCGTGCATCGAAATTGTTTGATATTTTATCTACAGTAAAATGGACATACATGTATGAATAAAAAAAAGTCCGTTTTCAAATAAAAGGATTTAACAATGTGTTAATTAAACCATTCATTAGCCATTATGCGTCGAGCGAGTGAAAAAAAAAATATACTGAGGGCGTGCATCGAAATTGTTTGATATTTTATCTACAGTAACATGGACATACATGTATGAATAAAAAAAGTCCGTTTTCAAAGAAAAGGAGTTAACAATGTGTAAATTAAACCACTCATTAGCCATTATGCGTCGAGCGAGCGAAGCGAGCGAAAACAAAAATGTTTTACTGAGGGCGTGCATCGAAATTGTTTGATATTTTATCTACAGTAACATGGACATACATGTATGAATAAAAAAAGTACGTTTTCAAATAAATGGATTTAACAATGTGTTTATTAAACCACTCATTAGCCATTATGCGTTGAGCGAGCGAAGCGAGCGAAAACAAAAAGTATACTATGGGCGTGCATCGAAATTGTTTGATATTTTATCTACAGTAACATGGACATACATGTATGAAAAAAAAAGTCCGTTTTCAAATAAAAGGATTTAACAATGTGTTAATTAAACCACTCATTAGTCATTATGCGTAGAGCGAGCGAAGCGAGCGAGAATTTTTTTTATGCTGAGGGCGTGCATCGAAATTGTTTGATATTTTACCTACAGTAACATGGACATACATGTATGAATAAAAAAAAGTCCGTTTTCAAATAAAAGGATTTAACAATGTGTTAATTAAACCACTCATTAGCCATTATGCATCGAACGAGTGAAAAAAAAAAATATACTGAGGGCGTGCATCGAAATTGTTTGATATTTAATCTACAGTAACATGGACATACATGTATGAATAAAAAAAGTCCGTTTTCAAATAAAAGGATTTAACAATGTGTTAATTAAACCACTCATTAGTCATTGTGCGTAGGGCGAGCGAAGCGAGCGAGAAAAATTTTTATACTGAGGGCGTGCATCGAAATTGTTTGATATTTTATCTACAGTAACATGGACATACATGTATGATCCGGAATTTTTAGGGGGGGCGCGCGCCGGGTGCGCCCCACCCTGGATCCGCTAGTGACGTGAATATATTTGCTTTGGCTCTCACAATTTAATAGCGTTTTGTCTAACCTTATTTTTTTTTGTCAAGGTCACCAAAAGATAAGTTCCAATGTAATATTGTGTAGGCCTGTAGCCAAGTTTTTGAAAATGGTGTTGCGTAATTGAGCCTTTGGAAAGAAAGTGACACAAAATGCTGCTATCTGAGATTTCAGCTATATATGGTTATATTAACCCAAGCAATACTGCACCAATCGAACCCTTTTCTCATTATTGTTCAATTTAAAAAAAAAAAAACTTGCCAGAATAAATGGGAGCGCTTGCTGTACACCCTCTCCCCTCTCCCCTCACCCAAAACACACCCACGGCCTATGTTTTGCATGGAATTTTATTTAGGTAGGAACAATGTCTTTTTGTTTATTATATTTGTTAACATGTAAATAAATGTGACCTATATTTAAACACGAGGACAATTCAATAAACGCTACAGTTAATACAAGAGGTAACTCTGTTTAATTGAGTATTCCTATCTGACGAAGTTATCTCCCTTCTATTTGATAATTGTGTTAGAAGGTGCAGATTTAAATTGTTGTAACAGGTTACGTAGTCTTAATTCTTCGGACTCAGCAGTAACAACAACAACAGCAGCAGCATCATCAGCAGCAGCAGTAGCAGCAGTTGCAATGGCAGTAACAGTAACAGTAGCAGCAGCAGCATCAGCAGCAGCAACAGTAGTAGTAGTTGTTGTTGTTGTAGAAGTGGTAGTACTATATAAGGTAGCAGCAGTAGCAGAGTAGTGGTAGTAGAGAGAGAGAAGGCGAGAGAGAGAGAGAGAGCGAGACCGTGAGCGAGAGAGAGAGAGAGTTCAATGTCATGCCCAACATGGAGATCGAACCCGTAGCCCTTAAAGAGAATAATGGCGATCTGGAAGCATTTTGGTTGTCAATCCAAATACGAATAAAACGAGGATAATGTGTTTGTTTCATATTCAGTGTATATGTACCCATGATCCATACGATTGCATTATTGTTAATAAATCAGTTTGGTCTTGAAAACTAAACGACTGGGGCTGTATCAATATTTAAAGGGACACACGGCAATTTTGATTTTATCAGCGTCTAGATATGTTATTCCAGTATCGTTTTGACTTTAAACCTGCTTGCATATATTTATGTCAATTTTTGAGTGTTCATTGTTTATTTTCTTATTCTACAATATGTATTGGTGCAATATAATCCTTAGTCAGTAATATTGCAAAATCTATTTGCATTATGCTATTCTTATAAGTAATATTTAACGTATCAAGAGTGTTCCTTTAACATTGATGTATATGATGTTTTAAGGCTATTTTAAAGTGTACACTTTATTTAAATTACTAAACCTCGTCCGTCGGAAGGGGAAATAAACCGTGCGGTCCCGTGTATTGGAGTCCATCCTTCGAGCAAGGCATCTATTCGTTAGTAAGAGTAGGGCAGGTTCCCGGATTTATATGTAACAACATTCATTTCAATTACTGAATTATATGAACAACTGTTAGCAAATCAACCCAATTTAAAATAATATTTCTAATTTAGGAAATAATGTCTCCGTGGCCCGGGATGACGCTGCGTTTAAAACCTTTCGCCTCTTACCTCTGCCTGGGAGCTTCATTTTGTAGGTGAGAAAGTGTCGATTCTTACGGAACCGGGAATAATACAGTACTGGTTCTACCCAGGAAAAAGTGGATGGTCTGCCTCCACCAATAAAAAATCGACCATGATATATAGCCTTAACAATGACAATGACGTAAAACACTATTCAACCAACAAACTGGTTTAGCGACAACATAAGAACAGCCGAGTCGTCGAGTTTTCCAGGCCGAACCTTCTCATAAACAATAATAAAAACCGAAGGTAGCATGCAGCTGAGTATAATGCACACACGCACGCACACGCGCACACACAGTTTGTCATTTACGGGGTGTCTGTCTTAAACCTATTTATGATTTATAGGATACAACCTCTTCACAATTTTGTATATATATATATATATATATATTATCTCCCTTTAATATATACCATTTACTGAATTCACAGTGTCACCTTTCATTGACATTGTCTTAGTATAGCGTGTGTGTGTGTGGTTGAATCCTTAAATTTGATCCCACTCATATGAGCTATGCACGCACGCACGTACGTACGTAATAAATGAGTATTTTCATATCACACCCTATATCAGGCCTGAGCTGCCATATTAGCTCAAGGGCTGATACGAGTCGAGGGCCTGATATAGGGTGCTGGCGCGAAAACAGGATGGAAGCAACAAATGTAACGCAGACGACAAACCATACTCGTGACCAATCGTTTACAATCCTAACTAATCGGTAATTTCCGTATCACTCCGGTAAAAGAACCGATAAACATTTGTTTATTTCCGTGATATGAGTTTTACCCTTTATTACACGCGTGTGATTATAAGAATCCATCATGAGTATCCATGTGAGATAGGGTATTCTTGCATACCGGACAAGGATATCCGTCATTTTACCGGGGCTAGATATTACCATCTCACCCTAGGGTCAAGATAAAATTCACGCGCGCGCCAACATCCGGTATGCAGGAACACATGTTAAACGTTAGTAGCTTGCGGTGTCAACGCACCATCATGTCTCTGATATGCAAGAAAAAGAATCTTTCATGGGTATTCGGTTCAGATAGGGAATTCCAAACCTCGGTATAAATGTTTTAATCAGAACCTCGGGTTGGAATTCCCTATCTTCACCTGATACCCATGAAAGATTCTTACAATCTCACCCAAGGGTAAGAATTGTAACCAGTGACGAGGCTCTGCCGAGTCCCTGGTTGCATTTCTGATCCCGAGAGATTTAACTAAACTCATGATAGATAATTTTCTTGCATAATATTGACATTTTGTGCGTTGACGTCGCCAATAACTAACGTTTTAATATTTGATGTTTGTGTTAGGTTTGGTGCACCCTAGAACCTGTTTCAAACCCCACCGGCATTTTTTGCCACTGACCGTTTCAAGGCGGTAGCCCTATTGTCAACCAGTTTTGTGTTTGTGACGTCATATGCCTTTATTCCTTATTAATATTGCCATTCATGTTTGTCGTTTTGCGTGTTTTTGGGTTTACTGTGTTCTGTGAAAGCTGCATTTCCTATTCGACTTTTATACTTATTTTTAACACAATGACGTCATGTATCTGTTCATGTTATTGACGTTATTATTGTTGCGCGTGATCCTCGCGTGAGATGGAAATATCTAACCCAGGTAAAATGACGAATATCCTTGTCCGGTATACAAGAAAACGCTTTTTTTTCCCGGCAACGAAATCTTATTGTTACGACTAGCTAGGTCTATGTCTTATTGTATATTCAAAAACATTTTATTAACATAAATAATTTGGCAAATTTTCCCTATCCACTTCATGCTTAAGAGCGTGTTCGTTTAGTCAGATTCTTGAACACATGATCCACCATTGCCATAACGGTTTGATAAACCATGATAGTAAAGAGTCCCACACAAAATTATTTTATGATGAATCGCTTCAAAATCGCTTCAGGATCGTTTCAAAACCGTGGTTCTGCGGTTTGTTAAAGCGATCCAAAAGCGATCCATTAAACGGTTTATAATTGGTTTATAACCATGCGATCCTAAAGCGATCCCTTAAAACATTGTCATTTATAAAATGGTTTGTTAGCGATCCATTAAAACTTTGCCATTATTGAGCATGATCCAAAAGCGGTCCATGATACAAACATTTACACACCGGTTTGTTAGAGATTTATTAAAATTTGCCAGTATTTAGCATGATTCAGAAGAAAATATATTAAAGCAAAATTCATATTAACAAATTTTCATTGTAATAAAGCCCTTTAACCCAAATTACTACCCATTCTTTATTTGGTTTTGTAAGAGAACTTGGGATTTATGTGGAAGATGGTTGGTTGATCGAATCGTGTTTTAGTAATTTTCATCATTTTAGGCTATATATGACGGTGGATGTATTTTTGTGGTGGAGGCAGACCACCCAATTGTTCCTGGGTAGAACCAGTATTGTATTACACCTGCCATCCGTAACAATCAACATTTTCTCACTTACAAGTCCAGATCCCAATGGGATTTGAACCCGCAAGTGGTGAGAGGAGAGGTTTCGAACGAAGCGCCTTTACCATCCTGGTCACTGAAGCGCTTTAAATGGAAGAACATGAGATCTTATAAAATAACAAACAATATTATTATAATTATTAGCAGTATATATCGTAAGTTTGTAAAAGGGCACCATATTGATTAATAAGGGAGCATCACATTACTTGGGACTTGAAAGGGTAACATGGAATGTCAAGGCAGCATGGCGCCACACTAAAACGGTCTTGGCAAACATTGATTAGACTAAGTATACATGTATATTCTTACTTGTCCAAAGAAACCCAATGACATCCGATCCATGATGAATAATCAGTTGCCAATATAACCATGTGTCTTAATTGCTCAATGGTAACTTTGCTGGTAAGACACTGGCACAGTTAGCAAGATACCCATGTATTTGATTCCCGGTCAAGGCAGGATTTTTTCTCCATCTGTTGTGTTAAATATTGAAAAAAATTAACAAGCTGCTAGTAGATTGTTTAATTCTTTATCTAATATAATTTGATATTATTTTTTAAAGTAGCTATCCCGCCAACAACAGCAATTTTTTACGACATATGTACACCGTTGACCACAAGGTATAATATCATATTATAACTTACACATTTTGAGAATCCAGACACAATATAAACAGCTTTAACCAGCCAGGACAAACACCAAAATTGGACCGTAGAATTAAGAGTTACTAACTCATAATTCATTTTACACATGTTAAGTCGCGGGTATTTTTTTAAGAACCCGTAAAAAAACTCTACTTTAATGGCACATATACATTATTATCTGATATGAACATCTGAACAGAGTTTAAAAAAACTGTTTTTAGTGTAATTTTGCCGTTATTTGGTGAGTTAGTTTCTTTAACATTGCATTAGACAACATTAGAAATTGTGTTGTGTGATTGGAGTTGCAGAAGCCCAGTTTGAGTTTGATCAAAATATACCAAACTAATTATTAAGAGTCATTTAAGGCTGAGACCAGTTGATCTCAAATATGTCTAATTTAAAATGGTTTTGCTAAGCCCTGTTTTTTCATCCCATGTACATGTACATTAAAATGTATCTTCACTCTTCTATGAAAACACAACTGGTTTATCTTTATGAATAAGACCTAAACATTTTGCATTCCTTTGCCCCTTTTTGTTCAATTTACAATCACTCAAATTACGAATCACTCTGCATGTAAAAGCAATTTGTATTTTTTCTAAATAATAATCATGCTAATTAATCTTTCTCAGTGCAATTCAGAATCTGAACATACGACACAACTTCATTCCTTCCACAGCCACATCTTCATTCCTTCAAAGTCACATCTTCATTGTTTCCACAGTCACAACGTCATTGTTTCCACAGTCATAGAAGTAACTGGTTCTTTAAACACTGGTCCGTACTGGAACAAGCAGCTCCTGTCTGCAATAAAGTTCATTTATAGTTTTTTAATAAATGTTATATCACAGATATTAGATATTTGATAATTCGGCTGTGAAAAAAAATATGAAAGAAACCAAACCAAATAATGCTAAATTTACATTACAAAACCGTTTATCAAAAGTTTACCCATGTGTTCAGGTCATATAATAATGACATGCGCCTATTAAAAATGTAGTTTTATTCACAGTTTCTTAAATGCATGCGCGTGAGATATTTAAGATTTAGCTTATTGACATACAGCAATTGTTTATGCAGGCATTACGTGATGTCGACAATGTATGTTTAATGTTTTATGTTGTATGTTTAATATTCATATTTTCTTTTATATACATATACATTGTTTTGTTTTATGGCTTTAAGAATTGTTTTGTACGCTTAACAGATACTTGTAAACAATGATTTACCTCTGATAATAATGTCCTAATGACAGTGGTTCGATTCCCAGCCGGCACATTCCCAGTGATGATTTGGTCTTCGGATATTCGTGTGACCATTTGTCAGGTTAACCACCTGCCGACCTATGTTACAAATGATAAGTCACATAGCCGAACTACTCCTGGGAAAGGATGTCAAACAAGATTATTATCTCACATCTTGTAGAACAGTTCTGTAGACGGGCGCAATCTCAAAGGAGCCTTAATTACTTTAAGCATATTGGGGGCAGCTTTATAAGGGTAGGGATATGAAATGTTGATCCTCTCAGTGTGACCTTGACCTTAAAAAAACACCCGGGTTTGAGTTCTGTCATTTGTCTTGTTACGGTCAACAATTATTCCAATTACTAGTATTTCAAAATGCTTCAATGTGAAGCGGAAACGAATATCTTCTTTAACATTGAGATATAGGGGATATTTGACATATGTGACTTTGACCTTTGAGCTGCACACTCGGGTGTTGCGTTCTGAACGTCGTCTTGTAAAGGCTATCATTTGTGCCAAATTATTTCAAATAAGGCTATCATTTGTGCCAAAT
>JAWPHD010004663.1:97500-181849 GCA_037043455.1 Cyrtodaria siliqua
GCTGGTGCTGGTGGTGGTGATGGCGATGGTGGTGATGGTGGTGGTGGTGGTGGTTGTGATGGTGGTGGTGGTGGTGGTGGTGGTGGTGGTGGTGGTTGTGGTGGGGGTAGTGATGGTGGTGGTTGTGGTGGTGGTTGTGGTAGTAGTGGTGGTGATGGTCATGGTGGTGGTGAAATGGTGGCGGTGAAAATGGTGGTGGTGGTGGTGGTGATGGTGGTGATGGTGGTGTTGATGGTTGGGGTAGTCGTGGTGATTGTGGTGGTGGTGGTGATGGTAGTGGTGGTGGTGATGGTGGTGGTGGTGGGGGTGGTGATGGTGGTGGTGATGGTGGTGGTGGTGGTGGTGGTGGTGATGGTGGTAGTGGGTGTGATGATAGTGGTGGTGGTGGTGGTGGTGGTGATGGTGGTGGTGATGGTGGTAGTGGTGGTGGTGTTGATGGCGGTGGTAATGGTCATGGTGGTGGTGGTGATGGCGGGGTGATGATCATGGTGGTGGTGGTGGTGGTGATGGTGGTGGTGGTGATGGTGGTGGTGGTCATAGTGTTAGTGGTGTTGGTGGTGGTGGTGGTGGTGGTGGTGGTGGTGGTGGTGGTAGTGGTGGTGATGGTGGTGGTGATGGTGGTGGTGGTGGTGGTGATGGTGGTGGTGATGGTGGTGGTGGTGGTGGTGGTGGTGATGGTGGTGGTGGTGGTGTTAGTGGTGGTGGTGGTGGTGGCGGTGGTGGTGGTGGTGGTGGTGGTGGTGGTGGTGGTGGTGGTGGTGGTGGTGATGATGATGATGATGATGATGATGTTGTCAATGATAATAGTGATAACAATACTATCTCGGTAGGTACGCATAACGAGTGTGGATTTAAAAATCTGAATATATCCTATGGTTGAAACTGTCCAAATGCCTATTCCATGTCGAAGAAGACATTATATTGGTAGAAGTCTATATTTCCCTAGCAAGTTCAAATTTTTTTTAACACGATGAGTATGGATATCTCGATTCGGAAATTACGAACATGCCGGTTTAACACGGGTTGTATATCGACTACTATTTAACCAACTCAAGATTCAGACATAATGTGGGAAAAGCGCAATAAATTGTGTTTAAGCGTAAAAAATAGTAAAATCCGCCCTTACCACAATATTTTTAAAAACGTTTTTCCGATAAGTAAGAAAAACACGAAAAATATATTAATAACTGTATTAGATGAGAAATCCTGAATAATTTATCACTTATTTAAATGAAAACTTATTTAAACGAAATTGTTTCAGGATTGAAGTAAGTTAGAGTGAAAATCTTACCTAAATTGGGAGGAAAAATTCCTGATTTTCTGTTCGCTTTACCGAAAACTATCACCAGCTAACCAGTCGATTCCCAACCCTATTAATGGTTAATATTTTTCTTCATAGCCTCTATCCGACTTAGTGTTTACCACAGGCGTATCGGTAATCTCTATATATTTCACGCTGTAAACCATGAATAGCGCTGGTAGCAAAATCTTCATGAATAACTGGTGCAAGTATTTGAAAATATGAGACAACTGATCGGTTGACAAAGTTATATGAACACTGAAGCCAACTGTAGCTTAGGGTGCGGTATTATAACAAGACACGTATCAATGGCACGATGTAATGGACAGAAACCGCAATGTGATGGGGTGAATAATATGATGTAAGCTACGATTGAACTTTGCAAGATAATAGTTGTACGAAACAAACTGCCGGGTGCCATTGTAGCATCAGATCGTGAAGACTGTTCAGATTCAGTCTTAAATCACAACTTGCCTTCATACTACTGCATCGTGCAATCTTACACACATCGACATTTTCTAACAAACACTGTATTAACCATCACTTTCTCAGCATTCCTTAGTAAACACAGATATAAAACTATCAATGGATCTGTAACTTGTCTCTCAATCATTGACGGGAGGTATACAGTACTGGTTCTACCCAGGAAAAAATGGGTGGTTTGCCTCTACAACAAACATTATCTACCGTTAGATATGGCCTAACATGTGCTAAAATGGCGTAAAACAGAATTCAAATCAGTTCAGTTATCTTTACAAAAGACTGATATAATTATGTTCTTTAATGTAGACACTTGATTTGTTATCATAGTGTTTAATGTGTGTACATATGCATACTATGTGCCGAACGGATATTTTTTGTTTAACGCATTGACTCATAATTAATTAGCTTTATTTGATGAAAATTGTTTTGCATTTGTTCGACTTTTCGTGTGATTTTAAACGCTGGGAGTAAAGTGGCATAACACCATGGATTAATATATTTATATGTACATATAAATCCATGATAACACCAAAATGTATATGAGTCAATCCTTGCTTACACATATATAGCAGCGGAAAATTCCCTGCACATAACTTGTATGACACAGATATATTTATAAAAATTTAAAATGAGATTAATTATTATTACAAATGGGATATGTACTGTTGCTTGTAGACCTAAATAGTAGAACGGGACAGAAAATTGATTTCATTGAGATTGAAACACTGACCGATTTGGATTTAAGTGACAACTTAAATGATATACCCACGAGGCGTATTTCATGCGATTATGGGTCAAATCGTTTTGTCAAATATTTATCGGATATGTGTAAAGCCGCAAATATTTGTATTGTGAATGGTAGATCAAACTCACCTGATGACGATGGACGGTGCACGTGCTTGAATCATAGAAGAAGAAGATTGTATTCATAAATCAATAGGCCATAGGCCCGTGAGATACTACAAATGCATATATACATAGAACTTATGACATAGCAATAAACATATTTACAGTTCTAAGTACTTACATGAACATTTTTCTGCTATAAACATACTATTATATTATTTGTATTCCTAATTAATAGAAATAACGGAGAAGGTGATACTGTTGTGATGCTACAACGTATTGCAAAACATTTCGAATAGAATTAATATAACAATCCCAAGGTGGTAGTGCCCCACAAATGCAGCAGGATTGGTGATTTGGTCTGTCCATACCTAACGCGCTCACTGCATCCGTACGGTACCGCCACCTGGGTAATTAACGGCTGTAAATAGTATTTATGTTAGCTATATTTGCAAACTAATGACACCATTCAAAATAAGTTTAATATAAAGAAGGATAAAAATATCGGAGAGGGAAAGCAGCATTCAAGGACGACAGTCAACCACAAAACACAAAAACAAACACGCAAACAGACAAACGAAAAGGCAAAAGTAATAAAAAATGCAAACGACATCACAAACACAAAAGGGTTGACAATAGGGCTACCGCCTTGGAACGGTGAGTGGCAAAGTAGGCCACTGCGGGGTTAAACCGGTTCTATGGTGCACCAAACCTCACACTTACCCTATTGTCATCCCATTAAAACAGGACAGTGTAAATAAAGAAATCCCCGCCAAAACAACTGTAGTTATAACACTTTAAAGTTGGAAATGTAATTACCTACATATTTACAATTATATACGACTTCCCGGTCCGATCTTTTTATATTTCTTTTTAAATAACATGCATATATGATAAATAAAACATTAATTGGATGTCAAATATGGATTAAGAAGATGTTCATTATATGGTCAAATAATCTGGTTTTTTTACTTAAAAACATTTGAAGATATACATACTTAAATTTCTGATGACATTTTCATTTTCGCTACTAAAAAGCTGTTTTGGCTTAAACATACTTGGTCTTGTCCAGAAATACCTTTTTATGTGTATTTTACGTATGTCTTTAAATAAAGAACATTCTGAAATAAAATGATACTCATCTTCAAGCTTATAACACGTAATACATTTTCTTTCGTCACGGGGAATGCCATACGTTCAATATTCTGAGCATTATGAAAGCCCCAAACTTCACAAGAATAAGTTAATATAGGTAAAATAAGTGTGTCAAAAAGCTCCAATCTATGTTTAATCGAGATATCTGAAAATGTCATCAGAAGTTTGCTTAGTTTAAAAATAGCCTTCTGTGCTTTACCAGCTAAGGTAATTTGTGTTTCGCTAAAAGATCCACCTTGTGAAAAAACTATGCCAAGGTATGAACACGTTTTGACTATTTCTAGATTCACACCATTAAAAACAAAATTTAAGTTTATGGGTAACATTCCCGCTTTTCTAAAAATAATTACTTGGGTTTTATTAACATTAACTTTTAGTTTCGATCTCTGGCAATAATCATATAATATATCAAGACCCTTTTGAAGACCTACAGGTGTTTCAGAAAAAAATAACTATATCATCAGCGTAAAGCAAAATGAAAATTTTCGTCATATACATATCAATGCCATCAAATCCATTTAACATAACATGGCCTTCTATATCATTTAAACACATAGCAAAAAGAAACGGGGACAAACATTCTCCTTGACGCACACCGCGCATACATGAACATTCGTTACTTAACATGTTATTATATTTGACTCGTGACTTTAAGCTTTCGTAAATGCTTCTGATAACAGTTAACAGTTTGCCTCTTATACCTAGTTTTATTAGTTTGGACCATAGGCTATTTTTTCTACATAATCAAAAGCTTTGCTATTATAATGGCGGTGAAAGTCAAATCGATTATCTCGTAACTGCATTCACAAATGTTAAGTATATTACCATTTTTAAAGTTCACGATTATAATGAGTATTCGAATCATGCTCCGTTAGCATTCTCGCTAAATGTTGGATATGAAGACGGAAGAGAGAGAACATATACTAAGACTGTTTATAAATGGGAGGAAATGTTCAAAAACGAGTTTCTAAATGACACATCACAGGACATACATTTACTTAACGAAATGTTGGAACAAAATAACGATACTCTATCTATGGACGAAAAGGTTGGTAATTTTATAGACTTTATCACATCAAGGGACAATAAATACTTCCAAAATGAAATACAATGTAAACTAAGGAATACATTTAAAGACAGTGGTTGTAAAACACGCGAAAAATTGTTTAATCACGAGTGTGTTGAAAAGAGAAAACTATACCAAGAGGCTTTGCAGCTATATTTGTGCAATCATTGTGATGAGAACTTTCAACGTTTTAAACAGACGAAAAGAAATTATAAATGGTTTGTTAGGAAATGTAAACGAGTTTATAATCGTAAGTTAGGCATAGAGATAAATAGTCTGAGGAAAAAAAAACACGCGGGAATTGTGTAAAATGTATAAAAAGTGTAAACATGACGCTAATGAGAATATCACACTTCAAGAATTTTATGAGCATTTCAAACAATTAGCAAAACTCGGGTAATGACCAAGTACACGAAGAAGTAGATGTTTTTTGATAAGATGGGAAGGGGACGAAATAACTTCTACATTCGAGGAACTCGATTGTCCTATTTCACAGGATGAGATTAAGAACGCGACAAAAAAACTTGAATACGTGAATAAAAGCTGTTCACTAGATTCATGGATAAATGAGTATGTTAAAGAAGGTACAGACGTGTTAATAATTCCATTAGAAAAAATAGTTAATCAAATATTAGAAAGCAGTGTGTTTCCTGAACAGTGGTCAATAGGTATGATTATTCCATTGTTAAAGAAAAATCACCGGATGATGCGAATAACTACCGACTGTCCGTGGAATAACATAAGTTGTTTGCGAAATTGTTCACGACGGTCATTAATGAAAGATTAAAGAAATGGGCTAAGAAAAAGATGGCATATCGGACGCACAGTTTGGGTTCAAAGCGGATCATGGAAACACGGACGCTATATTCATATTGCATAATTGGATAAATCAGCATATTCAAAATAAAAAGAAACTATTATGCGTATTTGTTGATTTAAAGAACGCGTTAGACTCAACATACAGAAATGGTACAAAATGATACGTAACGGGATAGATGGTAAATTGTTTGGTGTTTTGAGATCGATGTATGATGATGTAAAACTTTGTGTACGTCATATCGACTCATTGTCTGAGTTCTTCAAATGTGAAGTTGGACTTTTTCAAGGGGAAATAACTTCACCGTTCTTATTTTCGTTATTTTTAAATGATCTTGAAACATCGTTACAAGGTGATACTTTGTCAGGCCTTAATTTGGATCAGCTTTCATTATATTTAATCTTATTTTATGTTGATTTTGTATTGTTCAGTGACACCCCAGAGGGATTACAGTCGCATTTAAACGAACTGGAACAGTATTGCGAGCGTCGGAATTTAACTGTTAATGTGGAGAAAACGAATGTCGTGTTTAAAAAAGGTGTAGCGTTACCGAGAAATCACCTATATGTATGTTGTTAAATAATGCATGTATGTTGTTAATGCAATCATAGAAATTGGACATATTGTAAACGCATGTAATACATCACGTTGACTATCCACTACTAGTGTATTAAAAAATATATTTATGACAGGAATAAAACGCCAAAATTTCAATTCTGTTTCCGATAGTTTTACCACCGAACGCACGTCAAAAATCGCTACTAATGTTCTAGTAATTTCTAAATTATTGTTTACATACTGAAATGTGTAGATTGTTACAGAACATTCTTTAATCTAGAATGTTCCATGTTGGTATAAGTAAAACTTGCAGGGTTTCAGTATTAGTATTCAAAGTGAAGGATCTGGTTCATTATTTTAATTGAGAATTTACACAATATTGGATGCTGTGAATTAAAATATATTGTTAGAGCTATTGTGACAGGATATAAAAAAATGTTGTGCTCAACTAGTGACATTGGATTATTGGATTATTTGGACATTTGGACTACTGTGAATTAATAAGTCAGGAAAGACTTGAAGTGAAATTGGATTAAAGGAGACTTGACAAATATTATTAAAGGGACACTTAACAATTCAGATTAAAGGGACACTTGCTAATATTATTTCGACTTTATTTGTGTATCAGATTTTAATGGATTACTGGATCCATTTTTGTTTATTTTCTACAACTGAATATTTTTTCTTTGTAGTATTTGAATATATTTGTTGGTTATATTTAAAAATAGTTGTTGCTGGTTGCTGGTTTTATTTCCTTTCTTGTTACATTTACCCGTAACATATATGTTAAGTTTGATGAAGGTATGAACAAGTTACAGACAGATAAGTGATCCCCATGCATCACTTTTCTCTTTGAAAAGGCGACATAAAAATGATCTAGATCTTGAAAATAAGTTAAGTAAGGACAGTATTTTTCACTGTGCTATTGGTGGGTATGTATTTAGTACAGACGTTTCATCCTCCAACAATCCTCACTGTAATTTTGCCACACGAAGAGGTGGAATTCCAGGGTTAAATGTCCTGTTTCAACATACATTTTCTGTTCCTTAAAAGATTATTTTTCAGTAAATATTGACAAGGTTAGGCAGGTGTTGTGTCAACAACATGCGTTTTTAGTTTAAACATACACTTAGATACTTGTTTACGGTGTATTATTTATAGATACATGTACTTGTCTATAGTGATACAACTTTATTAGTAAATCTAGCGTACCTTGCAGACTCCACGGCCGATGAAGAAGTGAGGGCATTTTCTTCGGCCGTAGCAAGTCGTGTCCTCAGATCCTTATGACGTTCTTCAGCGGCCAGAACCTTCCGGGTGTATCCATCCTCAGTCTGATAAAAACAGATCATTTGTACTACTTAACATTGACTGTAATTTTTAATTCATATCTTTTTTTGTTTCAAGTAAACATGACAAACAGATAATCCTGCGAAAAAAACATTATTTTTCTGTATCGTTTGTTATAATATAGCCAGCATTAGTCCAGAAGAAAAAGAAAACAGTTTCAGCGGAAAGTAGGAATAGAATGTAAGAACAGAAAGTAGGAACAGAATGTAAGAACATAAAGTGGGAACATAATATAAGAACAGAAAGTAGGAACAGAATGTAAGAACATAAAATAGGAACAGAATGTAAGAACATAAAGTAGGAACAGAATGTAAGAACATAAAGTAGGAACATAATGTAAGAACAGAAATTAGGAACAGAATGTAAAAACAGAAAGTACCTCCAAATATTATGTTTAATCTCTTTGATTACATTGTATCACCGATATTAAATTGCGGGTGTGAAATATGGGAATTATCTACAGCCGATACTATTAAACGAGTTCACTGGAAGTTTTTAAAATGGCTACAAACAATTCATCCCTGTACGGCCCGGTCGATTTCCTTTGTTAATAGAAAGACAAGTTAGAATTATAAAGTATTGGTTTAAATTAGCGTGCTATAGAAATGATAATTCTATACTTAAAGCTACTTATGCCGATATGTTTACCCACTGTGAGAATGATATTAATAACTGGGCACATAAGGTAAAAGTGTTATTGCATGAACTTGGTTTTGGTGATGTCTGGTTGTTTCCAACCTCAGTTAAGATAAATAGTTTTACTTCATTGCTGAAAATGAGACTTAAAGGCACGTTAATTTCCCACTGTAGACAAAACATGAGAGAAATGAAACAAACGTTTGAAACTATTTAACCAATGTGACAAGTAGGAGTATGCAATTACAAGAATCAGTCTGTCATCACACCCTTTGTTCATTGAACAAGGAAGACATAGAAACATTGCGATAGAAAAAAGAACCTTGTGAGTTATGCATTAGTAGAGATATAGAGGACGAGTACCATTTTATTTTAATTTGTGCTGTTTACAAAGACTTACGAATAGAATAAATTACAGAATATTATCATAAGAAACCAAGCATGTTTAAATTTCTTGGTTTATTAAATTCTACAAACGGGAAGATTGTGAACAATCTTGCTCTATATATTATTAAAGCATTAAAAAAGAGACAAGACACTATTAATGCCAATTAATACTTCAGTTATATATGAGTTCCAGCTGAAACCATTTTACATGGTTATAACACTCTCATTTGCATTTAATATGTATTGTACTGCATGCATATTGTAAACATTGTATGTATTTGACGATTATTATGTATGGTTGCCAGTCAAAACGTCCCCTGGTCAAAACGTCCCCAAATTGGTCAAAATATCCCACTTTGATATTTTCAAATAGTCAAAACGTCCCCACCACCTCCCACCCCCACCTCCCACAAAAAAAAATGTCCCCATTAAACAATTACCAGTGTGTTTGTTTTGTTTTATTTTGTTAAGCAACTGTTTTATGACATTTTTACGTGTTTAAGGTAATTAAATACTTCTCTTTCTTTTTGAAAATAATGAATAATTATTGATTGATTTTATCTTAAACTTTTTTTTTTGAAAGGGGGACGTTTCGACTATAATTATTATTATGTTTATACAAGTGTTTGATTGTCGCCAGGTATAACAAAAGTTTCTTGTTTGTAAAATCCTACACTGTTGCAATGTTTTATGTAACTGTATATTGTATCCTCGCGGGCTTTTACGGGCTTTTAAGCCTTTTGGAATTTGGAAATAAAGTTTTCTATCTATCTAATAAATAATTAGGTCACTGAATGGGAAATTGATTAGAAAGAAGAATAACATGTTTATTTTATGATTTTTATTTCGCAGAAAACGCATTAAAAATAATCAATAATATTTTTTTTTCTGTGTTGTTATAGTCAATTATTTTACATATAACTATCCCCCTCCACTCCCACCACACACACACACGTAGGGCCCCAAACCAACAAGAAAAACTAAAACAAAAATGAATACAACTTTTTTATGATGAGTAATAACAATAAAAATAATATATGAGTACGAAATTCGAGTTATTCCGAAAGCATTTATAAATAAATTGGGGAACGTTTTGACTATGGGACGTTTTGACTAAATAATTAATAGGGTGGGACGTTTTGACCAAAAAAGGGGGACGTCTTGACAAATTTGTGGACGTTTTGACCAGGGGACGTTTTGACTGTAATTCGTATGTATATATGTTAAAGTCGAATAAAGTTTTCTGTATTCTGTATTTTGTTAATCACATTTAAAATGTACAAATGCTAGCATTCAACTATTAAATTTATACAATGGACAACAAATACAGCCCGGTCATTTTGATATACATATATAGAAACAATGGAACATTCACACATTAAAATGTCAGCAAGTGATGCTAATTAATCTTAATAGTGTACGAACTGACGAACGGATATAGGATATTTTGTAAATAAAATAACTAATTTTACAGCCTGACAAAAATATGCATTCGAGGATTAAGCTTTATAAATTGGTTAAACATAGTTTTTAAAATGTCAGATTTGCTATGTCCTAATTAACGTCCATTGCTCGCAAACAATGCCATCAGTTTAAATGCTAAATATTCACAAGATCTTAATTGCACCCGTAAAATCATTAATTACAGTGGGATTCGATTAAAATCCTGCATATCTCATGTACATTCATGCAAATTGATTCAATACATGTATCTTTTTAAAACCGAATCTTGAATATTGTTGTCTTTTCATTTCATATTCATTCTGACAAAGACTTTTATTTGACTAAAATTTAAGGATAAAAACCGATGAACACAAATTTAATAACTTACAGAAAAATAAGATGAAATCTCAACATCTCGGCAATGGAAAATTATCAATAAGATACATGAGTGCCTGTATAATATTGAATTTATTAAACGAGTTAGATAAATTATATGATGCAAGGTTGAACCTATGATACCTGTACCTGTTTCGTTTTCAGTGTCAAGAGGGGTCGAAAGCGCCGCCGCACTTCATCACTGTGGTTGCATAAGCCAAAACGGAACATTTGATTGTTTTAGTACATGTATGACATTGTGTGATGAATGCAATAATTAGACATGCGATTGTTTTTCTTCTTTTATGACATTGATACACTAGTAGTACTTGTATACTATTATTTTGCGATGATGCAAATAGTATTATTATTATATAAATAAAACATTATAAATTCTTATTTCATTTTCTATTTATAAATGTTTCTGAATTCACCAGAATGCGTCATTTACAGGGTAATTTCGAAAAAAAAATCTCCCCAACCCCCAACCCACCACCTTCACCGCCCCAATGTTTAACTCCTTCTGGCGCCTTTGTAAACCTTTGCTCTGAGACTCTTACCCACCCGATGAAGTAATCAGAAGAAAAAGAAGAAACACATCGTATTTTGGTCGAGTACTGAACAAATTAGGTGCCCCTATCAGGACGATTAGGTGCCTCAATCAAATGCGTAAATTATGACATTTCTATGCAGCTAGAATGTTCTATACTTTTACATTACACGGAACATTAAATACAATAAAGTCGATTAAATGAACTCAAAATGAAATCTAAAAAGATCTATAAACTAATGAAAAAATCATTTCAAATGATCAATACTCGCCTTTGCCCAAGTTGAATCTCACAAAAAAAATGTAAATTATGTCGATTTTACAAACATTACAAAGAGACAGTGTTGTACATAAGGCGAACGTATCATCAATATGTTCCGTGAAACCATTAACATTACAAAAGAAAGCATAATTAGGAAATAATCCGACAATAAAGAAGGTCACTAGAAAAACGACTTACCTCGGTTATCCTAAACATGCTAAAACAACAGTGAATATTAGGAATAAAGTCGATTCGATTCTTAATCGTTACGGATGGGCTATCCGTAACGATTAAGAAACGAATCGACTTTTATCCGTGAAAATTCGTTCTGATCATGCACCGTGATATAGTGTGTCTGTACTTACCTTCAGAGTGGAGTGCCTGATGCAAAGGTAGATTGTCGGCCATGTTTTTTGTCCTTGCGCAAGACAATTAATCCCCATTGCTTAGTACCGATTCTACACAGGAAGCCATTAGAATTGATTAATATAAGTTGCAAGAACACACGACAACAAATTGGATTGTTGAATCCCCTGCGTCTCGTTAGTTTTTCTATATAAGTTTCACTTTTGCAAGTCGTAATTATAATTATTCAATTGAATGTTGTTTCATCAACACAGTGTAGGTTATTAAGAGCCGCCCCAGAGAGAGGGGAAGGATACATAGGAATCCGGGAACATGCCCTACTCTAATTATCGAATAGATTCCTACAAACTAAGGCGTGTGTAGTGTTACAGTGAAACTGACCTTACACTCCTACAACGATTCGCATGCATATGAATGTGTTGAGCGGCTGGTTAGATGTAGTAAGAGATATCATATGGTTACATCTGTGTGAAATGAATCATTGTGTAGTAGGTGAATGGCAACATCGGTGTTGTTTTAATTACGTTTGAACACATTATAAATGTGCTGTTGCATGAGTTGGATGTTTCTCTTTGAACGCTTAGCTGTGCACCCTTAAAGCCTGCAGCCTTGATGTTTTATTCTGGTATTAATGTCTGTGTTACCAATAGTAAATGATGCAAAAGGGACAGCTAACGGATTTTAAGCCAAAAGGTCGGCCTTCTGCACATTTTTAAATGTTCAATGGAAAAAAATGCTGTAATACCAGTCTGTACTACTGTTCATTTTATATAGATTTTCGCAGAGTGATGAGACTTTTACCGGTATGTTACCAATATGTTACCAATATGTTACCGATATGTTACCAATATGTTATCAATATGTTTCTCATATGTTACCGTCATGTTATCAAAATGTTACCAATATGTTACCAATGTATTTAATGATACATATTAACATCAGTATGCAAGTAAAATGTGCGCGGCATATAAATATTGACAATACACCAGAAGCTGTGTGTATTATTACATTCACACAAAGCAGTTGCTTTTTTAACTTGATATACATAATCATCCCTGTTTGTAGTGTATATGGAGTGGATAACAGAAATATCATTTATGGAGATCAACGTAACGTCATGTTTCGTGTTTATTCTTAAAGTAGCTATCCCGCCAACAACAGCAAATTGTACAGCATATTTACACAGTTTCTTACTTGTGATACCTACTGATGAACAGCAAATTGTACAGCATATTTAGACAGTTTCTTACTTGTGATACCTACTGATGAACAGCAAATTGTACAGCATATTTAGACAGTTTCTTACTTGTGATACCTACTGATGAACAGCAAATTGTACAGCATATTTAGACAGTTTCTTACTTGTGTAACCTACTGATGAACAGCAAATTGTACAGCATATTTAGACAGTTTCTTACTTGTGTAACCTACTGATGAACAGCAAATTGTACAGCATATTTAGACAGTTTCTTACTTGTGATACCTACTGATGAGCAGCAAATTGTACAGCATATTTAGACAGTTTCTTACTTGTGATACCTACTGATGAGCAGCAAATTGTACAGCATATTTAGACAGTTTCTTACTTGTGATACCTACTGATGAGCAGCAAATTGTACAGCATATTTAGACAGTTTCTTACTTGTGATACCTACTGATGAACAGCAAATTGTACAGCATATTTAGACAGTTTCTTACTTGTGATACCTACTGATGAACAGCAAATTGTACAGCATATTTAGACAGTTTCTTACTTGTGATACCTACTGATGAACAGCAAATTGTACAGCATATTTAGACAGTTTCTTACTTGTGATACCTACTGATGAACAGCAAATTGTACAGCATATTTAGACAGTTTCTTACTTGTGATACCTACTGATGAACAGCAAATTGTACAGCATATTTAGACAGTTTCTTACTTGTGATACCTACTGATGAACAGAAAATTGTACAGCATATTTACACAGTTTCTTACTTGTGATACCTACTGATGAACAGCAAATTGTACAGCATATTTAGATAGTTTCTTACTTGTGTAACCTACTGATGAACAGCACATTGTACAACATATTTAGACAGTTTCTTACTTGTGTAACCTGCTGATGACACGGTATATATATATAATTTACCGATTTTGAGAATCCAAACTCTAAAGATACAATATAAACCGCTTTAATCAGCCGGGTCAAACATCTGTAAGAGTTACCAACTCATAATTCATTTTACGCATATTCGGTCACGGGTATTTTAATAACCGTTGAATTAACCTATACTTTAATTGGCACATATTCATTATTATATGACCTGAACACCTGGATAGAATTAAGATAACCGTTGTTGTTGTGTAATTTTGCCGTTATTATCAATTGGCGATTAAAATGTCATGTTCATGTATGTCATGTACTTTGTTTCTGATTTTTAACAACACACTTTTTAACGCCCTTGCATTTCTTTGTACTAACCTCATTATCTAACATATACGAATATAGTTTACTTCGCAACCCAACAAATTCAACAACAGGTATTCCGCAAGTTTCATCTTTCATCTTGCCAATAACCTTTTATTATCATTAAAATGAAACTTACTTTTTGGATCATAATCACAATTATCAAACAGTTCTTTATCCTTGTAAAAGTCCGCATACACATCTTTTGTTTTTATTTCATAACACAAGGAATCGGTATCAGTAAATAATAACTTAGATTTTCTATCATATTTGTTTTTGATGTAGTTGTAATGGAAATCATACATCAAATATTTTGACAAGTCTAAAATACACATACCAACATAATTAAATGAAGGTCTTGCTGAATATTTTAAAAGGACCTCCTCGTCGTGAGTCAATTTAACATTAATTCTTTTTCTCAAATTTTCCATAGTCTTAACAAAAACTGAATTGTTCATCAGTTTGAAGAAATCCTTTTCAAAAGCATTTTTACCAGCTGTTCTCTTGGCAGTATTAAAGTCTATGTATGTCTTTAACCACTCTGATTCGTCAAACTGTAGTATTCGGTGTATTTTTGTTACCTTCAATCCAAGCTTTTTATGCAATTCTAAGTTTTTAAAATGCACGACATATTTTTCTTTATTTTTCAACGTCGTAACAAGTTTATTAACATTACAATGTCCTAAATTAAACTTTTGTTTTAAATTTTTACAATAGTCTGACAACCACTCATATTTCATATTTAAACTTTCCGGGGCGAGAGGATAATCATTATGTGAGTCATGTAGTTTTTCGGGATACTCGATATCGCACTCAACAATGTAATTTGATTTTCCTTTTTCAATCTTATCAACCCACTTGAAGTTGCCAGTAGGTAACGGTTGGCACATAGCCCACCCGTACACGTTATTAGCATCGAGATATATTATGTACTTCCTTTCTTTTTTCTTGTCATAGTTTTTCATATATTTATTGTTAGCCTGTGAATATCTATTTGCAATATAATTCGTACCACCTCTTAATCCTTTTTCCACAAACAAATATTGATCAATATCAGTTATTAAATCAAGTTGGATACCAGTCATCTTAAGGCATGCATTCCAGGCTAATCCAGGAGTAATGGCAAGGATCTAATTTGTAATACTCAATGCACATTTTTCTAAAGTTTTCAAAAACATCTGCCAGCAGCAGCACATCAGTTTTAAGATACAGATCATGATATTGGCCCATATTTTTAATCTTAAATATTTTCCATATGTTTTTAGCATGATCGTAATCTGCATCTGAAATGTGTTCATCATTTAATTGGGAATAAAAGCTATCTTTGCTAGGTAACTTGATATCCCCAAAACGCTCAAAACTGTTCATATAATCATAAGGATAAGCCTTTTCTTTTTAGTAAGTCTAACTTTTTACCGCTGTATTCTTGAGATATGTATTGAAACGACGGAACGTTTTTTACCAGATTATCTAATGATTGGGACATAAACTGAAAACTATCAATAAATACTAAACTTTTTCCTTACATGAAAGCCATATACTTTTCCATGTTATTCGGTATAACATTTATGTTTTGTTTAAACTTTCCGATGTGCTGCATTATGAAGTGAGAGTCATATCCTCTCAAGTTATGAAACACGACAGGTATTGTTTTAGTCAACCTGAAATTAATATTACATATGTCATGAGCGCTTCCCCTATACTTCCCAGTTATGTCGCAATGGTCCCTGACTTTTCTGATGGAGTTTTTGTATGCCACTGTATAACCAGCGTCACCTTTTTTGAGAGTTGTTGCAAAACCATTACCATAAATATGACATGATTTAGATTTTTTGAATCTAGCTTCTTCTTCCTGTGACATTACTAGATCTTTTTTAAAGTTTGCATTCATAGTTTTTTTGCACCACTTTTCTTCTTCTATCATTTTTTCCAAAAACTTGTAAACAGCATTTGGTCCTCTGTATGTCACAACTGGTTTTGAATATTGATCATCATAACAACAAACAACCTTATACCCATAACTGCAATCAGTATGCTTTTGATATGCTTCTGTATATGATTTTTTAGGATTGTTCGATGCTAAAGAAATACTTTCGGTTACTGCTTCAAAATCAGCATATATAACAAACGGAACCATTAGCTGCCATAGTTTTTAAACTTAACGTTTTCATCTTTGTTTGGCATCTCGACTGCTTGCTTACCATTAAGTGAAAGACAAACAGGTTTATGTTTTTCCAGAACTCTTTCTAATTTAAAGCACTGCAAGCATGTTTTACAAAACCATTTTTTATTTGAATGTAATGTTTGATTAAAGATTAACCTGTTAAAATCTTTTATCCACACATAATGATTTTTTTCTTCTTCGGTGATTAAAAGCATATCACATGTTTATTCTGCTTTATTTTATATGTACAAAGGGTATACTTGATTATCTTCATACCCAAATATGTTTAAAAAAATGTTGTTTTGTTTTTCTATTTTTGGGATTTGTTTGATAGTAACAGGAAATGTAATTCCCTTATAATTTAGATCTCCAATATGCTTTGTTTACTTTGTTATTCTTTGTGGTTTATTACTAGCAAGAAATTTATAAGCCAAATGACACCATCTGAAGCATTCGTTAGCTTTTTCATTTTTTATATTGATCAATCCTTTTCTAGAATCAGCAAGTTCTTTTGGTAAATCCAAATAAGAGCTACCTCGTAAAGGCTTATACTTTATTCGATTTATGTAATGTGCATCTACTGATTCAATTTGCCAACCACTTCCCAACTGAAGCCAATTTCCAATTCTATTTATAATTTCTTCTCGTGCTTTGTCTAATGCTTCTGATATTTGATTTTTATTTAATATTATTGCAGCCTTTTAGTCAAAGTAAGCTGTTTTAATTATGACACTAACACTCCCATTGCCTGTTAGTATTTCTTTTGCAAAAGTAACTTTTAGACTTATGCTTAATTTAAATCCGCCTGTTTTTTTTAGTTCTGCTTTGAGAAACTTCACAACAGGGTGGTGTGCGTTGTACAGTTGATTAAACGGCTCGTTATCAGTAATATCTACTTTAAAAACCTTACTATACTGTTTTGGAGATGTTTTAATTTCTCGAATACTCATTATATAATATTACATCAGATTATTTTTTTAAGCCTATATTAATTAATTAATTAAATAACATTATTTTCATCCTCGTCGGCGTCCTCATCGGTATCTTCATCGGTAACCTCATAAACATGTTCGGTGTCTTCGTTAGTAACCTCATCCAAGAGAGCATCTATTTCATTATCCATGAGAATGTCTAAGTATCTCCGAAAGCATTTTTCCTCAAGAACTCTATTATCTATCATCTGACTTATCAACACTCTGTCAAAATCAACACTTTCAAGATCACCTCCAGCTGCCAGTGATTTTATTTTTATCCTGTATTTGCAATAGTTTATAAACTCGTATTTATCAAAAACTTCTGCATCAATCATTTCTTTTAAACTTTCGACAAACGTTTCGAAGTCCTCGTAACATCCGATATCAGTATTAATCACATGAGGTTTCTCTAGATTGCTGATTAGATTATCTCTAAACAACTCAACATTTTCAGACATTACTTTTAATTGTGTTTCATTAAAAATCTTAATTTCTTTTCTGCTAGATCTGTGAGAAGCTTTACAGCATCATTTTACTCAATCTCAGTTTTTATTGCCCAATCTTTTTTTAAAGCTGCAATATCAATACTTTGAATGCTGAGCTAGCGAGCACTTCTGCTTATGTAACTACACCTCTGCTGGAGACGGACATTGTTTCCCAGCATGTGACTTTTATGGAGACTATAAAGGTTTCTGTAATTAGTAAGCAGACGAAGCTCCCTACAATGTACCGGATACCAAAACTTCACAAAATTCCTTACAAAGCACGTTTTATCGCTAATTCTAGTTCATGTACCACGACCAATATATCAAAACTATTGACGTCCTGACTTTCCGCGATTAAAGAACATATTGTAAAATATTGCGGAAAGGCCTTCGAGAACTCAGGAATCAATCTGTTTTGGTCTATCAAAAACTCTGGAGAAGTTCTTGACAAACTACGGTGTAAGCATGTTCATGCCTCTTCTCTGAGCACCTACGACTTTTCTACACTGTATACTACACTACCACATTTTTTTATCAAAGAAAAATTGCTTCAGCTTATTCGGAAGACATTTGCTAGAGAAGGTACAACTTTTCTAGCTTGTAATAATGTCAGGGCTTTCCTTACTAACGCCCCCATTGATAAGTATAATATGTGGACTTGTACTGCTGTTTGTAGAGCCTTATCTTTTCTTCTGGATAACATCTTTATAAGATACGGTAAAACTATTTACCGCCAGGTTGTTGGTATTCCTATGAGTACTAACTGTGCGCCACTTGTTGCAGATTTGTTTTTGTACTGCTATGAAAGAGATTTTATGTTGAGTTTGTCACCTGCTAGCCAGGGTGAAATTATTGATGCCTTTAATAATACTTCTCGGTATCTTGATGACATACTCAATATTGATAATCCGTTCTTTGCTCATATTGTTACTAACATTTATCCACCAGAGCTCACGTTGAATAAAGCCAACAGTTCGGATACTGTAGCAGCATTTCTCGATCTTCATCTCTCGATTTCAAATGATTGTATTCATACTAAAATCTATGATAAGAGAGATGATTTCAATTTTAACATCGTTAACTATCCACACCTGTATGGAGATGTACCTCGTGCTACTTCATATGGGGTGTATATCTCCCAGCTCATTCGATTTGCTAGAGCGTGTAATGATGTTATAGACTTCAATGATCGTAATCAAGTTATTACAAGTAAACTTCTTCAGCAGGGTTTTCGTTATCACAAACTACGTAGATCTTTCTCTAAATTCTACCGCCGCAACGAGGGCCTGCTGGAAAAGTACAAGACCAACCTTAAAACAGTTCTGCGACTAGGCATATCACAACCCTCATTTTATGGAGATGTGGTCTATAAACTTCGAAAGTTAAAGGGGTCTGACGTGTTTCCTGACCGCTTTACAAATTTAATCAGGAAGTTCGTCAGAAAAGGATATAACCCCTTGGTTTTACAGCACACTGCATGTTTAGTGATTGACCCCTCTACAGTCAGTCATTACGCTTCACTTTTCACTTGTGCGAGACTGGACTACCTCTTGGGACTCTATGATTGTACCTACTGAAACCCCAACTAAGGGAGGTGGGTGCATGAGCTTTCGTCCCTCGGGTTTTCTGGTCGTACCCTAGAGTGGTCTTTTCTTTAGCTGCAACTACTATGGTTGTTCTGTACGATTCTGGATACATCCTGAGATGTTTATTATTTTGTATGTATATCTTTAGTTGGTTTCTCTGGATGTGGACTTTATTGTTAGAGATTTCCTTTTGATGGGATTTAGTTTTGTTTACACTGTCTTGTCTATTTGGGCGCTGAAGACAGGATAATAGCGAGGATTGTGCGCATATAAAATCGATTCAAGCTAACCAGTAGGTCTTATTGCCTACTGACCGTTCCAAGTCGGTAACCCTGTATTCACCACCCTTGCTGTTGTTTTTTGTCTCTTTCATTGTAGTTTCAAGTCCTTGTTTGCAGTACAGTGCGGACCTACGATGCCATTGCGTTTGGACGCTGTGGTTTTTATAGGACCCTATATATCATTTTAGATATTATTGATCCCCCTGGGACGTGCATAGATTGCATCTTATTTTACATGCCTAATAAAAACAAGCTTTGTAAATATTGCACCAGAGCCAAACTGTGTTACAAGTGCATGTGTGAATTGTAATAATACTTGTGAAATTTTCGATAACGAGCGTGTTTGCCTTAATTGTGGCACTCACAATGGTTATAATCTTATTACAGGTTACAACTACAGCCAAAAGAAAACTATTTACCACAGAAAGTATCATTTAGATAAATACTTGGTAGACAATGATTTGTCTTCTAAAAATAGACAAAGATTTGAAGATTTGTTTTACAAAATTGTAAAGATTTTGGATAAAATAGAAGGCCGAAAAAGATCAATCAAATTTGAATACATTTTTCAGAAAATATTTAAAATATTAAAAATAGAAAAAGAAACAAAACCGATTAAAACAAAATCAACCAGAGAAAAGTACGATGGGATATGGAAACAAGTCAGAAAAGAATTACGACTGAATGCTTCGTAGGAGCATCTCTACTAGCTTAATGTCCATTAAGCTTGAATCTTTTCATATACATTTCCAGAGGTTCTGTAAAGTAATCATTCTTTTGAATCTCCAATATTTTATTGAAGGTAATCCTAATTATCTCCTCATCATTTTCTAGTCCTGTTGTTGTTTGAACATATGATAGAAGTTGTTTAAAAAACATATGATGTGTTTTTAACAAAGTCTTTTTTTCTGCTATTCTTGTTTTACTCACTAAAACAGCAACTACAGGAGGAACTGCACCAACTGCGGCTACAAAAACAGGAATTGCCGGAACCAATGCCAATACGGCAGTACAACCAATTATCCCACTAACAATCTGTAATGTTGTGTTTATAATACCGCACAATTTATAACTGCGTCTGTATGCAGCTACAAGTCGCGTCAAGTGATCATTTAATTCTTCTTTGGTTTTCATGTATAATTACAGTTAGACAATTATTTAACTGAGATATTTAGAAAATAGTTGTTCGTGTTCCCTGGGTGACATTTTACCTATTTTTAATAATTCATCAATTATGCTAATACCTTTATTTATTAGCTGTGGGCTATTATTTCCTGATTCGATACTTCCACATACCAACTCCAGATCATTAAGTAAATCATCAGGACTATTGTAATATTCAACATCTGCACAACCTCCTAAAATCTTTTTGAACTTTGAAGAACCTTTGTGAATTGGCAAACCAGGTAATTTTGTTAGTTCCTTGAAAGCATTCTGAGACAGCTTTGAATAAGTTTTTCCATTGTTTTAACGCTTTGTTATCAAGTCTGTAAAATCATCGTCTACTTTTAGATCTAGCACAACTGCTTCTCCTTGTTTGGCAATAAGTTTGTGATGATCAACAAGATTAGGTAAATCAATTTGTAACATTCCATAGCGACCATCTTTGTCGACTTTGTAGGAATTTTTATTTTGTTGCATCCCTTTACCAGTCTTTTGTGCGGTTTCGCTAGCTGCTCGAATTCGCTCAGGCAACCTTTACATATAAAAATTCAGAGCATTTGCCTCATCTGCTTTTTTATTAGATTCTTTTGTAAGCAAAGCCCTCTCTTGTTTGACGCTATCGAGGTCATCGAGTAATTTTGAATATTTCGATTTAGTCGCACTGGTTTTCGCATTTTCGAACTTCTCCTTGAGGTTTTCTTCGCGGAGGTTCTTTACTCTTGTCCTTATACCTCTTATCTCGGGAATCAATTTATCATATATCTCTTCAGCCCTTTTAGCATATTTATCATAATCAGCACTTCCATCAGTAATACCTGATATTTTAGTTGGCATTGGCAAGCTATACTTATCAAGTACTTCTTTATTCATACCAGCATCCAAGTCAATATCATTCACCGGTTTGGGTTCCTTGGGCCTCGCAGCAGGTTCTTCTTCTCCCCATTCTTCTTCTTTTATTTCTTCGTCCCCGGGATCAATTGATGTACGTTTTTGTTTGATTTCTGCAAATAGGTCTGTCCCGGGTTCGGCAGCTTTTGGCCTTAGCACTCTGTCTGAAGCACTTCTTAATTTTGGTCCCTTTATTGCTCTAGTTCCTCTCGGTAACTAGCCGGCGTTAGTTTAGTAGGATCTTCGGTTTTCTCGGCAGCTGTTTTTTTAACGTGTGGCGTTGGTGGTAGTAGCGGTGGTGGAGGCGGCGGTGGCGGTGGTGGTGCTATAGCTCCACGATCAGGCGGGGCAAGTAATTGCGGACGTATTGCCTCAGGATGAAGAGACAACTGTTGACGTATTTCCGGAAGGGTAATCAAATGTTCAGCTAGTCGTCTTGTTTGCTCTGTTATTTCGCTAGTTACAGGTTTAAATACTTCTGTGTATAAATCACGACAGGCTCCTTTTTCGAGTCTTTTTCGGGTAACTCTATTTTCGTATTCTTTAACAAGCTCACTCGCTTTTCGCTTTTTATCTGTTAATTCTTTCCATTTTAACAAAGACATGTTTAATATTAGGTTAGATTAAAATAAGATAAATTAAGACAAGTTAAGATAAGTTAAGACAAGTATTATCTAAGTATTATTATAATGGAAATTCCAAACTATGATATGAAAACAGAAAACAGTAATTTTAAACAGATATGGAACTTCATGCCAGACTGTTGTTTTAGAATGCTTATTTGAGGTAATTCAGGTTCTGGCAAGACAAACACATTAGTTCATATGTTGCTGAAACCTTTAGTTTATTACTACAAGATTTACTTGTTTGCTAAAAACTTGGAACAGTCGAAGTATCAGGTCTTGTCGCACAAACTTGAAAAGATAGCAAAAAAGAATAAAATCAAAGTCGAAGACATCTTAGGGATGGTTAAAATTGTGTACTATTGATTTTATGAATATTGAGTTCTGCTCAACCCGGGGCTAGAGGGCGTGAGCGGTAGCTAGCATATTTCACTACCGCTCATGAACAGTCTCAATCAAATCGAGACTGCAATATTTCGTATGTGTCGTGCTCGGCCGTTTCCAAAGGTCCATTATCATACTCTCTTTTATATTAGAATGTTCAAATGATGAAGTTATCCCTGTGGATACTTTAGAATCAGATAACCAGAAGATAGTCATTTTTGATGATTATGTTTGTGAACGCAATCAAAACGATATTATTAATTATTTCATCCAGGGAAGACACAACAATTGTTGTGTAATTTATTTATCTCAATCTTATTACAAAACTCCCAAAGACATTCGTTTGAACTGTTCTCATTACATCTTCATTGCAACTTCAGTTAATCGCGAGCTGGGTATGCTTTCCAAAGAACAAGATGTCAGCAAAGAGCAGTACAGAAAAGCGACTGACAAGCAGTACGACTTTTTGTATCTGGATCGACCGAGGAAGTTAGTCAAAAGAAACTTTATTGGTGAAATTTAATCTAATCATATTACATATAATGGGGCTTTTTAATGATCTTGGCGAGGAAGTTACTACTGGCGGTGTTAATATTACAAATTTTGGTAGTGTGCTGTCTGAGTATGTAAAACAAAAACATCTGGTTAATTATCTTAACAAAGGCATATCCACATATCTACAATAGAAATAGTATAATGACAAATGGGTCGGGTAACAAGTTCTACCAACATTAGTTGAAACCCTTCCCTTTAAACTAATAAGACAATAACATTTAAGTGAGTTATAAATAATACTATTAGAACAGTTAAATAATGTTCTTATTGATGCGCCATATTTTCAATAATTACATATGCCAACCGCTGAATTATCTATATCGTCTACGCATAAACATTTAGTTAGATGAACAAACTGATAATGTTAATTATGTACAACATCAACAATTAAGAAAGACAAATATAATTATGCCTGTGCACCGCGCACACATTGCTCGCACCTATGCCGTTAATGCGCACTTACAATCAAATCATATTTTATTAATTAAATACATGTATAGAATTTATATTCAATATTTCCCTTTAAAATAATGAGTTAGTTTATAACGAAAAAATACTCAGTTTATTGATGATATGCTTTGTTTTCATTTGAGAACAGTTCTATAAATTTCGGCATGTTTGGTCATAGTAAAAAATAGTTTTTAATATAGTGTATTCTATCGTTTAGAAAAAGCGGATCTACTAAAACAAAATGTATCTCAGCCCCAAGATCGTTACATTGAGTAAATTTTCTATCAGCTGTTAGGGTATTTCGCCATCTTCTGACTTCTGTTGGTAACTTGGGAGTTCTTTCTTGTTAAAAATGCTATAAGCTTATTACAGCGGTAACTAGATAATGCTTTGATATAAAACTGTATAAAACAAGTTTTAAAATATTGATAGGTGTTTGTATCAAGTAATAGTTCGAGGGACAATTCTGTATGAAACTGTAGTTATTTAATGATTTAAAGGGACACATGGCAATCTTGAGTTTTATTCAAACATTAAAATTTGCTCCTCAATTTACTTATCCTGCGTCATTTTGACTTTAAAACTGCTTGCACATGATTAGATAAAAACTTGAAATTTCAATTATCTTCATTATTTCACCAATTTTTTAAATATATTATTGATGCACTATTATAAAAAGTTAGTAATATGTAAAAATAATTTGCTTTGAACTATTCTAACAATTACTATTAATGATTGAACAAATGCAAGCGAAGAGAAAAACTAACGGGACGCCGTGAGTTTTTAAAAAATCAAGATTGCCGTGTGTCCCTTTAACAAACCACTTTGCATTTATAAAGGTTTGGTTGTACCAAATTCCGGAAACCCCAGAAGTGCATAGAATGTGTTTAATATTCTGTATCCAAGATAATTTAAATATGTACAATTTACTTTTCTTAACACGATATATAACTTTAAAGAAAGTTTCACAGTATTGTCACTACTGATAGTTTCTATTAATCTTGCCCAGTAAGCAATTGTTCTTTTTTTATTTTAATCAACAGATAACAGTGTTATACCAAGTTCTAAATAAATCATTCATGATGGGGTCGCCTTATGTATATTAAATATATTTATATATAATATAATTGTTAAACTTTTACTTGAACAGCGGTATGTGTATCACCATATAACGCACGCTGCTTTGAGAGTGAGTATAACTGAACAGAAGCCAATTTACTGACACCTCGGTAGATAGTCTTAAAGTGTCATTTTGCATGTTTTCACAATTAAAAATGGCATATCTATTTAAAACTGACACCAGTAACAAAAAAATTACACAATAAACACAGTATGTTAACTCTTATGTGTTTTGTTTTTTTTGGGGGGGGGGGGGGGGGTAGAAAATATCCTAGCCGCTCGTCTGTACTACTGTAACAGGTGTTACTGTTTATACACGCAATTAAGACATGACGACTGTCATTTTGAGTATTATTTGCAGTTATTGTAAAGTCGTTGGGGTTTATATTTGGAAGCTGTAATTAGGAATTACATATTATTCTGTATTCTTAAATACATACAACGTTGCACTTCTACACCATTCAAGATGGACCGAGCTCTTATCAACATTCTCCGCCACACAGGACCATCAAGAGGAATATACTTTGATGACGAAGGGTAGGCCAATATCGATGAACTGAGAAAACTAAGCGGTTTTCATCATTTAACAACTCAACTTGTGATGGAGATTGCAGACTCCGACCAGAAGCAGCGTTTTCATGTTACCATGGGTGATGGAACAACGATGGTTCGAACAAACCAATGTCACTCCTTCAATATCAAGATGACTATGAATAAGATTACGAAACCAGTGGAAGCAATTCACGGCACGACGTTCAGCGCTTGGCATGATATACAAAGCGACGGACTGCGACCCATGAACAGAACGTACATACACATGGCTGCTGGGTTGAATGCTGCTAGTGGTATAAGAAGAAGTTCGACGGTATACATTCTTCTGGATATCGGGAAGATGCTAGACGCAGGCGTAAGCGTATTTCAGTCAGAAAATGGAGTACTACTGACAGGCACTGTCTTCTTTGGAGTTGGCGGAATGTCGACGAATAACAAGTTCGAGACGAAATTCCAGGAACTGTTAGATTACAAGGCAGGTGCAGTTTTTGTCAACCTTGGCGGCAATGACCTACGGGCTGGATGTAATGTCAAGAACATCGTTCGCAGTTTGAAGAGAGTTGTCTTACGACTGCGGGAATCTGGCGTTAGCAAAATATATGTTTCAGATATTATCCAGCGGGGTCGGTTTCTTCAATCCAGTAAACTCACGCAGCCTGTATTCAATTGTCTGCGACAGGGAATCAACAGACAGCTGAAAAAGTTCATGGGAACAGACTTCATTCAGTTGTCGAAGACATTGCGATTTCCCCGTCATTACGACGCCGACTTGATCTACCCAGGATTCCACGAAGGAGGGATGTTGATACTCCAGCAAAGAGTCAAATCATGTCTTAGACACTCCATCTAAAACATTCAAACAGTCATTTCCATGGCTAAACAAAAACGGTCCTTTTCAGGGCCACTAACATCTTTAGAACAGGAGAAAAGCCTACAAATTGTCATTGCAACTATTCCAGTAATAATCAGCTTTAACTATTCTCCTTATAAATTCCAAAATACGCATTCACGGGAATGGTTTGGGGGATCTAGTTATTTACCCGCTCATACGCAAAGATGGATATTCATCTCACCTATTTTAATAAATTCGGCAGCCTAATACTGAATATTTGCATTCATAAAAGATGCTATACATGTTTATTGAGGATCTTTCATAATACAAACAAATACGCGTCAAAAATGTATTTGTTTAAAGAGGGATATGAGATAGGAGGGACAAGTCGGTGTATTTTTCATATTTTATATCGAGACACCACAGAATAGTACTGTATCAAGGGAATGTATATATTTAACAAAATAATAAGTTCTAGTCTTAAAGGCGTGATGCATCAACAATAGCTACATAAATCAAATACAATATACCAATGTCTGGGCTCATCAGACATAAACATGTATATAGTTGTACAATATACCAATGTCTAGGCTCATCAGACATAAACATGTACAATATACCAATGTCTGGGCTCATCAGACATAAACATGTATATAGTTGTACAATATACCAATGTCTGGGCCCATCAGACATAAACATGTATATAGTTGTACAATATACCAATGTCTGGGCTCATCAGACATAAAACATGTATATAGTTGTACAATATACCAATGTCTGGGCTCATCAGACATAAACATGTATATATTTGTACAATATACCAATGTCTGGGCTCATTAGACATAAATATGTATATATTTGTACAATATACCAATGGCTGGGCTCATCAGACATAAACATGTATATAGTTGAACAATATACCAATGTCCAGGCTCATCAGACATAAACATGTATATAGTTGTACAATATACCAATGTCTAGGCTCATCAGACATAAACATGTATATAGTTGAACAATATACCAATGTCTGGGCTCATCAGACATAAACATGTATATAGTTTCAAGAATTTCGCCCGAGTCAGCCACATTTGGATTGTCCAGTTTAAAAGTCAAACATTATCGGTAGTTATTTCCATTTAAGACAACATTTGTTTTTAAATGAATAAAGTACGTATAATATACTAAAATACCTCGATTGGAATCATAGTAACTTTTACTAGAATGTTATGGCACGAATAAATAGAGCGCTTGTCTATTAAAATATGAAAATTAACACGGTTTTAATATCTTATTTTAAAATCGACTCTGAGTATAAAATATTTCATGCTGAATCGGCAATATGCAAGTGCTATCGCGACAATACTTTTAAAAGTTGCAAGAATTAGTGAAAATAGGTACACACATTGGGCTTTTTTTAAACAAAGTATACTATACTATTGATTACAATTATTGCATTTAGCTCTATTTCTATATATCCATAGACTGTTATAAATATAACCTGCAATGCCGATAATTACTCCTGCCCGCCGCCTGATTAGTTAATGGTTATTTCGTAATGAAACTAATAAAGTCAATCGATTTTCAAATCAAATTTCATACTGCAAACATACTATTCATTGTGCTGATATTTTTCCAATTCAAGTCTTTATTCAAGGGCTGGCGTGGCGCAGTCGGTAGCGCGGCGGATTTGTAACCGGAGGCCCCGGTTCAATCCTCCGTGGTGCCACTGAGTTCCGTCGGTGTGTTCTTGGGCAAGACACTTTACCTTAGCCTCGTCCGTCGGATGGGGACGTAAACCGGGCGGTCCCGTGTATCGGTCTATCCTCCGAGCACGTTAAAGAACCATAGGAATCTATTCGATAATAAGAGTAGGGCAGGTTCCCGAATTCCTGTGTATCCTTCCCCTCTCTCTGGGGCGGCTCTAAATAACCTATACTGTGTTGATGAGCCGTTAAACAACATTCAATTCAATTCAATTCAAGTCTTTATTCGGCAAACACAAAACATTTATATATGGTGGCATAGTTCTAGAATAAGATTATCTGCACATTCTCTTAAATACAAACTGGACGGTATGCAAAAAATCGCATACCGAGAAATGAGAGATATTGTTTATGTTGTAACTCACAAGATCTGGAAGACGAATACCATTTTATATGTGTGTGTCAATGTTACAATGAACTAAGAAAAAAAAAATAATATATATATATTACCACCAGAGGCCATCTATGTTCAAATATATAGAATTGATGAAAAGTTCAAACACTGATATATTACTAAATTTAGCGAGGTATATAAAATGTGCTTTAAATGTTAGACTTTCTATAAATATAATATTGTTCGTCCTCTAACTATGATAATGGAAACTATACTGACAGTTGATTTATACTCTGTTTACGTGACTTTGTTATATTCGTGTATTGTATATATGTTCTGAATGACGATGTACTTTGTACAAATCTAAATAAAATATCTGTTCTGTTCTGTTCTGTTCTAAAACGAGATAGCTAGATAAGTATCGCGATTATTTCTAGATAGTAGCATGCATTTTTGAGATAAAAAGGTAAAATTATCTCAAAGTTTTTAAGTTAGCATGTAAAATGCAAAATACTGCCCACTTACGCCATTCCGATAGTTCTGGTTTCTGTACGATTAAAACGAATATTTCGAGACCATATCATGCATTTTTCGAGATAGTCACGGTGAATAAATTTTGACAAACATCTTATGTACGATGATTTTTCAGAATTATTACGAAAACAAAATATTCAATCGCGAAATATAAGTAGATCTATCACCAAATTTACGAGACAGTAACGTGAATTTTCCTGGTAAGTAGTCAGAATTATTACGAAAACAAAATTTAAAAATTCTTGTCGCGTTAACTACTCTGCTAACGCGATGACGGCAGTAGGCAGTATCGCAGCATGTTTGTTTAGATAAAATTGTATAAAGTTAAAGAGAAAAAGTAACATTAACTCCAAAAATACACGATAAATTATCTAGCTATCTCGAAATGAATTTTAAATGCACGAGGACACCTTTTCGGATGATTTAGTAGAAAATTAGTTTTCTATATGAAAATTACACTGCTTCATTATCCATGCTTTGAGTTGAAGTTGCAGCAAATCATTCATATTATATATGACACTTTAACATTGGTGTCATTGTGAAAAATAATTAGTGGTTTCATACTTATAGAGAAAATTGTGTGACCTTAAATTAAACCAACGTGAAAATGAAGAGCTGGTCCAAAAGGCTGATTCCAGCCTCCTACCGGACGGATCTGTAAGTATCTGTCATTATGGTATGTTACACTACTAGTATTATCGAAGTTGTCGTATTTTTCATATTCTATTCCTATTCACTTACTTTGTTTCCTTCCCTTGGCTCTTTTAATCTATTTTTGGTTATTTCATATTACTTTTGGGCAGTACAATCAGGTTGTGTTCTCAAAGGATAGCCATTAAACTACAACAGAAACATGTATTAAAAGAAAATAGACGCATATACATGCACATAATAAAATACGACATTATAACTTTTTTATTTTTATTGTTCACAAACCAGTTGAAACATAACAATTGCCCAAGCAGGTCAACTTAACAAACATGAACAGTTAGTTACTATCCTTTGCAAACGAGAAAAAAAAGGCGAAATAAAAAGTCAACACGCGATGGCATCGACCACATTCTTCATTTTAGCATATATAGCAATTGTAATTGCATTATTAACAACTTTAGATGTTTTCCAACAATTCAGAGATTTTGTGAACAGTTATATTCCACTTCATGCTTCGGAAACAGCTTCTAAAGAAGGACTTTTTACAAAAGACGAACTTGCTCGTTTTACAGGTGCACAAAATTCGGACGTGTATTTGGCAATTTTAGGAGAAGTTTTTGATGTAACAAAAGGACGAAAACATTATGGTGAAGGCGGTGGCTATCATTTCTTTGCAGGTTTATGCATTTACTTCTTTGTCATATAAGACTTCTGTTTAATGCCGGTATTAATAATGTTATCTGTTTTCGCAGTGCAGAGTACCAACAATATGTTATTGTTATATTTATGCCCAACAATTTTAAAGGGACATGTTCTTCAATTAAAGAAAGATTCATGATTTCGATTTAGTTGGGTACAATATAGCTTGTCAGATTTAAAGGTACTTCGTACAGGATTTAAGTGAAAAAGGAAGCGGACGTTTGCAACAATGATGATTTGACTACATACTAGAACCAAACTCAGTTGTGGTGGTCTGTGATGGTGATTGTTGACTTACCTTGGTTAACGACGGCCATTTCGGATTGCCACAACTTATTAACGACCGATTTAAAAGTGCGACCCCGAGATGAGAGTTTATTAGAGAATTAGCCAGGGCGGAGTTTTGAACAAACATTCTGTCCGGAATGTATATATATTGTATATGAAACTTTAGTCTATTGAACAAACATTGTGTCAGGAATGTATATATACTATATATGAAACTTTAAAGTATCCACCCGTAATATATCTTAATCAAAAAGGAAGGTCGTTACAGAACCATAACGCTATTTTTTTTTCACCGAATGACTTTTCTTCAGATAAGACAGACCCTTTTTATGTTGAATGCCTTGGCACATCTATCTATTTATTCTGAATGAACAACTTGTGAGTAACCAATGCAGCTGCACTTCAGTGCAGTTAAATGTTAAAAGATCTAGATCCTATCCATTTGGGAGGCCTAATTTGTGCAGTGCCAGTGTGCGTGAAATACATTTACTAGATCTGATGGTGAGTTTAGCTGTTAGTGCAGCTAATAGGCTAATTCGGCTGATGGGGTCATTGTCATATCGGGTACTACAGAAGGTAACTGGGGTACATTTATGTATACAGAAACGTACCCGAAAATCTTTGAATTCCAGAACAGCCCCCAAATATACAGAAACGTACCCGGACAAAAAAGATCTCATTGGCGGAATTGAAACAATTTAGAACTTGATAAAACAACTTCTTAAACAACATTGTTTATCATTAACCATGATTGTGCTATTGTTCTTAAAAACATATTTCGGCTTCCATAGTTAGTAATAAAATGCAGAACGTAAAACTGGAAGTTGTAAATCATCAAACCCCGTGCAAAAAAGTAAACAAATATGCAGCTCGTCATTCAAGAAGAGTTGGTCAAATATTTAGACCAACTGCATTCCTTAAGGCGAAGGCAACAGCGAGCGGCATTTAAAAAGAATCGATTAAACTTTGTAAAGGTATGAAACCACTTATTATTTTCCTCATAGACGGACACCAATGTTAAAGTGTCACATATTAATGATTTGCTGCAAATTCAACTCAAGTGTGGATAATGCAGCAGTGTAATGTTCATATATAAAACTAATTTTCCACTTGAAAAATCACCAGAAAAGGTGGGGTCACAAGACATTTAAGAAAGTTCTTGTTTGTTTTAATACTTAACAGGTCATGGGTACAGCTGTTTTCATTGATTGACTGTTTGCATTGCTTACAAATTGTAAGCACAGAGTCGAAATTTCGAAAATGTTCATCAGTGATCCAGTAAAACCTATTAATACGCTTCTTATACATACAACCACAAAATCGAATAGAAATGGGCAGTTTTCCCCTACTTATAATGCCCATTTCCATCAAAAAAGGAGGTATAAATTATCACTCTCCTTTTTCCATATCACATCTGATATCATTCCGAGAACTTGTGGCCGAGGGATGATATCAGGTGTGATGTGTGATGTGGTAAAAAGGAGAGTTGTAATTTATTTATCATTAAACTACACACAAAAAAACATTATTTTGAAATATTTATAGATCTATCATGTGTGATATATGGAAAGTGACGAGTTGTAATATGTCCATCATTGATTATGGAGTACTGAAAAAAGAGCAAAATATATTTTTTATTTTATAAGACATTGGTTTCTTTATCGATTTTAGAAATGTTATTATTAACAAGTGCTAGATTCAGGTATGTTTCAACTTTCTTTATATTTAACTTTTTGTTTTAGTAAAGCATGCATACCCCTACAAAGTGGGCATTTTACGGGTTTTTCAATTCTTAAAGTCTTTCTAAGATTTGCGCTCTTAAAGTATTGGAAATGAAAGCGTACATGACAGTGAACATTTGGAAGAGCTAATATCAAAATACCGGTGGCGACAGAGGAAAGATATGGAAGAGCATTAAGGCAAAAAATCCAGACATGTATAGTGTACACATGTACATTTGTAAAGCAACACGTGTCAACTCCAGCCTTGTATAATGTTCACATGTATAATGTTCACAGGTACTCTTTAACACAACAAATGTAAACTCGAGGCTTGTATTTAATGTCCACATGTACTCGTGTAACCCAACAAATGTAAACTCCAGGCTTGTATTTAATGTCCACATGAACTCGTGTAACCCAACAAATGTAAATTCCGGACCAGGCTTGTATTTAATGTTCACATGTACTCGTTTAACCAAACAAACTCCAGGCTTGTATTTAATGTTCACATGGTCTTTGTGTCATTTTTCTATGTATTTATCAAAGTACGAAGTACTGATAGAGGTCTAATTACACTAAATCAACAGGATGTGCTCGCCTGGTGCAGTCGAAAGTAGTTCTGTATTAAAGAGTGCTAATCTTTTTTTCTTTAAAAACTTTTTTTAGTGCTGGTTCCTGTTATTTTTTGGCTATAACTGTATTCTGGACATGTTGTTGATATTTGGAAATGCAGCTCATCATGTTTTTGACATTTTTTTATATAAATTTGAGAAGTGAAAGTAGACAGGGTATGAAATTGCAAGGGGTAAAAATAGTGTTGACCTTTGACCCGGTGTTAGTATACAACTGAAGAAATGTTTCTTAGAAGGTATTAAAGCCCCTATTTCCTTGTTGATGTTTAATAGCAGACATGTTTATTTGCATGATAAAAAAAGTTTCCCAGAATTCTAACGAGGTTTGAGTTTTTAACAGGTTGTCAACATTCTAACTTTACTATGGAAGGGCAATGGAGACTCATTTACGCTATTATAACCTAGACAAACAATATTTAATAATCTCTAACCTAGGGGAGAGAACTCTTCGCAAATGGAGACTAAACACGGAAGAGAAATTATCACTGGCAAAAACAATCGATTGCTTTGATAATAAATTAAAGAATCTGTTACATTTATTCCTACACTTGACAGTTTTACATACCTTTCATTAATGTATGCCAATTTAAAAGCTTTCCTGGACTGATAAATTGAAAACTGTTTGCAAAATGTAATTTACTGTATAAAACTTGTGGGTGGGGTATGGCACGCAAAGGGAAATTAAGTATTTTTAGTTTGAAATCGTTAATATAATGAGGTCATCAAATATTTTCTTTTATAAACATATAGATGATTATAATTATCCTTTTTTTCTTTTTAACAATTTAGATGTGTTGTTTCCCTCACTACCACGTGGAATCACTGACTCAAAGACTATGAATGCCATGCCCAAACACTGGAACTTCCTAAATTTTCCCCATGAACTTCCAAATTTTATACACAGGAAGTTCGAACTTCCTAAATGTGAACCTTAGTGGAAGCCCTGCATGTACTCGTGTAACCCAACAAATGTAAACTCCAGGCTTGTATTTAATGTCCACATGTACTCGTGTAACCCAACAAATGTAAACTCCAGGCTTGTATTTAATGTTCACATGTACTCGTGTAACCCAACAAATGTAAACTCCAGGCTTGTATTTAATGTTCACATGTTCTCGTGTAACCCAACAAATGTAAACTCCAGGCTTGTATTTAATGTCCACATGTACTCGTGTAACCCAACAAATGTAAACTTCAGGCTTGTATTTAATGTTCACATGTACTCGTGTAACCCAACAAATGTAAACTCCAGGCTTGTATTTAATGTGCACATGTACACGTTTAACCAAACAAACTCCAGGCTTGTATTTAATGTTCACATGTACTCGTGTAACCCAACAAATGTAAAACTCCAGACTTGTATTTAATGTCCACATGTACTCGTGTAACCCAACAAATGTAAACTCCAGGCTTGTATTTAATGTTCACATGTACTCGTGTAACCCAACAAATGTAAACTCCAGGCTCGTAATTAATGTTCACATGTACTCGTGTAACCCAACAAATGTAAATTCCAGGCTTTTATTTAATGTTCACATGTACTCGTGTTACCCAACAAATGTAAACTCCAGGCTTGTATTTAATGTTCAATGTACAGTTGTAAACCAACATAGTTTGTACGTACATACTTATGTCTTTATCTTTATATATGTATGTAAATACTTTTAATATGCATGTTATATGCCTATGTTTTATTTTTGTGTTTAAATAGCACCCCTTTATTATTAGGTCGCCCCTGGTATGTATAGTGGGACCGACCTTGTAAGTACACATGTACGTTCGGATTCCGAGATACGGTCATCAGGTGTGAAATCATCTATAGATGTATTGGTGACTTGTAAACCTGGACATGTTAACTTGAGACATGTCAAAACGACAACTGTATATTTGTACTCCTGTTGGTCAGAATTATGCAGATTTAAGAGTAGATATGTACATATGTTGGTTTACAAGTGTGTATGTGAACATTATACAAGGCTGGAGTTAACATGTGTTGGTATACAAATGTACATGTACACTAGACATGACTGGATTTTTTGTGTTAATGCTCTTCCATAGAAAGAGCTCATTCTGTAGAAGGATGTGCACTTCAGTTGGAAAAAAAAGTTAAATATTAAGAAAGTATTAAGCAAAAACATACCTGAATCGAGCGCTTTGTTGACACATGTTTTGCGTAATCTCGATAAAAGTGGCCTGAGATTCAAATGATGACGTCAGTTAATTAAGGTCACTTACTTCTGGGTATGAAGATATGAACTCCACATCATGTGTCATATCAGGTGGTACTAAAATGTGTCAGGGATAATAACACTATAGTTTAATGATAAAATAACATATCGTCTTACAACATTTTAAAAGAATAGCCTAGGTATTAGAGCACATCGGAAACATCAGGCGACAGTGCTTACCACAGGAACTAAGCAATCCCTTGAAAACATCAGACAGCCATGCTTATAAACCTGATTTTCAGAATGTTTTTAGTGTAGAATTGGTCGTAAGAAAGTTATTTCTTGTCTCCGCTTTTTAAAAAAAAAAAAAAGAAACATCTACATGACATTGTAGGTATTACTTTTCTGATGAAGGCCGCATCAACATTCAAGTTTTGCATTTATTAGTATGTATTGTTCCCATTAACTGTTACATAGACGATCTTACAAGAGTGACTTCTTTTTATCCAATGAGTTTATTAAAGTCAATATCACATAACACACCTACGACTTGACAGTTTCACTTTAATGTTGTCAATGTACCTTATATACGGTGGCAATTTGTAAGGTGTCCATGATATACCATGCGAACACTTGGGATTAAATGTTTTACTGTATACAAACACGGTCCTCATTTGCATCTGTAATACACTAGTGTATTATGAGAAATAAGTCATGGCTTTATTGCACTCCCAGAAGCCAATTGTTACAGTGAAAATCCTAGCGGCAGCACGGTTTACCTTTCGTATCAAAAGGTAGCGTTATCTTGACAAAGGTTTGCGTGAATGCTTTGTTTGTTGCAACTAACACCTGTTACTATAAATACATCGTTTGTTATTGACATGAATGTCATTTCTTTAAATTTACTTTTTCTCTGCTTCCATGGGTTTTGCGCACAATATGACCTACTTATGTGTTAATTAGTTCATTCATTCATTACATGGGGCCTTAAAACACCATTATTATTCACTGGATGAGTGACTGGCTGGCTCATTCGCTCGCTCGCTCAATTATTACATGGGGCCTTATGACGACTGCGTTTTAAAAAAGTTTGCATGTTTTGTTTGTATGGTGTTTTACGTCATTTTCAACACGTGTAAGGTTATATATTGATTTTTTGTGGTGGGGGCAGACCACTCACTTTTCCTGGGTAGAACCAGGACTGTACACCTCCCGCCATCCGTAAGAGTCGATACTTCCTCACTTACAAGTCAAGCTCCCAGTGGGATTCGAACCCGCAGTGGTGAGAGGCGAAGGTTTACAACGCAATGTTGTTAGCCTGGTGAATCGGCCACAGAGACGATTCATTTGATTTGATTTGAATGGAGTTTTACATCATTTTAGCTTTTAAAACAATTTGTGTGACTGCATGTATGTAAATATTAGTCGGAAAGAGTGAGAAGTGACGAAATATTGAATTGAATTTTTTCAACACAATATAGGTTATTTAGAGCCGCACATAGAGAGGCAATGCTGAATAGGAATCCGGGATCCTGCCCTTCACTTCCTAACAAATTTATTTCTATGTTTCTTTAATGGTTCTTTAATGTGCTCAGATGATACACGGGACCGAGCAGTTTATGTCCCCATCAAAGGCACAAAGTTAATAAGTAAATAATTTAAAAAAGTGTAACGGATGGAATGATGTCGGAGTTTAGCCGAATTGGAAGTTAACGGCACGCCACCACAAAAAGGTTATATGGCCCCAACAGAAATGAACAGGCCCGCTCTCCATTTACTTCTAGATAAAATATATCCAGAATGGGCATATAACCTTCTCATCTGCAGAATTGCAGAGCTGATCTGCAGAACTGCAGTTGTTGCAAATTCTATTGTAAACACTCCATCTTTCACTAGAGCCACGATCATTGTGCTCTGCCAAGACTCAAGTAGCACATGAAACAATACAGGGATGACGATTAAGAATTTTAATGAACATGGCAAATATGACACATTGAACATGACTTCGAGGGGAATTTTACCCCGTTTATATATGTAACATTATCAACACATGTTTACTGACATAAAGTTGCGGTGGCCGATTGGTTAGCATCTTTGTAACTCTTTCAAAAGGTTTCGGATTTGAATCACAGTGCGGTCACATCTTAGATATTTAAAACATACTCTCGCAGTAGTTTACTCATGCAAGGTATTTTGGACCTATGCCTTCTTTCAAGTGGAGTGTAAAGCCGTCGATCCCATTACAGGGAGAGCCATACCCCATGCACGTTAAAGATATCGCTGAACTTTTATATTTTCACAAACGTAAACCTGACTTATCTCTGTGTCATGGTTTCATATGTCCCCAATAAAGGTTTTTTAAAGTAAACAAATAATTGAAATATATATATATATAATAAAATATAAAAAAGAAAGAAAGAAGAAGAAAAAGAAGAAGGATACCCCCGAATACAGGGTTTCTGAATTGGAAAAAAGGAAGAAGAAAGACAGAAAATGTAACATGAAGTGTAATGAACCTCAAGCAATAGACATTAAAATCTATCTATAGTAACACACGTTCAACTCCTGTCTGTTACAAACAAACAAAACATTTATTGAAACCTTTGTCGTATTAATGCGACCCTTTGCTCTCCGAGGTCAACCATGCCCCCACTATGAGTTTACCTGTATGTGGTAAACTAGGGAATTCAAACTTCAGTTATAGAACTTGTATGTTGAGAAGTACAGCTAAAAATGTGACATTACAAATGCAACCCTGTGAGACCATCACCCTCCAGGCAAAGGGCAGATAACTTAGTAGTTTACTTATTCCAAGTTTGCATTTAGTTCACAGGAACTCAGTTTATGTAATACAGTATTCACTATAGACATCAAATGTTGTGTATAACTGTATTTTGGATAGATCATCTCAAAGTGACCAGTTAGCAAATGTTGGTGTGACCTTTGCCTGGAGGGTGAAGGTCACACCAACATTTCCTAACTTAGAAATTTATACTCATATGTTTATACATTATGACATGCATGTTGATATTGAACCGTACAATTTTGTTTTGAAATCGGAGAGATTGAGAATTCCAATAGAAATTGTGAATTCCAATTTCTTTCTTTCTTTCTACTGATACTTCACACAATCAATTTTGATTATCTCGGCAACCTTGTTTCCGAGGAAAGGTTATTACCGGTAATTAATTAATCATTTAAAAATCTTGTAATTATAAATATATTAATATGCTTTTAAATAAATTATTGCTTACTGTGTACCATTAGGTAAAGATAGCACCAGGGCATTTGTTTCTGGAGACTTTACAGAGAAGGGCCTAATAGAAGACACAACTGGTCTATCACACACAGATTTACTTGGCATTGTGGAATGGAAGAGGTTCTACAACAAAGATTACAAATATTTAGGTTGGTGTTTTACGTTCATTTTATACAGCTATGTTTTTGTATTTTACCAGTTAATTTTGTACGGTTATGTCAAGGCCTGATCTCAGATTAACAAGCACATGGCATATAAGCGCTGATTGATCGGTTACATCCAACCGATTGTAACCGATGATCGATTATAAATTTAAACCGATTGCCCATCACTAATCGTGAGTATCTATTTAAAAAAAAAAGGCACATTACACGAGAATAAGGGGAAACAGTCTAACTTTTTAAAGAACACAATATAGGCTAGAGATTGGAAGGCACTCCTTTGGAAACAAAGTAGTAGATTTTTCGAATAGTCTGCCAAACCACGTAGTATTAATAGCACCGAGTATGTATTGCTTCAAGAGTAGGTTAAACCAACACTGGTATTACCTAGATACATCTGCTAATCTGTTGCATACCATACCAATGAAAAAAATAGAAATAGACACCCCCTTCTCAGAGGTCAAAACTGGAGTAAAAAAGTTGTTTCCGTGTATAATACGCATCAAAATATTAGTTTTCCTAGATGAACCATTCGACGAAAATAAATGGTTAAAAAAAAAAAATTAAAAATCACGATCGAGAAAATTAGCGTACAAAAGAAAACAACACCGGAACAATATAATTACTTCAATCATTAATTGCCAATCTTCAGGGAAGTACCTATCTTGTATCATCTCATCAACTCATCAAAGAGCCGATTATAATGCCGCAGATAATTGTCCGTAATCCGATAATTACATAGATCTACTAAAACAAATACCACAAAGTCGTTGGTTACCGCAATCCATTACGCCGATTATACTAACATAGTGTATTCACGGGAACCAGTGCTTATCACAAGTGTAACGCATGATCAGTTACCTGTACACACTGGCTAAAATATATGTAACGTATTTCAAAGTAAAGCAAAAACTTCATTAATTTTTTATAAAATATTAAATAAAATCCTATAAATATTAGAATAGAATAGAACTGTAACAATACTACATGTACCAGTCTGAACAGCTGGAAGTCACGTGATATTATGTCACGCGATATAAACAACAAAATCGAGGGACGATTTTTCACACAATTTATTGAAGTTTTACAACAAACATGCAAACATTTATACAAAAAACAAGCATCATAATATCATGATCAAAGATCAGCAGAGCTTATGCCGTGGTGCGATGTCCGTCGTCCGTCCGTCTGTCTGTCCGTCCGTAAACTTTTGTGCGGCGACTACTCCTCTGAAACTACTGGATGGATGTTCATGAAACTCTACAGGAATGTTGCCCATGAATTCTAGTTGATCCTAGCAAAAATTCATATTGATGTGAAATCCAAGATGGCCGCCAAAGCTAAAAAATAGATTTTTAAAAAACAAGATTGTAGCGACTACTTCTTGAAAACTATAAGTGATATTGATATGGGACTTATTCTAAAATGATCAGCATGACATGATGTTGGTCTTTGTCGAAAATTATTTTGGTTCGACGTTAAACATGGCTGCCAGTGGCCATCTTTGTTTAAATAGAGTTATATAGTAAAAACTTGTAGCGACTACTCCTCTGAAAGTACTTGACGGATTTTCATGAAACTTCACAGAAATATTGCTCTTGATGTCTAATTGATCCTAGCAAAATATCAGGTTGGCCGGTAATTCAAGATGGCCACCAAAGCTAAATATAGATTTTTAAAAAAAGAGTTTGTAGCTACTACTTTTTGAAAACTAGATCTATAAGTGATATTGATATGGGACTTTTTTTAAAATGATCAGCATGACATGATGTTGATCCTTGTCGAAAATCATTTTGATTTGATATTAAACATGGCTGCCAGCGGCCATCTTTGTTTACATAGAGTTATATAGTAAAACCTTGTAGCGACTACTCCTCTAAAACTGCTAGACGGATTTTCATGAAACTTCACGGCTCACAGAAATATTGCTCTTGATGTCTAATTGATCCTAGCAAAATATCAGGTTGGCCGGTAATTCAAGATGGCCACCAAAGCTAAAAATAGATTTTTAAAAAACGAGTTTGTAGCGACTACTTCTTAAAAACTATAAGTGAAATTGATATGGGACTTTTTCTAAAATGATCAGCATGACATGATGTTGGTCCTTGTCGAAAATTATTTTGATTCCATATTAAACATGGCTGCCAGCGGCCATCTTTGTTTGCATAGAGGTGAGAGGGGTGGCGGGAAATAAACTTTTTGTTATATTCCGATCTTCATCAAACTTTAACAGCACCTTCCTCTCATCAAGCACAGACCTTACCCTGAAAACTAGGTCAGTGTGACCTACTTTCTCCAAAATATGTGCTATAACATTAAAGCATCCTCCCACTACCAAAAAAAACTATTTTGAAAAGCTCTATTAAATAGTTTCACCCAAACACACAGGCACTTAACTTTCACATTTACCTCTTGTTACATTTTAGTTAACGATGCCCAAGTAACTGATGATCGGTTACACTCAATTGATCAGTACATCACTACTAGTATCTCCTCCTACAGTTTTCAACTGATCTTTTCGAAACTTTACAGGATGCTTACCTATGATGTCCAATCTATGAGAGTCAAAATCGTCATTGTATTGCCGGAGTTATGGCCCTTTTTTTGTCAAATAAGACATTTAAATATCTTGTGTGTCTATTTCCTACCACAGTTTTCAGCCGATTGTTTCGAAGCTTTACGGGATGCTTACCTATGATGTCAAAATGTGCTTATCGATTCGGCATCAAAATCACCTTTGTATTACCGGAGTTAGGCCTCTTGTTTGTCAAATTTTACGTTAAAATGTTTTTCACTGATTGTTTTTGGTGGGAGCATCCGTGTCCCATGGACATATTTATCTTTCTAAAGTAACTCAAAATTTAAATCTCAAAATGTTAGATAATTTCCATACTAAGACTAACTCCTTGATTTTGTCATTATGATGGAAATTACTTGACTCACAGAAACAAACTTGTAAATAAATAAAACACTGTTAAATAGACTGGAGGCGATATAGAAAAGCAATAGATGTCAATTCCAACCCAAATTAAAGCATTCATAATATGGTTCAGTTTTTTATAAAAGATGTACATACATGCATTACCCGTACATTACCTGGCGGTGAATTATTGTTAATGAAAATGTTTGGTGTTGTAAACTTAATGACTCGGTTGCATTTTGTTGCTAAATCATAGATATTATTTTAAATTTATAGGATTTTTTTACTAACAGTTGTACATATACTTGAGATGAAGCGTAATTCTATCACAAAACAAGAATTTATAAGAGCCTTTAAGCATCATGTGATTGCTATTAACCCCGTTTGGGTCCCGTGCAAGGATAGGGCCACTGCTTAACTTCCCCTAAATTCACGTTCATTTTTGCCAAGTTCATTAAAGGTCTTCATTCTCATCCCTGTATTGTGTTAAGTGCTACTTGAGTGGTGCCAGAAAACAGTGATTGTGGCTCCAGCAAAAAATCGAGTGTTTACAACACAGAATTTGCAGCAACTTTGCAGGTGAGAAGGTTTTAGGCCCATTCTGTATATTTCTATCTAGATGTGAATGGAGTGGCCCTGGCATGTTCATTCCTGTTGGTGCCATATAACATTTTTGTGTTGGTGCACCGTAAACCCCAATTAAACTCAATTACTATTAATGATTTATGCAACAAAACTATTTAGTTTTTCAGATCTATCAATTTCATGAACAATAATTAAATTGTACGTATAATGAATGAGTCCTAGATTAGTGTATATGCATGATCGTACGGATAATGAGTCCTAGATTAGTGTATATGCATGATCGTACGGATAATGAGTCCTAGATTAGTGTATATGCATGATCGTACGGATAATGAGTCCTAGATTAGTGTATATGCATGATCGTACGGATAATGAGTCCTAGATTAGTGTCTATGCATGATCGTACGGATAATGAGTCCTAGATTAGTGTCTTTGCATGATCGTACGGATAATGAGTCCTAGATTAGTGTATATGCATGATCGTACGGATAATGAGTCCTAGATTAGTGTATATGCATGATTGTACGGATAATGAGTCCTAGATTAGTGTATATGCATGATCGTACGGATAATGAGTCCTAGATTAGTGTCTATGCATGATCGTACGGATAATGAGTCCTAGATTAGTGTATATGCATGATCGTACGGATAAGGAGTCCTAGATTAGTGTAAATGCACATTGCATATGAATCTGAAACACATTATGATGGTTGTATTTGTATTTGGATTGCCATCTATAATGTTTTCCATATCACCTCCAGGCCCTTTAAAATATAACGCTGAAATGACCTCAGATTAATATCATCCTGAGATTATCACCTGGATGTTTAACTCTGTATCATCTGTTATTGTAGGTAAACTTACAGGGCATTATTATGATGACAAGGGCCAACCCACGGCAGCTTTGACAGATTTTCATGTGCGACTTGGAGATGCGGAAAAGTCCAAACAGTCGGACGAGGACGATAAAAAAAGGTTCCCTCCCTGTAATTTTGAATATAAACAAGGCGTGGGAAGGCGAATATGGTGCTCTTCTTTAAGTTTAAGGTAATGGTAATAACAAACGGCATATATATATAAAACTGTTTCTAGCATTCAAATTGGTTAAAAAATACAATTTTGGGAATGTTATGGCAGCATGTCATAAATTAATACATGTAGTTATGACTCGACACCATACATACTTGAGGTTTCACAACTCTTTCTTACAATAGTGCTGCATTCTTTTGCATTATAACTAATCACTAATCATGCTAATTGACGTTTAGAATTATAAGAATGTTGTTGTTGTTGTTTTTATACTCCTGCTTTTGGACGAAATATATTATTGTCAGTCTGTCTTTAGATGGGACTTGTCATGTTGTGGCGTTGTCCCTCCATCTGTCCCTCCATTTTTAAGCTGGCACGTGATTGTGGCTAATAACTTCAAAAGAACCCATTTTCAACATGTAACAGCTGAAAAAAGCCCATAACTTTCTGAATCATATTTACTGAATTATTTCCCCTTGAAAAAAGGTTTAATCAGGAACTTAAACTTACCTTTAATTTCTTTTTTGATCAGTACTAAGGTTTTAAACACCTAACAGGCCCATAACTCTTGTCTCTTAGAAATAGGTTTAACCTGTATTTTAATGTCAATTTCAGGTATGGGAATATATGCACTGCTAGGTGGTGATCTTATTTATTTAATGTTTTGCGACGTATCACACATTTTTAGCTCGACTTTTCGAAAAAAAGGAAATATATTCCACTTACCCTGGTGTTGTCGGTAAGCTCATATCTCACAAACTGCCTCCCAGAAGACTTCACATGTTTATTCTGTGTATTAAATATATAACATTTGACAAAGTTATGTCCCTTTTTATACTTTGTCAGTTTTGGGGTTAGCATTTTATGCTAATAAAGCTAATATCTCACAAACCGTAGTCCGGAACGCAATAAAATTTCACGCATGTATTCAGTATAAATAGATAACATGTCACATGCAAGTCACATAAACTTTGCAAAGTATTATATTAAAGTTATGCCTCTTTTTATACTTAGTAAATTTTTTTAAACTTTTTTCGGTAAGATTTTATCTCAGAAACTGCTTGACTGCAACTTTACACATGTTTACACTATCATACGAGAAACTCAAGTGCCAACTCGGTTATGAATTTTACAGAATTATGCCCCTTTTCGTCTCGCCTACGATAGTGGGTAGCGAGACATAGCAGTCACTTTTCGGGCGGCGGCGGCATTTTAAATCAACTATATCTCAACAACCGCTGCTTAGTTGCCCAATAAATTCGGCCTCAAAATATCGAGCATGCTGAGGTGACAGCTCTTGTTATTTTACTGATCACTTTGCTGCTCTGAATAGCATTATACAATGTCTGACTTGCTATACACTACTACAATCAGTAGCAGAGAAGGTTTTGCTCAAGCGTTACAGAGCTGGCGTGAGATAATAGAACATGGGATGACAATTATCGCAACATATCCATGTTTATCAGAGTATATATATGCAATTATATGTTGCAACTGTGACGCTTTAACGAGAACAGGCATTGATCCTCATACTTTGAAAACAGTCACTCCATAGATAAAGGCACTGTCACTCCATAGATAAAGGCACTGTCACGATCTTGAAATTTGCATGCAAAAGTATTCTCTCGTATCTGTTGAATACTATGAAATTGCAATCGTTAAATTTGTTAAAACTAAAATTTAAAACAAAAAAGAACTATGCTTATAGATCATAAAAAGTAAAAGGCCCTAACCCTAACTACCAATCAAATTAGTTAAATTCTTAATATTTAAAACTCCAAAAGACAAAAACCTAAAATGTTCTAATGATGTTTTGTAGTGGTGGTGTTCAGAGAATATGGACTGGCTTGCCTAGACAATATTTCCAGCCTGGCAAAACGGAACCAAGGTGTGCATGTGTCAAAGATTATGGCGCCCCATCAGGAGCCGACCCAGATACTGAGAATAACAACCGAGGGGACCTGGATAACCAGTTGATGAAACTCTACGAGGGTTGTGATCCTAAATCTTTTGAGTGCAGGTTCAAAGAATAATGTGATTATATTGGCCTTTGTTTAGGCACCAGCTATTGCTCAAACTGGTTATTGTTTTTTAAGCCTACCCAAAACAAGAATTAAGTGTGCCGTAAATTAATTAAAGGCACTGTCATATTCACGTTTAAGATATTTATGCACCGCCACGAAAATGGAGCGGACAAGTAGTGCAAGTTACCCTCGTCTGTCCGTTTTACATTCAACTATTTTAAGTCCAATTCTCACGACACTGAAAGCCAAACAGCTTTCAAACTTCACACATGTTTACATCTGCATGGCTTGTTACGGATGGAAGGAGGTGTACTGGTACTATCCAGGAAAAGGGTGTGGTCTGCCTCCACCACAAAAAATCGACCATCATATATAACCTTACATGTGTTGAAAATGACGTAAAACACCATACACACAAACATGCATGACAGTAATATGGTCCTAACAAAAGTAGGTCCGTATGATTGACCTTGACCTACCGTTTCACTACTTTTGGTTGAATTAAAATGTTACATTCAAATGTTTGTTTTTGTTCATTTATCAGACACTGTGAGGTAGCCGTAGAGCTTTCAAACTTCACACACTTATGGATGGCAGGATGTATACAGTACTGGTTCTACCCAGGAAAATGTAAGTGGTGCCTCCACCACGAAATAAGCAACCTTCATATGTAGCCTAAAATGAGCTGAAAATGATGTAAAACAGCATTCAACCAACAAAACTTCACACAAGTTTACATCTACATGAAAGCAGTATGTTACAATCAAAAGTAGGTCAGTAAGAATGAACTTGACCTTCTTTTTGTACTATATTTAATACATTAAGTTTTACATTAAATCTTTTATCAAGTCCATTACTTAGATATCAAAAGCCATACAGGTTTAATACTTCATAACACTAACATCTACATACCAGAAGTATGCTCCTGCAAAAAGTAGGTCAATATGAATGACATTGACCTCTGTTTCTTACTTTGTTAATTTATTCAATTTCTCGCACGTATTTAATCTGCCTCCACCCCTTAAAAACTGACGGTCAAACATAGCCTAAAATGTGCTAATAAAAGATGTTAAACACAATACAAACAATATAAGACCACAGTTCAATTGTTTAAGTACAGATGAGTTCTGAGTTAACTAATGTCTGCGAGAAAATAACCAAGGAATTCAGTTCAAAGTATACATCGGTTTCAAATTTAACTAGCATCCCGAGCCAGCAGTCACAGTGTTCCTAGGGAATTACAGGGCTCTTGTTTTATGAAACAGCTTATGATAAATTTTCATCCCCAGTCAAAAAACATAAATACCTTTCACTATTTTGCGTTCGAAGCAAACAATGAAGGGTGGTAATACGGCATTAACAATTTATCACATAGCGTCCCTTGTTAGCAGTGTCAAACACCCATTTAATATCCTGGAACGATTTTGATTGGTTGAATTAAACCTGTAACACTACGCAAGTTTATTACTGAAACTATTTTATTTATTCACCCAGATCTGAGTCATATACTTATTATTTGTGACAGCTTATAAAAATAATGCACGTTATACAAAACATTGTTGTTGATTTGTTAAAAAGTTGGCGTAAAATGCTATTTTGTAAAGAGGTTAAACACAAACTCTTTTATACGCAACATTATGTGTGAGACGCGACGTTTAATATGACGTCACATATTTTATGACGTTTTGGCGCTAAAGTGTGTCTGACGTCGTGGCGGTTCTATGTCCATCTGAATTAATTTTTACTAATTTGATTGCAATGTTATGTGATAAAAAAGGATCTTAAACTCGTTAAAATTAAAAATAATTCATAACGAGTTTCATAAATCTTATATGAAATGGGAACTCATTTAAGATCCTCTATATATGTAATAGATAGTTCCCCAGGTCAGTATACCTTACTCTTATATTTATTTAATCATTTCATTTTTTATGGTGTTTTACGTCATTTTCAACACATGCAAGGTCATATAAGACGGTCGATTTTTTGTGGTGTAGGCAGACTACCCACATTTCCTGGGTAGAACCAGTACTGTACACCTCCCGCCATTTGAAAGAATTGACGCTTCCTCACTTACAAGTCGAGCTCCCAGTTGAAATTTGAACCCGCGGCGGTGAGAGACAATGGTTTACAACGCAACGTCGCAGTACCTGGTCGCGTATCCTGTCTTTTGGTAATTGTACACAACGATAACCAATAACTGCTCATGTGCCATGATTGTGATCTGAAGATTAAATGGTTGAACGATAGCGTTAAATTATATGATTTTTGTTTCGCCTGCATAGCATGGGAGACACTTAGGGATCACTTTGTCCGTCGTGTTGGTCTGTCCATCAAACTGTAGCCTGCAGTATTTGATCTATGTTCATGAAACTTTACACACAGCTGCATTTTACTCCAAGGAATGTCATTACACATGTTTAATTATTCTGACCTTCATTTCGACAGAGTTATGCCCCTTTTCATAAAACGTTAACCTGCAACATGACCTAGCTCATAACTTCAAATATAAGCATGTGGCAGGTGACACAAGTGTTTCTTGAAACACCCTTTTAGTTGTATAAGGTTGAACCAGTTGGTTGAAAATAATTATGGTTGAATATATGATATATAAATCATTCACTGTTTAATGTGTACCGTCTGTATATACAAATGGTTGAGGTGTATGTATTTCTAAGTATTTTATAGTTTTATAATGTTATTAAACAGTGCTTATTTGTAAACATGCCAATATTAGTCAAACTAGTAGACATGTAATTGGACCGCCAAGATTTCTGCCAGCTACTGCCATATTTGTTTTACATCAGCCACACTGGCGTGGCCCAATGGATCGCATGTTGAACTCAAAACTCTTAATTCGATGCTTCAGTTTTAGGGTTGGCCCTGGCTGGTTAAAGCCGTTTATATTGTGTCTATAGAGGCTGGATACTCAAAATGTAAATATACCTCCTCGTGGTGTAACATTTGGCGATTGTTGGAGGGATAGCCACTTTAAGACATACTAGTGGCCATTGTTGGGGGGACAGCCACTTTAAGACATACTAGTAAATGAAACCAACTTCCACACAGGTACATGTATTAATATTCTGGATATGTTATGACTAAAACGGCATCACTATAAACATCAGATGAACATATTCCAAAATGTAGTTTCTATTAAGCAATAACTGTAAATCATGCAATTATTTCGTTTTATTGTTACATTATATTTCGGTAATAAAGGGACAACAGCAATATTGATTTCTATTGGGATCACTCTTCGTCCGTCGTCTGTCGACCGTTGTCGGCGTTAACTTTTCTTCAAACGACTTCTTCTCAGAAACCGCTTGGCCAATTTTGACCAAACTTTACATGAATGATCCTTAGATAAATGCTTTTTAGATTTATTAAAATTAGATCAGTGTGACATCCAAGATGGCCGCCATTACCATATATGGTCGAAACCTTAAAAAATCTTCTCAAGAACCGCGGGTATAATGAAATAAATATCACATCCTCTTGAGGGTGACAGTGGATATTATCAACCCGAGAATGTAATGTCGACCGAGGCGATACTGGCACCCTCAAGAGGATGTGATATTTATTTCATTATACCGAACACATACTCCTAATATACTAATTTACCCTATAATGAAGAAAAAATTGTTGTTGTTGTCGAAAAAGTCTATTTTTAGAACTGAACTTTTCAGAAAGCTAGCGGGCTGATATTTTGTGCTATCACACGCTATGACGCGTTAAGGGGTGATAGCGCGAAATATCAACCCGACAGGGAATGGGGATTTTTACATGAAGTGTTTACAGTGAGGTATAATAACATCAAATGAACATATTCCAAAATGTAATCACCATTTCTATTAAGCAATGACTATAAATCCATGCAATTATTTCGTTTTATTGTTACATTATTTTTCGATAATTAAAGGGACAACAGCAATCTTGAATTTTTAAAAAATCCCCATGTCCCCGTTACTTGCATATATATAAAATCATTATTAATATATATGTTTTTAATATACTTAGAAAAAAAAGAAACGTCCCTCTTTTATAACTGATGTAACTCTGTCTGTGTGTGTGTTACATGTTCAATGTATATATAATAATTAGATCGACCATTACCAACCAATAGTCCAAAAAAAAAACACAAGTTATCCCCCTTTTTCTTAAACTTTGCATTTTTGGTAAAAACACATCTAAAACCATTACCTCAATTTGTCCAAGACAATATTCTCCTATATGTTGCTTTCGAAAAAAATCTCAGAAAAACACAACACCGATTGTGTAGGTAGCAGCTTTTGATTATCAAAAATCATCAAATTACCTCCCTTTAAGGTTCCCATAGCGTCCATAAAAGAGTGTTGCTTGCGAAATTTGAAACTGTTTAAAGGAATATTTAGTACTCAGTGAAGTGTGCTTAAAAACATCAAACATTGTTTAATTAAAACGCTGTTAAAGCTTCCCTATGCCCTCAAAACCTGGCCTATGGGAATACCAGCAAAACAAAGAGGGACGTTTCTAATTTTGCTGAGTATAGTTCAAAGCAAATTGTTTTTGTATAGTACTAATAAAACGCACTAATAGTTGGCTATATTGCACCAATAATATAGATAAACACATGTCAGAATAATGAAGATAAACTGAAATCTACTACAGCCCCATGTGGTTCCCGGGGGCCCCGTTTGGTCACGGGGCAAAGAATAGGGCCACTGCAGATCCCTTTGGATGGGTAGGCAGAGGGGTAGAATCCGCCAAAATTCATGTTCATTTTATCATTTTTTGTTCATGTTCATTAAAGGTCTTCATCATGATCCCTGCATTGTTTCAGGTCCCATCTCGCTCACATCAAAAGAGCAGTGGCAGAAAAACAATAAACGTGGCTCCAGTGTAAATGGAGTTTCTACGATAGAATTTGCAGCAACTCTGCAGTTCAGGTTGAGTAGGTTCTAGGCCCATTTTCCATATATTATCTCGATGTACATGGAGGATGAGCCTGGCGTATTCATGCCTGTTAGGCGCCATATAACCTTTCATGTGTTGGTGCGCCTTAAAACCCAATTCAGCTGAAATCTACAAATGATATTACCTTCCATTAATTACATGCAAGCAGGTTTAAAGTCAAACTGATAATCAGATTAACAAATTGAGATGGTAATTTTAATTCATAATAAATTCATTAAGATTGCCGGGTGTCCCTTTAAAACTGAGTTTGTATGCATAACAGAGAGTTGGACTAGTCCATTGACAAATAGTGTGAATTTTTAATTTGTATTTAATGTGTTCAAAGCAATTGTTCACACATTGTCATGATGTTCATATTTTAAATAGTGTGTACAATGTTATTGATACATAATTTATATTAACCTTATTAAACAAGAAAAAACAACATTATTAAAAATGAATATTTGTTTTGTTGTTCGTTTTTTGTCTCGCCTTTAAGGACTTCTCTCGCCTTTAAGGACTTCCAGTATTCATGGTAATTGTAAACTTTCTATTTGAAGCATTAAAGTAGCCAAATTATTACAGGGGACCCTTACTTGTCAAGTCTCACACATTGGGCTGAGACAGGGGACCCATACTTGTCAAGTCTCACACACTGGGCTGAGACGGGGGACCCATACTTGTCAAGTCTCACACATTCGGCTGAGACAGGGGACCCATACTTGTCAAGTCTCACACATTGGGCTGAGACAGGGGACCCATACTTGTCAAGTCTCACACACTGGGCTGAGACGGGGGACCCATACTTGTCAAGTCTCACACATTGGGCTGAGACAGGGGACCCATACTTGTCAAGTCTCACACACTGGGTTAATTTTTTTTAGAGCGCAAATTTAAATTAGTTATTAAATTAATACAAGTTGATGCATTGTTTTATAGTTATAGACAATAATAGATTAACATAGTAATTTGATTAGAACGACTTGCTTTAATTTTACAACATTTTTTTATTTTTTTTATTTTATTTTTTATTAAAGTGCACTTACTGCTACTAAATGCAAATACAAAGTCAACTCTTATAGAAATTATAATCATCGTACACAGCAACAGCTGTTATAATGGTACCACACACAAGGAGTTGCTAGTTCCTCACACTTGCTATTTCAGTTAGGTTGACCAATTAAAGAAGCAACATTCATATTGCTGCTATTGCGCATGTCATTGGAGGAACTTAATCTGTCCTTGGGTGTTAATTGTATATTATTCAGTCAGTGCATTACACGGATGACCCCCACTGATTCAACACTTGTAAATACTCATCTGACTAGGGAGCGTAACAAGACCATTTCGAGAAATAGCTGATAAACTGAAAGGATAGCTTTTAAATATAAGCTTTTTGTTTTGAGGGAAAATCCGGAGATTGTAAACTTAAATCCGGACATCCGGAGAGCGACTGAAAAGTCCGGATTTTATCCGGAGATTTGGCAGGCCTGCATTGCAAGTGCGTTATACTGGGCATCATGTTCTGTTCGGTTTAACTATGAGAAAGTTTGGTCAAGTAAACTCAACAAGTTTTTAATGTTTAAATCACAAATATTAATTCACATGGGGCTTTATGATTTTAAGAAGTACTTGTTTTGTGGTTGAAGTACATTTCATTGAATACTATACTGAGGGAAAAAAGTTTAGCAAGTTTTTGTTGCACCCTGGAAATACATCTTTGGTTGTAAAATCAAGAAACTACTGCCATAGACACAGTCAATAACAGTAGAACATCTTAATGACGTAACGCATAAATGAACGTAGGGGTCAAGCCCGTAAAGTCCCAAAATGTCAGTATATCTTATATACAGTATTATTTCATCTATAAAAAAAAGCTAAACTTTTTTCCCTCAGTATATGTACAACTGATGGCATAGTTAAAGAAACTGCCAAATTTTGCTACAAATCAGTTTTTTCAATGCATATGTGCCAATTTAAAATCTAGATTTATTTACGGGTACTTAAAACACCATTTACTGAAATTGCGTCAAATGAATTAAGACTCAATGGTAACTCTTAATTTGACGCTTTGGCAACACGTCAACAGATATTTCCCGTCGTTATCTGGAGAGCACACAAATATATGAAGTTGTGACCACGAGTAATGAATACAGTTGCCCTACTTCGGTGTTGAGAGTAAACACGAACTGGTACATTGTAAATCTTGCCTGTTAATTGTTGGTGGGATAGTGGATTAAAATAATTAAAATGAAAGGTAATGCTATTGATTATTTTCAAAATGTTGGATATTAAAGGGAGCTAATACCACCTTGCATCAATTTATAAAAAATAAAAAAAATAAATAGAAATCTGTTCATGGGACACGTATACCTAGATTGCAGTAATACCGATAATCCGACCGAAAAGCTGTGATAATATGAACTTTTCCCACTCATGTCAGTGCTGCATGGTATTGAGTCATAGGAGGAGTTCAAGCTGCACATCATTGCATTTTCTATGTAGATACAGTTCATGAAAATTCACTATGTAATATGTATGAAAGTAAGGGGCATAACTCATGGACATATTGTCGGACCAGAAAACCCCAACAAAATAATTATGGTGGGATGAATTCTACATAATTTCTGTGCTCTATACTAAGTTTTATATCACAGTCAGATGGAAACCGCATGGGGAGTACAACAATGAGGAGGAAATTGTGGGGAAAAGGGCCATAACTTTTGTTATACATGTTTAAATATTTGTTTACCCTGAATCGATATCCAGCACATCTTGGCATTAAAGGGACACATGGCAATCTTTTATTTTTTTAAATCTCACGGCGTTCCGCTAGCTAGTTTTTCTGCATAACTTGCATTTGTTCAATCATTGATAGTAATTATAAGAATAGTATTAAGCAATTTGTTTTTGCAATTATTAATTTTTGATATTATTGCAACAATAATGTATAACAAGACAAAATGTTGAAGACTTAAAATTTGATTATTTAAATGTAACCAGGGTAAAAGTAAAAATGATACTGGATATATAAATTGATACACCCATTTCAAACACTTCAAGATTGCCGTGTGTCCCTTTAAAGTCACACAGAACCATAAAATTTAATGAGCAATAGTTTTTAAAAATTGGTCGTCATTTACAATATTGTAGAAACTGCATCTTTTGCCCCAGAAAGTTAGTATGACATTTATATCATTAGCTTGGAAATAACTAAAGGAAATGACGCCAGCGGCAAACATATAGGTTACACTGGTATAAACGCGAACTCAAACTGAGAGACATTACGTTACGGCTGAGTACAAACCTATACACAACTAGTATAAGAAGTCAAGCCTTTTAAACAATGTATCAACCTTCAATATTGTCTAAAACAATGAGTCCTAGTTTCTTGAAGTCAGTCAAGTATATTAGACATTTGTTATAGTAAGTCAAAAATAGTAACATCACCATACTGAACCTACGATGTCGCCAAAAATAACTATATTTTAACCACTCAAATCCATCTTTTACTATCCTAGCTCTGTGCCGGGTGCCTGTGACTGAACCTACGATGTCGCCAAAAATAACCTCTTTTTTTTGCCTAAACATTTACTATAGCATAAAATAAAAAGAACACTTGTTGTTTTGGAGGGAACAGCAGATTTTATTTTTATTTCATCTAGAAGTGAACAAAATATACTGTATGCGAAAAATTCGTGAAAATATAAAGTTTGTTCACTTCTCGATGAAATAAAATCTGTTATTCACTCCAAAACAACAAATATCATCTATTTTTGCAATCTATTTTTCATTTTCCCAATTGTTTGTTGTAAGTGGAACATGGATCTTTTACCTGAATAAAATAAATTGAAAGTGTCCCTTTAAACTGTATTAAAGGGGTTGATGCACTATTTTCAAACACAGGTTATTTTAAAGGGTTTTGAAAAACTTGAAAAAAGCTGAAATAATTATCAAAATGCCATGAAAAATAAAGGAGATATGACCTATTGAATATTTGTAAAGAACATAAATGAAGGCGGCCATCTTTGAACGATGACGTCATCGCGCTGTTTTACCATATATGGCATATTGATAAAATGTCTTTTAAAGCAAAGAAAATCACTGCAAATGAAAAATAATACTAAAATGTATACATTTTACATCTGTATATTTATTTTTAATCAATTTGCAGTGGTTTTCTTTGCTTTAAAATACATTTTGTCAATATGCCATATATGGTAAACAAATGTTCAATAGGTCATATCTCCTTTATTTTTCATGGCATTTTGATAATTATTTCAGCTTTTTTCAAGTTTTTCAGACCCCTTTAAAATAAACTGTGTTTGGAAATAGTGCATCAACCCCTTTAAAGGGGTAGAGGGGTTGATGCACTATTTTCAAACACAGGTTATTTCAAGTAAAGGGTTTTGAAAAACTTGAAAAAAGCTGAAATAATTATCAAAATGCCATGAAAAATAAAGGAGATATGACCTATTGAACATTTGTAAAGAACATAAATGGAGGCGGCCATCTTTGAACGATGACGTCATCGCGCTGTTTTACCATATATGGCATATTGATAAAATGTCTTTTAAAGCAAAGAAAATCACTGCAAATGAAAAACAATACTAAAATGTATACATTTTACATCTGTATATTTATTTTTAATCAATTTGCAGTGTTTTTCTTTGCTTTAAAATACATTTTGTCAATATGCCATATATGGTAAACGGCGCGATGACGTCATCATTTATGTTCTTTGCAAATTTTTAATATGTCATATCTCCTTTATTTTTCATGGCATTTTGATAATTTTTTCAGCTTTTTACAAGTTTTTCAGAGCTCTTTAAATTAAACTGTGTTTGGAAATAGTGCATCATCCCCTTTAAGTTGTAGTACTTTGAACGGTGTGCTGTTCTTATGACACCGTTTAAGCACACATGCAACTTCCTGTCAAAACAGACAAATGTCAAAGTTGTTTACATTTTGATACTCGTCATTTACAGGTAAGACACCCGTTTACAGGTAAGACACCCGTTTACAGGTAATTGCCCATATGTCAAAATAGTTGCTTAATAACCTGCAAGTGTTTGTTAAAACGAACATGCAGTTCTTAAACATTTCCCGCCTTCTCTGCATGTGCATGCCCTTGGCCTTGGGCTTGACTCGATGAATTTGAGAGAGTTGGGGTGGGGTGGTAAGGAGTGGGATAGGGAGTGGGTGCGTGAACGGGGGTGGGGGGAGAACTTGCAGGTCAATGTCGCAAATAAGATGTCAGTGCAACGTCGGGTTACGACATCCTTGGACATGAAGGGACGTAAGTATCTTTTTATAAATCTGAATATTGGCGCAACCTCAGTGAAAGAAAATGCCTATAAATCATTAGTGCGTCCTACAGTCGAGTATGCTAGTATCGTCTGGGACCCCTATCATCAAAACGAAATTGATAAGATTAGAAATGATTCGGCGTCGTGCTGCCAGATATGTAACAGACACAGAAACCTATCTAGCGACATACTAGAATGGCAATCCCTACAAGATAGAAGGTGGAATGCATGGCTAACCATGCTTTACAAAATAGATAACCAACTTGTCATAGATAAAGAAGGAAAACTAGTCCAACCAGCCAGGCTGTCTAGAAACATGCACCAGATACCAGCCTCATCGTAAAAATGAATACCGCAAAGAATCCTTCTTCCCAAGTGGAACAGATTGCCTCCAGACATTGTGTCGCTAGGTTCACTTGAAGCCTTTAAGACTCAAGTGTCCAAGATCTCTATCTAAGCTCATATACAGTCTTTTATTTTTAACCTTTCACTGTATATAACAGAGAAACAGATAACCAGCGTATTTGCGTAAATACCCAATTAAAATTAGTGAATACCCAATTAAAATTTAAATGCAGGGTATCAAAAAGCATACAAAAAAAACCTTTACGCAAATAAATTTTTGATCGTGCGTATCGCATTTTCGCTCAATTTGTACAATGGGTTAATACGGGCAAAGCTCGACCTGCCGAAGGCAGGTCGGGCGAAGCCCGACTATATGTTACACGTATGTACATGTATGCATGGGAATGAATATGTTAAATACTCACTAACTAACGCTACTAATTTTCATTTTCGTAGTGCGTCAAACTTGAATTTTGTCTCCAAGATGGCAGACGACGCGGACGGCGCCATTTTGAAACTTCCGGTCGCATTTTTGACCAGCTTCCTGTCTCACGGTGAAGTCACGCAGACGTGATTAACAGTTGAAAGCCAAAAGTAACTAACCGGCGTTCCCTTGTTAACAGAAATAATTAATTTTGAAGAATGCTTACATTTTTATGAAGGATTGCGTGTACCCAGGAGTTTTTCTATATGTTTTTCAGTATGTCTAGGACTCTGAAGCGCTTTAAGCGTCTGTTGAAGCGTCTGTGATCGGTGTAGATCGTACGTTTCGCACGTCGTAATCGGTATAGGTCGTAAGTTTCACACGTCGTAAAGAATGTTTCCACAGCGCGTTAGCGTTCTCTACGACGTGCGACTATTACATGTCACAGCCTTATTCTCCGCTATTTTTACGGAAAATACGAATTATGCAATGTTTTCTTTTAATAAACAAACCAATTAACGCAGCTCTGTTGCATATTTCTTGTTAGCGTTTCTAAAATTCACATTTGCAAAACCTCGATATTCAGGACCGAGAAAAACAAATGTGTACTTATAATAAAGGGAGACTAATCTCTTGACTGTTTAAAAAGGACAGGTTCAAAACACGGCGAGATTTCCGGGTTCTCCATCGAATTTTAAATGGGTTCCAAGTAGGTGAGGTTTACTGCAATAAAATACATTTTTGAGACAGAATTGGTCGAATTTCCCTTATAACAAAATATGATACCAGCAATTGTGATTAAGAAGAGTTTATCTTAGTTAGAAGAAAACAAGGGTATTATTTTATTAGGCCTTACAAATATATTTATTTACATATTTGTGCAAAGATCTATCTATAACTATTTCCTGACTTTAAGATCTGATCAAATGTATAGTTAGTTCTGACCCTTACACTTAAATAGAGATGGCTAAAAAGATTACATGCTATCAAATTGCTTTGCCCGTTACATAGGTAGTGCCTATTTCATATTAATTTAGAATTTAGTAGTGTGTGACCGTCTTCTTTCGGTTACAAAAGGCACAACCGCACATTCAGTCGTCCTATTCAGAAACGGTAAATTGAACGTTTGAAACAAGCATTTCCAGCTCTACCACATTGTCTGGTTCTCGTCCCCAACTTTACAGTATACTGAACGGGAAACAGAGTATCGCGCACCTGACTTCAAAATCAAGCGTCTGCGTTTTTGATGAAAAATGGTGAAGAGAGGACGCAAAAAAAGTAATTTGTCAACGTTTTCGCAGAAAAACGCAATCCACAACTATTTTCAACCATCAAGCTCTACGTCAGAAGCGCAGAACATAGCTAGGTCAATACTGAACGATGTAATTGGCGACTCTGTGACTGGCAGTCATGATATTGCGCTGAAAATCATCAATGAAATTGTGGACTGTGCATTTCAGGTACTGAGCAGCTGAGTAGTTCTAAATAAGCCAAAATGAAATTTTTAGTTATATTTTCTTTCTATAGCCCATGCTTGACAATAAGTACAAAATGGTAAATATTGATCAATAATTAATATAAGATAAGAAATGATAAGAGATAATTTTACATGCACACCATCTTATCATTTAATTTACTCATTGCTTTGTCAGAAAACCCCATCAATTGTTGTCATCCCCTAGGATGCGTAAATCAATTCTTTGTAAACTAAGAAAAAAACTGAAATCTGATAGCTTCAAAAAGTAAACAAAATTTTGTTATCTAAACAGAATATTGTCGTTAAATGCACAAGGCATGTGTAACCCAACCAGATGTATATTTCATACGAAGTTAGAACAAAACACACATTGAAAAAGGGCAAGTTTCTATCAATACTCAATTATATTTAGAAAATACCCAATTAAATTAAAATCAGTGGGTATCCGGAAAAAAAAAAACCCCAATTAAAATTCAAAATACTCATTTTTTAAAAAAACAGTTGGTATTTACACAATTGATGCAAAAGTTATCTGTTTCTCTGTATATAAGCTCACTCTTTATTTTTCTTCTACTTACTTCTAGTGCAACCCTCTGGCATAATATCATCAGTTAGTTGATGGTGGCCAATATCTGGCAGAAGCAGAAGTATATATATATACACATATGTACTTTTCCTTTTTGATGACTTTAATTTTATTCTTTTAAATGTGTTTTAACTCTTTTATTATATAGATATATAAATAATTCAACTAATAGCTATATAAACATACTAAATATATCATTATAAAGAAACCAGTTTTAAGTTATAAAAATTATACAAATATCATGATATGTCAACAATCATTAGAATTTAGTCCAGACTCTGTTGTACCCATCTCGTGGAGATACCTCACGGCTTAGCAAGTTTGATGGTGGATGGACTATAAACCTCAGAACTACACACACACACACAGATTATTAAAACTGTTCTTTATGAAGCAGAACAAGTTTGCTACATTTCCACGATGCAGCTCGAAGTGAATGGATCTGTCCATCCTTAGAAGTCGGACAAAATCACTTTAAACGATGCATGAGAAAGAAAATAAATTAAAATTTAAAAAATGTTGTATATAGGTTAAAGACTGGAAAAAATAACGTTGGGGGCACAACGTTAATCCCACGTTTAAACATTGGTACAACAATTGATGTCAACGTTGGTGGCTATAAAATGTGTTGGGCCGACAGGGGCCTACTACTTGCCGATGTTAAAAGCCAACGTCAGCTCTACCTAGATCCGATGCGCACTGCCGAAGTCGGGCCAATCTAGGATGCCAATGTCGGGCTGATATAGACGGCTATGTTGGGCCAGCATTGGGCTGAGAGGGTCATGCTGGCTGGGTTACAGTGTCATAGAATCTTGGAACAAACTCACAGACACAGTGATCGAGGCACCCAGCATTACTAATTTCCTTTAAAAGTTGGCTAAACAAACACTGAGCAAATCATCCTTATAAGTTCAGGCCAAAAAAAATTTATGGTACCGGTAATCACTTCACACTCATGTAAAAAAATACAGATTGAGAAAAACACAGACCTAATATGTTGTGGGAAAACATATATCAAAATGGGCCTTACCGGTAAGAAACCAATGGTTTATAAAAAATTATCCAGCTTCTACAACAGTATCATCAAATAGTTTTAAAAATAAACAATGCCCGTGTTAATATGGTGATATTGCGTACGCGGTGGCCTGGTTAGCTCAGTTGGTAGAGCATTCACCCTGTAAGCGAGGGGTCCCGGGTTTGAGCCCCATATCGGTGGCACTTTTTCCCCCCATGGTTAACTTCTTTGGCGACAAGGATAATTCGGTGAACACAGATAGCGACACTGGGGGCTGAGATACGGAAGAGCTGGGTCAGTTCTTAAAAGTTAAAAGGTTGAGGAGTGTGGTGATACTGGGTACCCGGTGGCCCGGTGAGCTCAGTTGAAAGAGCACTCACCCTGTAAGCGAGGGGCTGCAAGCTCTACCAGAAATAAGTGGATTGTCTGCCTCCACCACATAAAAATCGACCATCATATATAGCGTAAAATGTGCTGACAATGGCATAAAACATTGGCGTAAAACATTCAGCCCACCAACCATTTCATCTCTTGCATGCATGGAGAGATTTCAAAATAACTTGGTACATTTACTCATCTCATTAAACTGTTGTGTAGAACCTAACACCAGTGTTGGTATCTTCAAGGTCAAGGTCACACTGAAGGTCATTCATCTCATATGCATATAATGAAAGCAGGCTATAGTCCTGTTTTCTCTTTATTCCTATATATAATGGCAGATTCGAGTAGTGATTGAAAGATAGTCTTGTTTACTTATTGTATTGCTTGCTTATATACAATTTAAAGTTTAAACTTTGAATGACTTGTTCCTGTGTAAAAATGGTTGTTGTCCAGCAAACTTGGAATAATATGCCTATGGTAGTTTTATAATTCAGTAAATAACATAAACTTGCCTTTGTTTTTATTTCAGAAATGTTGACAGCTGCTTCGAAGTTATTTCGTGTTTCCAGTATCACTTTAAAGGGATGTGCTGTCTGTATTCAGAACCGGCTTCTGTCCTCTGATGGGTATGTCTGTTAAAGGTACTATTTTCAAACAAGATTTATTTAAATTGGCTCTGAAAAAAGCTGAAAGAATTAAGATCAAAATGCCATGAAAAATAAAGGAGATATGACCTATTGAAAATTCGAAAATAAACATAAATTGAGGCGGACATCTTGAAATGATGATGTCATTATGCCTTTTTACCGATATGGCATATTGACAAAATATCAAGAAAATCAAGTTTATCAGAGCCCTTTTCAATAAATGTTGTTTGCAAATAGTTCATTGTCCCCATTAAGATTGTTATTCCAATTTTGAAATACACTGGTAATCATAAATGAGTAGAAAGAGTGGATTTCATTGTTGAGTTGCTTTTGCTGTCCTACCATATAAATATTTCGCGTTGAGCATATATTTTTTAAGACAATCTTTTCCCTGTATAATATTCTTGAAGCCTTTTTACGCATAAAATACTTTATATTGACAAATATTAATGTACATTGAACACTGCCCTACCATTAAAGGTCTGACTTCTCACTCAAAGCCAATAAACGGACTGGAGGTGATCTGGAAAACAGATATTGTTGTCACTCCAAATACAAATGAAAACTCCCATAATGCACTGCAGCTGTATATGAACGGCGAATATGCATTAAATTTAGTCACATATTGTGTAATTATTGTTTATGAAAAAGTTTGTTCTAGACAACTCGACGACTGGGCTGGTTTGCGGTGCAAAATAATAAATATTAATTCAAATAGGATTTATATTGCTTAACGTTGTTCATGTAATTCAAATGAAGTGTACTTCGATCACAAAACAAGAGTTTACAACCGCATTAAAGCATCATATGAATTATTATTAATGATTTATACTATGAAAAGCAGATGAGTCGTCTAGTTTTCCAGACAAAACAATTTTGTTTTAACAATAATTTAATTGGACCTATCAGGGGCCAAGTTTACCAGTAGTGCATTTGCACATTAAATATGAAACTGAATCACATGATGATTGTTTATTTGATCTAGAATGACAACTATAATTCTTCCAGATTGCCTCCAGTCGCTTTAAAATATAGTTCTCAAAACCCATCTAGGGTCAAAATTAACCTTTTTATTCACATTTTATAGCTAGCAGATATTTTGTACTGCAAAATGTAACCTTTGTATTTCCTCATTCAACCTGTTCATAGCATATTAAACAACAAATTATAACAAGTATACAACTATTGTGTAAGTTACTGGACTCTTGTCAAGTTGTACCCTAGTGAAAATAAGGTACGGAATTCCACTGGAACTTCAGATGCAATTCCAGTTAAATTCCAGTGGTACATTTCAACAGAATTCTACTGAAATGCAAGTGGAATTCAACTGGAAAACCACTGGTATTGATGTGGAATTCCACTGGTAAAGAGAGAAATTCCATACCAATACCAGTGGAATTCCAGCCAATACCAGTGGATTCCATTTACATACCAGTGAAATTCCACTTGGGTTCCAGTGGAATTCCACTACAATACCAGTGAAATTCAATACCAGTGGAATTACATGCTGAAACCAGTGGAATTCCACCTTCATTCCAGTGGAATTCCTTTCAAATACCAGTTCATTTCCACCCGGATATAGCAGTGGCAATGAAGTTGAGAGGGACAAAGTATTGCAGAGATAGATACTCTTAGAGTCCAGAGTGTTCGTTTTTTTACAAGTTACAAACCACTGTTGGCTATACTATATAACTTTATATATTTTATATATTTTACTCATATATAACATTACATTGGTTTTGAATATTTAAATAAAAAATATTATATTTTCTTATTTATAATACTTATTTGAAGTGATATCTAAGTAAATACAATTAAATTTGGTAAAACATGTCACACAATGATAAAAAATATGAATATACAAAAAAGGATACCTTATCAATATATATTTTATAAGAGGTAATTAATCATTTGTATTTATTATTCCACTGGAATTCCACTGCCACTAGAATGTGTATTGACTTTTCAACTGGAATTCCACTGGAATTATAAATTGGACTGGAATTCCATTGACATTTTCACTGGGTGGAATTTGTCAGTGGAATTCCACCTTTTTGTTTTTTTAATTCCACTGGAATTCCAGTATCACTGGAATTTTTTCATGGAATTCCAGTGTAAGTAGAATTTTGTTCTTTTTTTCCAGTGAAATTCCAGTGAAATTCCAGTGAGTTCCATGGAATTCCAGTCAGGCATCAAATTCAAGTGGAATTCCAGATCCATTTTCACTGGGGTGTTGTTTTCTTTATGGGATATTATTCAAAAATGAGCTTCAAAATGAGTTACTCTCACCATTGATGATGCATCTGTCTTCACAATGGACGGTTCCGACATTCAGTATATAGCTCCGCCCTCTATTATTCCTGGGACAAGTTCCCACTGACATTGGCCATGTGTTCTGTTGTATTTTAGAGTTGTTTGTGGGACAGCACATGCTTTTGGTATTAATAATTTGTTATTAGGTCTGTGGCTTTTGGTACAGGTGTATTACCATGATTATCGTGTAAATATGGATTGAACTTTTTAATTGGCTCAAATCTCTTGCGCATATAAGCTTGATTGTCGGAGCAAAACTATGTATTGATGCATGTATTAGCTACACTGCACTTGCAATTATTGCAGCAATTGCTAAAGATTTCAGCTTGCTTTTTCTGAAATCAATTTGCAGTATGGTGAATATAATTATATGCTAGTATTTGAATGCTAAAATTGAACCCACATTATAATGCATCTTTCTATGCGCCTCATCTCAGTGGTTGATCTTAATACATTGAATGATGTGTGAGGGAAGTTAGGCAGCACAGGTATTTTCATAGCACATACTATAAATATAGTAAGTTTGAGTATTAAATACTTCAGTCGTTTGATAAGAAATAACTACACCTTCAATCATGCTAAATAACTTGCAATTGTTAAATCATTAATACATATATTAATTATAAGAATAGTATAAAGCAAATTGGTTTTGCATATTACTAACTGCGTGGTGATTATATTTCACCATAAATATATTTAAACCAATTATGGTTATATAAGAAATTTGAAGCTTAAAGGGACATACGACAATCTTGAGTGTTACATCGAGCAATAAAATAAGAACCTCGGTTTATTAATCATGCAACATTTTGACTAAAACTGCTTGCATATGTATATAATTAAATAATAAAAAAAGAAGAGATTTCAGTTTTCTTTGTTATTCTATCAAGCAGGCTTGCAGAATGTCGTTGGCACGATAATTGCCCGGAGGGGCACCAGGGGTCTTCCCTCCTACACCAGTGGAAGCTGGAAAGTCGCCGTATGACCTGAGCTGTTGGTACGACTATAAAATACAATTCAATTAAATTATTCTACCAATTTGTTAAATATATTATTGGTGCAATATTATCAACAGTTTGCAACAATTTGCTTTAAACTATTCTAATAATTAATATTAGTGATTGAAAATAATTATATAGTTATGTAGAAAAACTAATGGGACGCCACGAGTTTTAAACAAATCAAGATTGCCGTGTGGCCCTTTAAAGGGTAGACATAGCGAGTGAAGTCAAGTAATGAGCTTTTGAACCCACATCCACTTATATACTGTAATTGTGTGTGTAACAGTAGTTAACCATGTTGTTTCCATTCTGCATACAGGAGTAAAGCGGTGAACCTGTCCTACTAAACATATGAGAAGGACCTTGCACGGCATGCCATTCTTCATCCACTTATATTATAGGGTAACTCGCCTTTAAGTCGGACTTGCCCCTGGCTCGGACAATTATTGATGGTTGAATATCTTTCTCAACTGGAAACGGTCAATAACTGTTACTATGAAAGGGAGGCAATCCAATGATTTCTTTCATTCAAAACAACAAGAATTACCCCCAATCTATTGATTTCTCCAATTACCTTTATAGTCCGACTCAAGGGCAATTACATGTTCGACTTTGGGGCATGTCTAAATATATCTGCCCTGAAGACGAACACTGAAGTCAGGAGCCAATACCCGAACATTTTACACAAGAAGACGTCTAAAATATGTAATTTATGTAAGGAAATTTATATACATACATGAAGAAAAATAAGGACAATTTCTTTATTTGAGTTTATGGCAACATCAAAGCAATTTTTATATGACCCACTACTGAAGTTGCAAAAAATGTCTGACTCAAGGGCGAATTTTGGTGAGTGCGAAAAGTATGACGTAATCCGAGCAAAAATGCTGGTACTGCTAAACAGTTGACATCAAATGATACATTAAACACAGGAAGCAACCAGATGGTTTCAGCATGCAGGAGCATGAACATAAATAGACAGATGTGCCGAGAACCAATAACCAGTCCAACTCAGGGGCGAGTTACCCTACTGTAATTGTGTAACAGTAATTAACCATGTTGTTTCCATTCTGCATACAGGAGTAAAGCGGTGAACCTGTCGTACTATACATATGAGAAGGACGTTGCAGAGCATACCGTTCTTCATCCACTTATATTATATACTGTACATAACAGTAGTTAACCATGTTGTTTCCATTCTGTATACAGGAGTAAAGCGGTGAACCTGTCCTACTATACATATGAGAAGGACCAAAGCATACCGTTCTTCATCCACTTATTATACTCCATGGTTTGATGGGCTCCAAACACAACTAGCACAGTCTCGCTAAAGTATTCGGAAAATCGGGCAGAAAAGTAAGTGCAAATGGAGTTTAATGGAGTTCTTGCCCCTTGAATATTTTCTCAGAAAAATCTTGTCCAAGCTATTTCTCCATAAGCACTTGATGGATTTCCACCAAACTTTGTGGGAAGCATCAGTATGAAGTGGAGATGTGCATATTGTCTTGGGGTACTCGTTTGCAGGGATATAATTACCTTCAGTGAATGCTCTGGGACTGAGATTGCCATGGCCCAGTGGATAGCACAGTGGATTTGAAACCGGATGACCCGGGTTCGAGCCTTACTAGCACCACTGAGTTTTTTCGGTGCGTTCTTGGAGAAGACATTTTTCCGTAGCCTCGTTTGTCAGATGACAAATAAATAACCATCGGCATCTATTCATTAGAGTAGGGCCGGTTCCCTGCTTCCTAGTATATATATATATCCTTCCACTCTCCCTGGGGCAGCTCTTAATAACCTATAATGTGTTGATGAGCCATTTAACAGTATATATATATTCAATTCAGTTATACAATTAGAATAATTGAAATAATGTGTGATAGTAATGACCCTTGATTATGTGTTCGTTTATATTACTTTTGCCATCCAAAAGGGCCATCTTTACTGAAAACAAATAAAACCTTAAGGGAATCGCTAACAACATCTCCGATGAGACTGCTGCACATATATTTCCATTATTACCTCCTTGAGGAGGTGAATGTTAATAACAGTCATACATCAAGGGAAATAGAAGAAAACACATATTATTATGACTATTTTCTCATACTGCAGATTAAAATGATGATCACATCTGATTGGTCGAATACACAGTAAACATATTTTCCCCTCGGTCATTTTAAGAGCCATGGTTAGAAGTAGAGCGTCCTCTTGCCTTCTTGGACCTCTTGTATTTCTTAGATGTTGAATCAATAATTGTATAAAGATGCAGCTATTTGTGATTTTCAATTCAGGTCATTGCTGTTGATGCACGAAATCACGGATAAAGCATACATGTCGAGGATATGAACTACTTTTTGTTTCGAGACAATTTGTTACGATTGATGGACAAACAGAACGTACACCAAGCTATATTATTAGGGCACAGCATGGGAGCCAAAACATGTATGACCACTGCACTGACAGGGGTAGGTTTGTAGCTTGACCAGTGCGCCATATAAGCCGCATATCTGCGTAAATACGCATATTTTTTTCACCAAAAAACTTATTTTAGCTATAACTTAATTAAAAAGTTATAACCAGTTGGGTTTGTACATAAATTAATATTAATAATAACCTAAAATCCAGGCCTAGTTTGAACCCTGAAAAAAGCATTATAAATAAAATTAATGCTACAAAAACGCATTTTAAAAAAAAATATATATAAATATTGACAACCAAATCCCGCATACACACTTAATAGCCAAGAACAATTATAAAGAGTGCGCCCAGTCTTACTCAATAGATGCTTATTGAAGGTTGAGGTACTGAATGACAATCAAGTGTGTCCAGCAAAAGTTTGCTAGTGTTAGCAGCACAATTTTACTAGATGCTGCAAGAAAAAAGAAATGGTCTACTGTTTAACGCAAATTACTGTCATTTAAAAAAGACAGAAGCAGTGTTGAATGTATATTTAAGGAGAAGAGGAAATACACAATATTGTTTATGGTAATGACTAAAGAGTAAACATTTTAAATTAATGCTTTGTCCAAAACTTGTTTTTAAGAATACGCATTTGTAAATGTAAATACGTAAAAAAAAAATCAAGTACAACATGGAAATTTATTTAAACAAATTAAAAGCTATGAATTTAAAAAATGAAATGGTTCATAATTAGATATCTATAGATTATTACCAGTTTCCTATAATACAGCACAAAAAAGAATTAATAGATTATAAGTTATAAAAAGTATTATCAGGTCATAGAGAGTTATAAATAGCTGTCACACAGAGCACTTTGGGGAGATATCTTAACATGACGCTCGTGCTGCAATATGGTGCGAAATTTTTGCCACCAGTTGAAGTTTCAAAAGGGATGGAGGCGATCTTGAGAAGTGATTGATGTCAATCCAAATACAAATGAAAACCTTCACGACACAGCTGCGTTTTGTTTCTAAATTCCCCGTGTGGTTGCCGGGGTAGAATACAAACACTGCAAATCCCGCTACAGGCAGAGGGGTAGGCCCGCCCTTCATTTTGTCATTTTTAGCTCTTCTGATCAGAGATCTGTCCGTCCGTCCGTCTGTCCGTAAAGTTTTATTTGTAGAGACTACTCCTCTGAAACTACTGGATGGATATTCATGAAACTTTACAGAAATGTTGCCCATGAAGTCTAGTTGATCCTAGCAAAAATTCATGTTGATGTGAAATCCAAGATGGCCACCAAAGCTAAAAATAGATTTTTAAAATACAAGTTTGTAGCGACTACTTCTTGAAAACTATAAGTGATTTTGATATGGTATGGTAACACGTATGTTATAGACACACTCTATATGTGTCACGTGTGTTAATAGCACAGAAATCGTCTCTGATTCCACTCGGACAGACAATAATCCGAACTGCAAGAGTGCTTTTGGTCTATTGACCTTCTTCAGTTGCAACATGCAATCCTAAACGATTTCTATTTAACATATAAGTTTTCTCATTAACTAATGTAATAAGGTTTTACTTTATGAAGGTACACTGTGATAGACCAAATAAGTATATATAGTTTATTCAATCTATCCTAATAAGATTATATCAGAGATTGAATACTTTATATGTGCGGTTTTTATTGAAAATGATATTTCAAAGTACAGTAGTACCGTAAGACATGTCGGGTTGATACCGCATATAATGTCTTTTAATAAAAATGCAGCAAGATTTATAGACACGACTTGGTTGATACCGTCTTAAATGTGTCTTATGATAGCACGTATTCCTATTTTTCATATGCCCTGACACGAATGTGTCATACAGTATATATTCCGAGGAATATGCAGTTTACACGTCGGGTTGATACCGAAACAAAATCTGGAGTACCTCCAGATGTGTGTAAATCTGTACTGTAACAGAGATAGTATCTGTTGTAAAGATTGCTAACCAAAATGAATTATACGATGTTTTCAGAGCTGAAAACGTGCATGTAACTCAGTCGATGTGGGGAAAACGACTCCCTGTTAGGCGCCATATAACCTTTCATGTGTTGGTGCGCCGTAAAACCCAATTCACTTGTTGCTAAATTATAAATATTCTTCTTTGCGCATTTTTGTAATGCACAGCAGTGTAAACCAGGAACCAGTGCAGGTTATCGTGTACAGGTACCATCTGGAATATTCTTAGATTTTTTATACCTGATTCAGATCCGTATATGTGCTAATCTGTAATCAAACTGATTATATATAGTTGCTGGTAAGCAAGCTTTTTGATATAAATGAACATGGCGGATCATGACATTGTAAACAATACAATAGGAAAGGCAGGTGTTCTGAAAAAGTTTGTGTTCAAACTGAAGAGAGAGATGTAGTTTTTATTTACCCTTGCTGTATTGCATGACGCATTTTAGCGAGCTTTTCTGTAGATGTTTTTCGGCGTGCGGTTGAGTCCGGGAAGGGTGGGAGTCTCTCGTTCAAAGTAGATTACAGTTGATTGCAGCAGTAGATTAGAGATGGTGGCACATCGGTGTAGAAATCCCTCGCAGAGTCTGTAGAAGATTAACTATTCCAAGTAGATTTCGAAGTCCAATTGAAGATTTTGACCAATCGGATTGCCTGCAGAATTGTGACTAGGTCAATCCGATTGTCGGCTCGAAAGTAGATTAAGAAAGTCCCAGCCAATCAGGAAATTGCAGAAGTATCGCCATCAAGTAGGTCAATCCGGCTGCATGAACTGCCCGTGTTCTGTTGGTGAAGACTTCTCCGTTGTACTCACTGATCTTGAAGTCGTAAGATAAATCAGGATCAGTGAGTATCCCGCAGGGTTTCTCCAACGTCGGCATCCATGGTGAGTTAGGGTGAGTCTGCATCGTAATCCATCGTCGGTGCCCCATGTCATCTATGCTAGGACTCGCAGTGACATGGGGTATCTCGCTGGTACAACGTCTGATTTCCAGTAGAAGATTAGTAATCGTCCATCTTTAGGGCCACGTTAAAACCAGGATAAAAACATATGTACAGCATATATTGGTTACATCTAATATATTGAGGTATAGTCCAACCTCCCCGTGGCTACTACACTGTGCGCACACTACAGTGTAGGGCGGATGATCCCAGACAGCGGCACGCCTTGCGGAGTCACTTTGTCCCAGACGGCCGCAAGACGTCCTGCCTGTTCGATGGTCTGAACTGGAATGAATCTTCAAACTGAAGTTAATGTTGTTTTCATTTTATATGTTCTCGAGTTATCCAGTCAGATGTTCCTAGTCTGTTAATATGTCTAGTAAAGGAGTAAAAGTTCTAACATTAAACATTTATTTGCCAAATATGAGTTCTGCACAATACACAGGCACAATACACAGGCACAATACACAGGCATTACAATACCAATTAAGATGCTTATGATTAATTATGCGATACAGTGTATCCGTATCACAGTATATCGCAGATGGCAATACCCTTCCCTACTGCATGTAATTAAACAAAATGTCTTTCACCTTTTTATGTTTGTTGCATTGTTTTCGCATTTTACAAAATGCATTTATAATTCATTTTGCATTAATAAATCTTTGCATTCAGTACATTTTACACATCCAATTCACAATCAAGCTGTGTAATTTTCTTCCATGGTTCATTCTGCAGTATTGGCTTTGTTCTGCATTTATTTTAGTTATTCAAATGAATTAACCCTTAACCCGCTAAGCACGACTATAATAGCGTCCATTGTAAACCCAAATCAGCCAGCTCGCAGGCTGATGAAGTTTACAAATATTTGGCTGCTGATCAGTCATTTCCCCTAAAACACCACTTTGTCACATAAATGGAATGATCTTAATTGAAAGAAATGACAGTCCTTATATATATGTAGCGGGTTAAGGGTTAAAGCTTGTATGTAAATTAGAAAGATTATATAAAGGATCTTATTTGACATCTTTCTTAAAGAAACTAACCCGCCAAATAAATTTATGGCAAAATTGTAATTCAAAACCGTTTGTTAAAACTCTATCCAGGCATTCCTGTCGTATAATAATGTATATGTGTATATGTGCCGAATAAAAGTACAGGTTTATTTACAATAATAATGGTTGAATATGTGTAAAATGAATTATGAGTTGGTATCTCAACGCTCCAGTTTTGCGGCTTATCCTGGCTGGTTATAGCTGTTTATAGTGTGTCTATATATAGAGTTTGGATTCTCAAAATATGTAAGTTATATATATACCTCATCGTCATTAGGTTAAGAAACAGTGTACATTTGTTGTGAAAGTTGGCTGTTGTTGCAGGATAGCTACTTTACTCATGCAAGACTATGTATTGCTGTCAGCTGTTGTTGCAGGATAGCTACTTTACTCATGCAAGACTATGTATTGCTGTCAGCTGTTGTTGCAGGATAGCTACTTTACTCATGCAAGACTATGTTTTGCTGTCAGCTGTTGTTGCAGGATAGCTACTTTACTCATGCAAGACTATGTATTGCTGTCACAGCATCATATTAATTTTATCCAGATTGTTTGATAACTTAAATATTAAAAAAGCACAAATGTGAGATATTAATTTATAAATGAGGCAATTCTGTTTGCTATATAAACCAAGCTAAACTGGCTAAACGGAAAAGACCTTGCGACGATTTGGCCTATATTTCCATTTATCATGTACTTGCCTATATGAATATACGATACGACATAGACCTACATGTAGCTAGTCATATCAATTAGGATTTCATTGCCGGGCAATAAAGCTTTATCACATGAGTGAAATTTGTCATATCAAGGAAATAACCGAATGTTCATTTTGATTTTTTTTATCGGAGTGATACGGAAATAACCGATTAGATACGATTGTATACGATCTGATTGATTTTTAGCTCTACTGATCAGAGGTCAGCAGTAGAGCTTATGCCGTGGTGCGGTGTACGTTGTCCGCGCACACAAAATGGTAGTTAGTTGTCTAGTCACTTAGTGCTTTGGACTCTGTGTCATTAGGGTTAGGAGGCAATTAGTCACATAAAACATGTCCAATTTTGGATTTATGTGGCTAATTTTGGGTTTATGTGGCTATCAATTTTGCATTGAATTATGCATATGCATTGATGTTGATCCTTGTCGAAAATTATGTTGATTTGACGTTAAACATGGCTGCCCGGCCATCTTTGTTTACATAGAGTTACATAATGAAAACTTATAGCGACTACTCCTTTGAAACTAATTGACGGATTTTCATGAAACTTCAAACGAATGTTGCTCTTGATGTCTAATTGATCCTAGCAAAACTTCAGGTCGTCCGGAAATTCAAGATGGCAGCCATGGCTAAAAATAGATTTTCAAAAAACAACTCTGTAGCGACTACTTCTTGAAAACTATAAGTGATATTGATATGGGACTTTTTCTAAAATGATCAGCATGACATGTTGATGATTCTTGTCAAAAATTATTTTGATTTGACGTTAAATATGGCCGCCAGCAGCCATCTTTGTTTATATAGAGTTATATAATGCAAACTTGTAGCGACTACTCCTCCAAAACTACTTGACAGATTTTCATGAAACTTCACAGGAATGCTGATCTAGCTATCAAAAACCTATCAGTAGAGCTTCAAGGTCATTGACCTCTTGTTTTGTCTGCGTTTCATTTGTTACTGACATCCATTTTTGTGCCAGATTATTGGCTATAGAATCATTATCCGTCAATGAAAAAAACACATGTGACCATTCATTTTTTAGCTCTACTGAACCATCCGTAAACTTTTTTTGCCGCGACTACTCCTCTGAAACTACTGGATGGATTTTTATGAAACTTTACAGGAATGTTGCCCATGAAGTCTATTTGAAAATTCAAGATGGCCGCCTCGGCTAAAAATTCATTTTTTTTTGAAGACTGTAAGTGATATTGATATGACTTTTTATAAAATGATCAGCATGGCATGATGTTGGTCCTTGTCGAAAATCATTTTGATTTTATATTAAACATGGCTGCCAGCGGCCATCTTTGTTTTACATAGAGTTATGTAGTAAAAACTTGTAGCGACTACTCCTCTAAAACTACTTGACGGATTTTCATGAAACTTCACTGGAATATTGCTCTTGATATAAAGTTCAAGATGGCCGCCACAGCTTAAAATAAGTTTTTAAAAGACAAGTTTTTAGCGACTGAAGACTGAAGAAAAAGTCCCATATCAATATCACTTTTTCTAAAATGATCAGCATGACATGATGTTGATCCTTGTCAAAAATCATTTTGATTCACCGTTAAACATGGCTGCCAGCGGACATTAAACATGGCTGCCAGTGGCCATCTTTGTTTACATAGAGTTATATAGTAAAAACTGGTAGCGACTACTCCTCTGAAACTACTTGACAGATTTTTATGAAACTTCACAGGAATGCTGATCAAGCTATCAAAACCTATCAGTAGAGCTTCAGGGTCATTGACCTCTTGTTTGATTAGACAATTTCAAAATCAATGGTATTCATTTTCATTCAGGTTCGGAATAAAATAAAAGGTGTGTACCACTTACGCGACAGAGATGAACACAAAAGAATGGACTAGATATAAATCTATTAAAGAGAATGTAGCGACGCAGCCAAACAAGCTCTATTATTGAGAGTTCTAAAAAACTTGGGAAAGGGTGAAATAATTATCAAAATCGGATGATAGACAAAAAAGATATGACCATTTAAAGGTTGTTCTAAAACGAATATGGGAGCCGCCATTTTTAGAACTATGACATCATAGCTCCATATTACCATATATGGAATATTGATAAATATCATTTAAAACGAAGAAAATCTCTGCAAATGAATGCATTTATTTTACTGGTCATATAAAGCAAGTATTACATATTTTTCATACAGCTGCTGTCATTATTTCCCTATAAATCAGTAAATTTTCATATTTATAAATATTCCATATATGGTAATTTAGAACCGGGATGTCATAGGTCTCAAAATGGCTGCTTCCATATGCGTTTCAACAGAAACTTCAAATGATCATATCTGCTTTGTTTATCATCCGATTTTGATCATTCTTTCACCCGTATTCAAGTTTTTCAGAACTTTCAATAGTAAAGATTGTCTGGCTGTGTCGCTCCATTCCCTTTAATAACATTATTTTTTCTCCCTGGTAAAACAACGTAGTGAGTGAGCTGAAGTTGACATTTAAACAAAGCTGAAGTATATGATAAATAGAATAGAAAATGTGTATTTTCATATCACACCCTATATCAGGCCCTCGACTTGAAGTTCATCGATACCAAGGGCCTGCGCAGTTTCAAAGTCCCAAACACCAGGTATGATCTTGCACAATATAAACTCGCTGAAAATATATTATTCTTATCTGACATGGATTTTTATGTATCATGATACACATTTTGTCGAAGGATTGCACAAGAAGTTCTCATAACTTACATTTTAAACAGTCTATTAAATCATTTTAGAACTATTTTATATTTAGAATTTTGTGATTTTTTGGTTTCAAAAAAGTCATTACTCAACAAACAGTCTCAATCTGTTTCTTTCAGCATGACGTGATGTCATAATACTAGGATGTGATGTCATAATACTAGGATGTGATGTCATAATACTAGGACGTGATGTCATAATACTAGGATGTGATGTCATAATACCAGAAAGTGGTGTCATGATAGAAACAACCAAATGAAAATATGAATGAAGCATTCTGATTGGTTCTGTAATAAAAATTGGACCAATGAAACATGTTAAGCAAGGTGGAAAAACACAGTTTGTTCGCAAAACTCATTAAGTTTTTACTTGGAATTGAGTAATGAGGTTCTTTAAATCCAAAATCACAAAATTCTAATAATACAATAATTTTAAAATGAGTTAATAGTTTTTATGCCTATCTCCCAACATCAACGAGAAGAATATACATGTTTCCTATTTAAAATAGCTATCCCGCCAGCAACAGCCAAAATTTACAACATGTATACTGTTTCTAAACCTACTGACAGCGAGGTATATATATATATATAACTTACATATTTGGATAATCCAAACGCTATATATAACTTACATATTTGGATAATCCGTACGCTATATAGAACTTACATATTTGGAGAATTGCTATAGACACAATGTAAACAGCTTTAATCAGCCTTGCAAACCCCAAAACTTGAGCGTCGAATTAAGAGTTACCAACTCGTATTCGATAACGAGTTAAGAACCTGTGAAATAAAAAGTTTTAATTGACACATAAAATATTACTATATGACCTGAACACTTGAACAGAGTTTTGATAAAGGGTTTTGCAGTGTAATTTTGGCATTATTTCATTGACGTTTAAAATGACGTCCCAACTGTTGACACGTTTTCTGGCATTTAAAATGACGTCTCAACAGTTGGCATGCCAATAACCAATTAGCATTGAGCATTTTAATAAGCCATGTTAGATATAGCCATGTTAGATATACTAGTAAACAATGGTATAGCTGTTTCCTGTATGGATTTCTGGGTATGACCGTAAGTCAAACCATTTAATTGTGACACAATGTTTATTGCAGCCAGATAGGGTGTCGGGACTGATAGTGGAAGATGTGGTGCCGACAACAAGTCCGGGATTTGAAGGGGTACCGCGATACCTCGAAGCTATGTTGAGAATATCGCTAGCATTCTTGGACTCCAGGTCGGACATTCCCCTCTCAAAAGCAAGACAAATAGCTTTACAAGCATTATCAGAAGTAGTTCATGTAAGTAAAAGAAACTTGTCGTGTTTCATTCTAGTATTTGCTCATAGTTCAAAAAGGGTACATCAGGCTTGTTGTGGATGTCTAGGGGTCCGAATTAAAATTTACAATGATATTGTCTATTCTAAAGGTTCAAAACATAAAGAACCAACCTATTAAAGTATGACTACGGTAATTTGAATAGAAATTCATTCAGCACAGTAATATTTGCTATTCCAGGTTTGCGCACCAGGGTTACTATTCCAGGTTGCGCACCAGGGTTACTATTCCAGGTTGCACACCAGGGTTACTATTCCAGGTTGCGCACCAGGGTTACTATTCCAGGTTGCACCGACGTACGTACATTGTATTAATAAAATACTAGTGTCAGTCTTACCGTACACTATATATGACCGTCTTATATAACCTTACATGTGTTTGGAAATGACGTAAAACACCATACAAAAAAAAAAAAAATAATAATTGTTGCATGCCACTTTTAGATTAATGTCCAGGGTTTGATATTAACTTTTTCAGCAACTTGTCCTATCAAGTAACTTACACAATTTACTTGTCTCCAGTCAAATTTACTTGTCCCTGCACTTCATGTAAAAGTGATACAAAAAACAAGATCATTCATGAAAGTGACATTACATTCCCTCAGTTGCATTCCACCAATGAAAACAAGATGTTTTTTATTTGTCATTTACAATGTGCTCACCAATGATTTGACATTTTTTCAGTCGCAGTTTTAAAAATGTAAAATTCATTTCTTGTTATAAAATTTAGTTGTCCATAGGACAGGTCACCTGGAACAATTAACTTGTCCCCAGTGGAATCTACGAGACAACTGTTAATATCAAACCCTGATGTCAAGAAAGCCCTTGTATAAAATTATCGGATTTTTTTCTCACTAAATCGGTTTTGTCTGTTCTAATTGATGAAGTGGCAATGAAATTATTCTTCCTCACAACTGATTCGGAAATAAGATATTTAACGACGGCATATTTAACTACGGCATATTCCTTGTTTATTTTCAGTGAGGCATTTTTAAAGTCCTCCAGTTTATTGTGTTTTGGTTGTGAATATCAGATTGGTTTTAATATCACAGAGAAAAAAAAGAAGCCTTTTCACTCGTACTTTGCATTCATGAATTTTTCAGATGCTGAACTTTAGTAAAATACTAGGTTTAGTCATACCATTCGTGAAAATGCAAGTTTCAAGATCCCAAACTTTTCAGTGCCTCCACGGCTGGGATAGTAAACTGGGAGCTCAACTTGTAAAGTGAGAAAGTGTTGATTGTTGACAGATGGTGGTTCTACAGTATTGGTTCTACTCAGGAAAAATGTGATGGTCTGCCGTCGACGTCATATATGGCTCAACATGTGCTGAAAATGACTTAAATCACAATTCAAACAAACAATCCGTTATATTTTCAGGATGAACCAACCAAGCATTTTCTTGCCGCCAATCTTGTCCAGAAAGAAAAGAGGATCGGATGGCGAGTGAATCTTGACGCCATTATAAATAATTTCACCACTATCGCCACCTTTCCTAAGTTCGAAACTGAGGAATATTTAGGCCGAACTCTGTCTATTGGTGGAACCAGATCTGATTATATATGGTAAGTGGCCCTGCTTTTATTATAAAATCTGATGTCATTTAACCTAAATTGGGTATCAAATATGAGTATGACAAAAACGTATTAAATGTTATACCCACCGCTTTCAAGTGAAGTTATATCATTCATATATATCATCGACATGCGATATTGAAGTGGCTATATATATAGGAATCATGCTGTCTGTAACGTCCCATCATGTAAGACACTTTTGTCCCTTTGCGACCCATCGAGTCGCGTACCGTAACTTTTACTTGCAATCCTCAAACAGTTTTGAATGAATAGTTCCCAAATTTCATATACACATAAAAACTGAACTCAAACTTCGTATACATTTAACAACTGAAACACATAACAACTGATCCCAAACTTCGTATACATTTAACAACTGATCCCAAACTTCGTATACATTTAACAACTTGAAACACATAACAACTGTTCCCAAACTTCATATACACATAACAACTGATCCCAAACTTCATATACACTTAACACCTGATCCTAAACTTCATTAACACTTAACAACTGATCCCAAACTTCATATACACTTAACAACTGATCCCAAACTTCATATACACTTAACAACTGATCCCAAACTTCATATACACTTAACAACTGATCCCAAACTTCATATACACTTAACAACTGATCCCGAACTTCATATACACATAACAACTGATCCCAAACTTCGTATACATTTAACAACTGATCCCAAACTTCGTATACATTTAACAACTGAAACACATAACAACTGATCCCAAACTTCGTATACATTTAACAACTGATCCCAAACTTAGTATACATTTAACAACTGAAACACATAAAAACTGCTCCCAAACTTCATATACACATAACAACTGATCCCAAACTTCATATACACTTAACAACTGATCCAAAACTTCATATACACTTAACAACTGATCCCAAACTTCATATACACTTAACAACTGATCCCAAACTTTGTATACATTTAACAACTGTAACACATAACAACCGATCCTAAACTTCATTAACACTTAACAACTGATCCCAAACTTCTTATACACTTAACAACTGATCCCAAACTTCATATACACTTAACAACTGATCCCAAACTTCGTATACACATAACAACTGATCCCAAACTTCGTATACATTTAACAACTGATCCCAAACTTCGTATACATTTAACAACTGAAACACATAACAACTGCTCCCAAACTTCATATACACATAACAACTGATCCCAAACTTCATATACACTTAACAACTGATCCCAAACTTCATATACACTTAACAACTGATCCCAAACTTCATATACACTTAACAACCGATCCCAAACTTCATATACACTTAACAACTGATCCCAAACTTCATATACACATAACAACTTATCCCAAACTTCATATACACTTAACAACTGATCCCAAACTTCATATACACTTAACAACTGATCCCAAACTTCATATACACTTAACAAAATAATCCTAAACTTCATATACACATAACACAACTGATCCCAAACTTCATATACACATAACAACTGATCCCAAACTTCATATACACTTAACAACTGATCCCAAACTTCATATACATATAACAACTGATCCCAAACTTCATATACACTTAACCAAACTTCATATACACTTAACAACTGATCTCAAACTTCATATACACTTAACAACTGATCCCAAACTTCATATACACTTAACAACTGATCCCAAACTTTATATACACTTAACAACTGATCCCAAACTTCATATCCACATAACACAACTGATCCCAACCGTCATATACACTTAACAAATGATCCCAAACTTCATATATACATAACAACTGATCCAAAACTTCATATACACTTAACAACTGATCCCAAACTTCATATACACTTAACAACTGATCCCAAACTTCATATACACTTAACAACTGATCCCAAACTTCATATACACTTAACAACTGATCCCGAACTTCATATACACATAACAACTGATCCCAAACTTCGTATACATTTAACAACTGATCCCAAACTTCGTATACATTTAACAACTGAAACACATAACAACTGATCCCAAACTTCGTATACATTTAACAACTGATCCCAAACTTCGTATACATTTAACAACTGAAACACATAAAAACTGCTCCCAAACTTCATATACACATAACAACTGATCCCAAACTTCATATACACTTAACAACTGATCCAAAACTTCATATACACTTAACAACTGATCCCAAACTTCATATACACTTAACAACTGATCCCAAACTTTGTATACATTTAACAACTGTAACACATAACAACCGATCCTAAACTTCATTAACACTTAACAACTGATCCCAAACTTCTTATACACTTAACAACTGATCCCAAACTTCATATACACTTAACAACTGATCCCAAACTTCGTATACACATAACAACTGATCCCAAACTTCGTATACATTTAACAACTGATCCCAAACTTCGTATACATTTAACAACTGAAACACATAACAACTGCTCCCAAACTTCATATACACATAACAACTGATCCGATCCAACTTCATATACACTTAACAACTGATCCCAAACTTCATATACACTTAACAACTGATCCCAAACTTCATATACACTTAACAACCGATCCCAAACTTCATATACACTTAACAACTGATCCCAAACTTCATATACACATAACAACTTATCCCAAACTTCATATACACTTAACAACTGATCCCAAACTTCATATACACTTAACAACTGATCCCAAACTTCATATACACTTAACAAAATAATCCTAAACTTCATATACACATAACACAACTGATCCCAAACTTCATATACACATAACAACTGATCCCAAACTTCATATACACTTAACAACTGATCCCAAACTTCATATACATATAACAACTGATCCCAAACTTCATATACACTTAACCAAACTTCATATACACTTAACAACTGATCTCAAACTTCATATACACTTAACAACTGATCCCAAACTTCATATACACTTAACAACTGATCCCAAACTTTATATACACTTAACAACTGATCCCAAACTTCATATCCACATAACACAACTGATCCCAACCGTCATATACACTTAACAAATGATCCCAAACTTCATATATACATAACAACTGATCCAAAACTTCATATACACTTAACAACTGATCCCAAACTTCATATACACTTAACAACTGATCCCAAACTTCATATACACTTAACAACTGATCCCAAACTTCATATACACTTAACAACTGATCCCGAACTTCATATACACATAACAACTGATCCCAAACTTCGTATACATTTAACAACTGATCCCAAACTTCGTATACATTTAACAACTGAAACACATAACAACTGATCCCAAACTTCGTATACATTTAACAACTGATCCCAAACTTCGTATACATTTAACAACTGAAACACATAAAAACTGCTCCCAAACTTCATATACACATAACAACTGATCCCAAACTTCATATACACTTAACAACTGATCCAAAACTTCATATACACTTAACAACTGATCCCAAACTTCATATACACTTAACAACTGATCCCAAACTTTGTATACATTTAACAACTGTAACACATAACAACCGATCCTAAACTTCATTAACACTTAACAACTGATCCCAAACTTCTTATACACTTAACAACTGATCCCAAACTTCATATACACTTAACAACTGATCCCAAACTTCGTATACACATAACAACTGATCCCAAACTTCGTATACATTTAACAACTGATCCCAAACTTCGTATACATTTAACAACTGAAACACATAACAACTGCTCCCAAACTTCATATACACATAACAACTGATCCCAAACTTCATATACACTTAACAACTGATCCCAAACTTCATATACACTTAACAACTGATCCCAAACTTCATATACACTTAACAACCGATCCCAAACTTCATATACACTTAACAACTGATCCCAAACTTCATATACACATAACAACTTATCCCAAACTTCATATACACTTAACAACTGATCCCAAACTTCATATACACTTAACAACTGATCCCAAACTTCATATACACTTAACAAAATAATCCTAAACTTCATATACACATAACACAACTGATCCCAAACTTCATATACACATAACAACTGATCCCAAACTTCATATACACTTAACAACTGATCCCAAACTTCATATACATATAACAACTGATCCCAAACTTCATATACACTTAACCAAACTTCATATACACTTAACAACTGATCTCAAACTTCATATACACTTAACAACTGATCCCAAACTTCATATACACTTAACAACTGATCCCAAACTTTATATACACTTAACAACTGATCCCAAACTTCATATCCACATAACACAACTGATCCCAACCGTCATATACACTTAACAAATGATCCCAAACTTCATATATACATAACAACTGATCCAAAACTTCATATACACTTAACAACTGATCCCAAACTTCATATACACTTAACAACTGATCCCAAACTTCATATACACTTAACAACTGATCCCAAACTTCATATACACTTAACAACTGATCCCAAACTTCATATACACTTAACAGCTGTTCCCAAACTTCATATACACTCAACAACTGATCCTTAGCTTCATATACACATAACAGCTGATCCCAAACTTCATATACACTTAACAACTGATCCCAAACTTCATATACACATAACAACTGATCCCAAACTTCATATACACAACAACTGATCCCACACTTCATATACAAGCAACAACTGATCCCAAAGTTCTTATACACTCAACAACTGATCCTAAACTTCGCATACACTTAACAACTGATCCCAAACTTCATATACACTTAACAACTGATCCCAAACTTCATATACACATAACAACTGATCCCAAACTTCATATACACATAAAAACTGATCCCAAACTTCATATACATTTAACAACTGATCCCAAACTTTATATACACTTAACAACTGATCCCACACTTCATATACACTTAACAACTGATCCCAAACTTCATATACATTTAACAATTGATCCTAAACTTCATATACACTTAACAACTGATCCCAAACTTCATATAAGTTTAACAACTGATCCCACACTTTATATACACTTAACAACTGATCCTAAACGTCATATACATATATCGTATACTGTCTTGATGAACCTTTAAGTAATGTTCAGTTCCATTCAATTCATTGTGATTGTATAATTTTACATATTTTCTGTTTTCAGTGAAAAGCATTATCCTCTGATTAGAACACTTTTTCCCCTGGCTGAAATACAGCACGTGAAAGATGCGGGACACTGGGTACATTCGGAGAAACCACATAAATTTATAAAAATTGTAAATGACTTCTTAAATGATGTTGGCTTTTGACGAAGAAGACATTGGTTTAGCTGTTGTGTTTTCTTTCTGTAAAATTTGAATGAAATATATGTCAAATTGTTAATTTATTATTAAACTAAATAAATATTAAATACTATGTGAAACAACTCGAGGACTCCTTAAGCTTTTTTATAACTCTGGAAATGAATTGCTAGCTTTATGTGTATAGAATTCGAAAATAATCTTGAAATTCACATAAGAAATATTCCATTAAACATACATTGGACCCCAGGAAGTGAACACCCAGTAAACCCATAGATGAAAAATTTAGTTTAAAGAACCAAATTTCGAAAAATAGGCTTCACCCATAGATGTTATCAAATTGCCTTCCTGGGGTCCCGTGAAGTTTTAATGGAATAACCCATAGACATTGCTATCTCTTGGCTTATATTTAGTTCTACTGATAAAGATCATCTGCAGAGCTGATACAGTGGACCATGTGCTTGTGAGATTTCTTAGCTCTACTGACCAAAGGGCAGAAGGGCTCTACTGACCAGAGGGCAGAAGGGCTCTACTGACCAGAGTGCAGAAGGGCTTGTGCAATGGCATTCTGTTTCTACGATGACTTGCTGTTCACCCAAGTTCGTCGGATGTTTCAGGGTTTTTACCAGCAGAGCTTATGCCGTGGTGCGGTGTCCGTCGTCCGTCCGTCTGTACGTCCGTCAGTAAACCTTTTTTGTAGCGACTATTCCTCTGAAACTACTGAATGGATTTTCATGAAACTTTACAGAAATGTTGCCCATGAAGTCTAGTTGATGCTAGGAAAAATTCCTGTTGATGTGAAATCCAGGCTGGCCGCCAAATCTAAAAATAGATTTTTAAAAAACAAGTTTGTAGTGAGTACTTCTTGAAAACTATAAGTGATATTGATGTGGGACTTTTTCTAAAATGATCAGTATGGAATGATGTTGATCCTTATCGAAAATTATTCTGATGCAACTTTAAACATGGCTGCCAGCGGCCATCTTTGTTTACATAGAGTTACATAATGAAAACTTGTAGCGACTACTCCTCTGAAGCTACTTTACGGATTTTCATGAAACTTCACAGGAATGTTGCTCTTGATGTCTAGTCTAATTGGTCCTAGCAAAATTTAATGTCAGTCGTAAATTCAAGACGGCCGCCACTGCTAAAAATAAATTTTCAAAAAACAAGTTTGTAGCGACTACTTCTTGAAAACTATAAGTTATATTGATATTCGTCTTTTCCTAAAATGATCAGTATGACATGATGTTGATTCTTGTCGAAAATTATTTTGATTCAACGTTAAACATGGCTGCCAGCTTCCATCTTTGTTTACATAGAGTTATATAACGATAACTTGTAGCGACTACTCCTCTGAAACTACTTGACGAATTTTCATGAAACTTCTCACAAATGTTGCTCTTGATGTCAAAAAACAAGTTTGTAGCGACTACTTCTTGAAAACTATAAGTGATATTGATATGGGACTTTTTCTAAAATGATCAGCATGATATAATGTTGGTCCTCGTCGAAAATCGTTTTGATTCGATGTTAAACATGGCTGTCAGCGGCCATCTTTGTTTACATAGAGTTATCTAGTAAAAACTTGTAGCGACTACTACTCTGTAACTACTCTACAGATTTTCATGAAACTTCACAGGAATGTTGCTCTTGATGTGTAATTGATCCTAGCAAAATTTCAGGTCTGCCGAAAATCCAAGATGGCCACCATGGCTAAAAATATATTTTCAAAAAACAAGTTTGTAGCGACTACTTTTTGAAAACTATATGTGATATTGATATGGGACTTTTTCTAAAATGATCAGTATGACATGATATTGATCCTTGTCAAAAATTATTTTGATTTGACGTTAAACATGTCCGCCAGCGGCCATCTTTGTTTACATAGAGTTATATAATGAAAACTTGTAGTGACAACTCCTCTGAAACTAACAGGAATGCTGATCTATCTATCAAAAACCTATCAGTAGAGCTTCAAGGTCATTGACCTCTTGTTTCCTTTTAGAGTGAACATTTTCTGGAACATTGTTGATATCATCTATTATTTTCTATTATTGTGAAGCAGCCTCAATACCCATAGTATTCCATCTTGCAGGGTATGACCTACTTACTGGACTCGTTCTAATCACCATTACATGTGTTTTGACCCCAGTTCATTTTCTAAGACTATCAATAAATACCGAAAAGGGGATCCCTGAACTGGAATTGAATGTTGTTTAACGGCTCATCAACACAGTATAGGTTATTTAGAGCCGCCCCAGAGAGAGGGGAAGGATACATAGGAATCCGGGAACCGTTCACTACTCTTATTATCGAATAGATTCCTATGGTTCTTTAACGTGCTCGCAGGATAGACGGATCCCTGAACTGACGGATGGCGGGAGGTGTACAGTACTGGTTCTACCCTGGAAAAGTGGGTGGTCTGCCTCCACCACAAAAAATCGACGTCGTATACAAATTTATACATGTGTTGAAAATGACCTAAAACACCATACAAACAAACTCGAGCTACTTTAAAGCCACAAAGATTAGGTTTGATGATCCTAAAGGACCAGTAAGTAATAACACTACTGATTTGTAGCTGAGGCGAGGTTTTACAGCCGACACAGCAATAAACAAACACTTTTGTGAATGTCAGTAAATACTGAAAAGGGGATCCCTTGAAAGCATCAAACACAAACGAGAGCGAAACGTATTAGACCCGGATTTATTGAGTCTGTTCATGAGAGGTAATACAGTTTGCAGCATTTCAAGCATCTATCACTGGCTTAAGGTGTATTCTGCTTCGAAGCCACAAATATTGGGTTTGATGATTCTGAAGGACCAGTACGTTATAACACTACTGATGTGCAGCCGCCACACAGCACTAAGACAACATTAAGCTCAATTCCTGAGACTCGTTCAAGCTCGTTTCCTAAGAATGTCCAGATCAATTCCTAAAACATTATTAAGGATTATGT
>JAWPHD010004664.1:0-181812 GCA_037043455.1 Cyrtodaria siliqua
TTTTTTGGCAGATATTTCGTATGCTTTGAAATAACCACACATTGGCTTGTCAACCAGTTTTAATTCTGAAATACTTTCTTTAGATTTTCTATCATTAAACTCTTTCAGTTCATTTATAACATTTTCCTGTAATTTAGCATAATTCTGCTTTTGTTCATTTATAACATTTTCTTGTAATTTATCATATTTCTGCTTTTCTCGTTTACGTTGTTTTTTAGCACGTCGTCTCTTAAGTAAATTTTCTAATGTTTGAGATTTAACCTCTTTTAGAGTTTCCTTTGGAACTTCTTTTAATGCATTTATACCGTTAGATAGTGTTTGCTTATCTATTACACCTGTATCAAACAGGCGTATTAAATTTTCTATAATCTCTTCAGTCTTCATTATTTCTTTTTGATATACTTATATTTTTTTTTATTTAATATAAAAAAAATATATCAAAAAGAAACAATGGAAATTAATGTTTGCAAATTTCTTAAAATTGGATTGCACAATCCGTGTAAAAATAAGACTACAAAAGATTCTAATTATTGCAGTTTGCATAAGTATAGATTAAAAACAAGTCATGTATTACCGTGCTCAATATGTAAAAAAGGCACAAGAGCAAAAAATAAAATTTGTGCTGATTGTGGTGGAGTTTCAGTCAGAATAATGACACGTTATTGGAAATTTAAAGATTATAATGCTGAGTGTTTAAATTTTAGACGTATTGATGTTTTAATCATATAAAAAAAATATGTTGTAATTTTGATAACTTATAAAAAAATTAAACTTGCAATCTTCACTACCCCCATTTTAAAAAAGTTTTAATAAATCAAGTAAAACAATATAACCAGCAAAATCAGCATTTCATGCTGATTTGTAGATAGGTGTGTTTAAAAAAATTAAAAAATTCAACACCCAATTTACATATATATTGAGATACCACGAAATCCCGCTGTAAACCGAGTGGCTTTACATAAATCATGGTCTCTTAGACTGTAGTTTCAGCAAAACTACTGAAATAGATTGCTAAAATGAAAAACACCTGACAAATTTATCTAAACAAAAGCATGTTTGACCCTGTAATTTATCCCTGTGAAGGTAAAGCAAATACAGAAATTAAAGCACAATATAAAAAGCATATTTGCTCACTATGATATTGATTATAACTATAAAATATTTCATAACTCAACAACTCAAAAGCTAAGAAATTGATTTGCAACCGTTTAAATGCTGATTTTATGTCCATTGTTCCCAGTAATGCAACGGGACCAATGTTACTTGGTCAAAAGTGCTAAGGTGCCGTTAGAACCATTATCTTCAGATCCACTCTATCTTGCATTCCTTTTGTCCGTCTCCCACGAGCATACGGACTTTTTGATACCCTTTTTGGCATGATCTGAAACCAGTGGCAAATGGTTTAATGATGCTACTTCAGTAAGACAGGATAAGGTTTATATAATTTATAAGGTTTATCAGTAAGACAGGATAAGGTTTATTTGTACCATAGCTGTAATGGTTTTCCTTTGTTCTTGCTTATGATATATTTTTCATAAACCTGAAGATCTGAACCTAAGCCGTGCTATAAATGCCGGTATATTTCAGCCGTGCTATAAATGACAGATTCGGCAGTTATACCATGGCCTACTCCATTGTACACGCGCATAGTTGTAAGTTTACACACAACCTGTCATTCAAAATGTCAATTACCGGCAATTTCTAAGGTACAAAACATTTATAGCATACTTTTCTCGTATGCGATTTATACTGCACTCTCGGGCCTGCGGCCCTCGAGAAGCAGTATAAATCGCATATACTCGAAAAAGTATGCTATAAATATTACATATTTGATAAGGTTTATATAGTTATTCTTTTTTTTTTTTTTATTGTTTATTTATAATATATATATATATATATTTTTTTTATGTTTTATTATTCCCCCCCACCACCCACCCCCTATGAATCCTTAATACTGTCGTGAGCTTCAATAAATTGACCAAATTTAATATGCAATAAAGAACATTATAGATATATGTTGTTGTTGTTTTTTGTTTGTTTTTTTGTTGTTGTTTTTTTAGTGTTTTTTTTTAGAATAATGTTAGGCTATGTCCCAGAAATCGACATCAACACTTTCGTTTGACCCTATTGCAACATTCTGACGCGATAGCCTTGCGATTGCAATGTCACCCTATATAATGCCATACTTATGTTAGGCTATTCCAGACAAATGGAAATAAACACCTCAAGTTCTTACTCAAATATTATACCTACCTGTCGTACATTATTTAAACATGTGTTGCTATAATATTTTTCTAGGACTGAAGCTAAGTTATATCGCCGCCTTGGCAAGGTCATCCACCATCCAGCATGTCCCGGTCGCTTTATCAACGATAAAACAAACACATTTAGTAGTTTACAAATGCATATACAACGTTATTTTATTTACTTTTTATTCAAATAGTTATATTAGTCATCTAAATGTGTATATACGACAAGAGCAAAACATCATGGATGAATGATGTAAAAGAAATCGATATGCCCATCCACACACACATTCAATAACACTTGATGCGTATTAACAATTGGTTTCGAGATAGCATTTAAATACCGTGATTTCCAATTGTAACACTGTACCGCTAACTTGGAAAGAATTATGTTAGGCTATGACCCAACAATTGACATCCACACTTTCCTTTAACGGCAGCGACTCTTATATTGTTTTAGTAATTGCACATGGTAAGGTAGTAATGAATAGTTTCATTGATTTTTTTTCACTTTGATAACGCAATCTTATAATTACACATGGTAGCAATGAACAGTTTATCTGTGTTGTAATGCACGCTAACGCAAACGCATCCCATTATTGTGAGTAATTCTATTTCTGTGCTGATGTGTACTTTAGCACGTCGTGCTACAAAGGTGAATATGTAATCAATTTGTAAGGCATGTCAAGGATTCGCGTAGCACAAATTGGGAAGAAAGTGTCTGGTAAAAAAAACGGGTCATGGCGTGTTTATGTCTCCGTGAAACTCTTTTTTTGAATATTGTTTTAACACCCGTGACTTGGTCTGCTATTATGTTAAACTGTTCCCAGTTCCTACCAGAAATAATGCTATTTTCTCTCGGCAGCTATTTTACGCTTGCGTAAAACCTTGCTTGTACAATATTGAAATATTGTCGACAATATTGTCGACTTGTGTTCGATACAGAAATGACAAAATAATAAGCTGGAATCAACTTTCATTTGAAAGCAATGGCACATACAGTGTCATACTTGTGTTAGGCTATGACAGAAGAATCGAAATAAACACTTCGTTTCGAAACTATATTATACACTTAAATACCTGTCGGATATTATTTAAACCAGGGAGTACGTTATAGGGAGGAGAAACGGGCTCGTTTTGCCGATTTATGTTGTCGCGCATGTGTTTCACTACTCCGTGAAAATGACTACTTCCGTTGTTTCGCGAGTGTGTGAAAAACAGCAAATTCTTATAAATTATTACACTTACAAACTCAATAAAGGTGCTAAATGTAAACACAAGTATTATTTATTCACATTGTGTCCTCTGATACAGAGCGTGTATTTGTTTGCATGTTTAAAAGCACATTTTACCAGACGGTTCCGTGAATCAAAGATGGCGCCACTCTGCGCCAAATAAAAAATAGTGACAGTGTATAGCTATTGCAATCGAGATACGAGACTACGGGTTATTTAGGCATTAATAATAACAAAAAGTGAATAGTAAACATATTTATCTTTGTCAAGAAGGTAATTTCATGGTGGTGATTATATTTAGACAAAGCCTAAAGAGGTGATGAAAATGTGCCTTTTGAGATATCAGCTAAATTTTTAATTTTATAGAATTAAAAATGGTGTGGAGCTATTGCAAACAAGATACGAAGTATGGGTTATATTAGGCATTAATAATAACAAAAAGTGAATAGTAGACATATTTATCTTTGTCAAGAAGGTAATTTCGTGATGTTGATTATAACAGAAAGCCGTAAAAAGGGGGCTGTAAAAACTGCCTAATTTGAGATGTTGGCTGAAATTTTAACTTTTCAAATGTAACGCGCTTACGATCGATTTACCTGTATCGATAAAATAGTAAATGGCGGCGTTCTAGCGCGACAACATAAATCGATAAACTAGAGCGTTTATGAACCCGTTTCTCCTCCCTATAACGTACTCCGTGTTTAAACATAATGTTACACATACTTATAATTTTCTTTGTCTAAATAAGTTCACAGCCTTGGTAAACGTCATCTCCCATCCTGCACAACTCCAAATTCCAATCAATAACCAGAGTTGTCGTTCGTTTTGCATTCTCCGATTGAGAATTCCTATCTGTCGACATCGTAGCACAATACGGCCGTTGCGAACATAATCAGGGTATACCGACATGTAACAAGCATTCAACACTAATATTTGATGTGTATTATCAACAAGTAGTTTGGAGATAACAATTAAATACCGATTTTTAGAACACAAAACAGATCGATACTGACCAATTGGCGGTCACTGCAAAGCGGTGTATGCGTTAGCATTACACGTTCATAATAACCTCTGATTTCCACCCCCTGAAATAATTAGTATTTGTTCCCTAGTAGAACAAATCCCATTGTTGAAGCTTTTCAGGATAGATAGTATTTGTTTTAGCTATAGTTGAAAATATATGGTTGTCAATGTTTAATATGTCATTCAGATACCAAGAAGTGTCATTAAAGTTACATTTGCCTGAGTATATGGTGAAATACTTGACATGAAATCTCTTTCAATGGTTTATTCTCCTGTTGCTCTGGCTTCTGCCAAGTCATTGATTACCTTCTTTGTGGGCTATTGTTTTTTTTGTATTTATATATACACGAGCATCTTTGTGATTTACTTATATTGCCTATTCTATTAATGCTGCCTTGTTGGTTAGAGAATAGTTCTTGGCGGGGATTTCTTTATTTACACTTTCCCGTTTTATTGGGTTGACAGTAGGGTAAGTGTGAGGTTTGGTGCACCCTAGAACCTAGATTAAACACCCAGCGTCCTTTTTTGCCAATGACCGTTCTAAGGCGGTAGCCCTATTGTCGACCATTTTGTGTTTGCGATGTCTAATTTGGCCTTTTATTCATCTTTAAATTTGTTCTTTGTTTCTGTGTGTGTTTGTGGTTGACTGTCGTCCTTGAATGTTGCTTTTCCTGTTCGATTTGTTTTATCTTTATTTATATCAATACAAAAACCAATCTGAATCAAGAGGTGCACAGTTCGTACCCGTAGGAATACATGCATCACTAATTCATCTATAAACCAAGACACTATGTCTGTTTACAGCTGAAAACTATTTAGTGATGAACAAAGGAAACACATCGGTTTAATGATGAGATGAGAATGGCAACTATGTGGTATTTAAAGGTATCGCTTCTTAAATGTACAGAGGAGAATTAAAACAACGCCGAATCGATCCAGAAGTTGTTAAACACTATGGAAACGTCAATTTATTAGTCGATTATTGCGAACAGTATATACATGCCAAATGTATTATTTTAGGCAGCCACTCGCCGTCAATTGTTGACAAATGTTCTAAGATACTTTCACCGATCAAGTTGTAGGAGTTAATAAAGTCTAATTATACATGTAGGAAATAAGTCAAATGGCTGGACCAGACGGCCGGTTTAATATCACTCTGGGAAGACAAATTGTGCTACGACATTGTATCAACAGAATCTACCAGAGTGTAGCGTCTAAACATATACCCTACGCTCTAAACATATAGCCATAGGTACATTTAAACAATACGTATTTTATATTGAAATATGCAATGCATCGTCTCAAACAGTTTGCAAAAAACTAGTAAATTACTTAAATGTATCGAGTTATTGACTAAGTACACCCCCCTCCCCCCACCCCATTGATAATTTAACATCTTTAAATACGAACGTGTTTTTTTCGTTTTTGTTGTTCTATTCTTATATTATTGAGTTCTATACATACATGAATCTAGTGAATATAGAATAATATTTTGTTTTTTAAAGGTACAATCTGGAGATAACATTATCAGATTATATCATGCAATTAATGAAATACATATATCATTAACATTTTAACATGTAGCTAGTAAGACACAACCGATGACAGAGATTGTACCATGTTAACAGCAGACCAATATCTCTTTAATGTAAATGTCATCTAGAACCGGTTTAAACCCCCCGTGGCTTTACTGCCACTGACCGTTCCAAGGCGGTAGCCCTATTGTCAACCCTTTTGTGTTTGTGATGTTGTTTGCATTTTTTATTACTTTTGCCTTCTCGTTTGTCTGTTTGCGTGTTTGTTTTTGTGTTTTGTGGTTGACTGTCGTCCTTGAATGCTGCTTTCCCTGTCCGATATGTTTTTATCTTTCTTTAGATGTGGTAAGAATAATAATCGAAGTAAAATTCCAACGAGAAATTGATTTGTATATGGTTGATACAAGCTTAGGCCATCCTTTAAAAACATATTTGTTTTCTGTTTCCCAGGATTTCATAAATGAGTAGGTAGGAAGGTAAGTGATGTTTCTGCCAAGGACAACAAACACCTTAATAAATTATTAAAATATATTGAAGATAGTAACAGCAAAAAATGTTAAAGAATTGCTTTAAGTTTTGGGTAGAGTCGCTTTTCGTGGGTAGGTAGTGAAACAGCAAACCAACACATTTTTAAGGTCGACTTTACATCAGGCTTATGAATGCTTAATATTTTATATGGGTCTTTTGTTTCAAATACAATAATCCATTATAATTTATATATCATTTTAAAAAAAATCGATGATCGGAATATATGTTTTACACACTGTTAAATCCTGTAATTTAACAACAAGTGGTTTGGTTCACAGGCGATAGTATCGCTGAATAAAACCACTTGTTTTACTGGATTCAACATTGCACAAGAAAATATTCATATATTATACCATTACTATTATAACATGTGTGTTGTAATATATGTGTATTGTAATATTTATAACCAGATATCTACCCCCACTGCTTATCTTTGTTAATAAACGTTTGATAGTGGATGTCAGCAGGGAACTTGACCTTTGACCTAAAAATCAAACGGATCATCCTTTTTCCACTGTCCACGAATGACGTTTCATGAAATTTGCTTTGGGTTAAGAGGAAAAAATGTGTGGGCAAGACTTTTCATTTTACGCACATGGTAACTGACCTTTCAACTACTGACTTCAAAATAAACAGAGATTATCATTTCACCAAAGGCAGTCAAAGTATGACGTTTTATGAAATTAGCTTTAGAGAATGTAAACAAGAGTTTCATTGCGGACACGATTTTTCATGATCAAGTCACTGTGACATTGACCTTAGATTGACTGACCTCAGTATTAATAGGGATCATACTCTTACCAAAGGCAGTCAACCTATGACGTTTGAATATATTTATTTCAGGGAAAATGGAGTTACGGTGCGGACAATGATTTTCATGATCGGATCAGTGACCTTGACATTTGATCTCGAACTAAATAGGGGTCGTTCTCTCACCAAATGCGGTCAACCCATGTAGTTTCATGATACATGTATTTGCTTCAGTAAATAAGGAGTTACATTGTGGCCAAGGTATTTCATGATCGTTTCAGGGTTATATTGACCTTTGACCTATTAACTTCAAAATCATCAAACGGTGCAATAGTCTTATCACAGGCAGTCAACACATGGCGTTTCAAGAGACTTCCTTCAGGAAAAGAGAAGTTACAGTGCGGACAATGCGTTTCATTATCCGGTCAGTGACCTTGACCGTTGACCCACTTACAGTCAAAAGGATCACCCTCTCGCCACAGGCAATCCATCCATTAAGTTTCATGAAATTTGCTTTAGGGAAAGTGGACTTACAGTTTACAAAATTTTACATTATCACGTTATGGTTACAACGACCTTTGACCTAATGAACTCAAAATCAAAAGGCATCATTCTCTCACCAAATGCACGCAAACCATGAATTTTGATGAGATTTGCTTCTGGGGAAGTGGACAATGCAGACAAAGTTTTTCATAATCATTATTGGGTCACGGCGCCCTTGACCTTCAACATTTGATATGCACATACTGATGCTTCGTACACAGTTTCGTCAAAATCCAACAAGTAACGCAGACAAGATTTCTGACGGACGAACGGAAAGGCCAAATATAATCTGTCTCACCTACCACTTTGTTGTGGAAGACATAATTATATAGACAATATTTTAGTTCATATGCATACTTTATTAAGCAAATCATTGAGCGAACATAAACTTCAGCATTGACTCTGGCCAGTGGTGTACATGGAGTCGTCTTCCACATGACGTGCAGCCTGAAAGAAAATAAAGGCATAGAATAAAAAGTTAATATAAGTCGAGCAGAGTATTCGATTTGAATCAGGTGTTGCGAGGGGGAGCTAGGGCATGTTTAGGGGAATGGGATAGTTTTAAATTTAATTATGTTTAACGCCTCATCAACACGTTGTTTTGGTTATTTCGAGCCGCCCCAAAGAGAGGAGGAAAGATAAATAGGCATCCAGGAACCCTGCCCTACGCTTACTACCGATTAGATACATTGGTTCTTTAAGTAACGTGCTTGGAGGACAGACTCCGATACACAGGATCACCCGGTTTACGTTCCCATCAGACGAACGAGGCTAGCAGGACACATCGAAGTAACCCAGTGGCGCCAGTAAGACTTGAATCCGTGTTCACTTGACCAAAACTGAGTAAATGACACATCAAATAAAGGGTCAATAGATATTATATTGTGTATCATACGAGTATATGATTGATCTGACATGATTACAGAACAATTTTAATATATTTTTCAACCAACAGTACAGCAAGAATCTATTATAAGGAAAGTTAAATCTGACAGAGGGTGCAATGTTCTATAAGCCATTTTTACTAGAAGGGGAATAAAAAACAAGTCTTGCCAAAAATCTAAAATTGTTAAATCTTTACACATTTTGTTCATCGGATATTTTACTTTAATGACTTAGTAAGGTCATTTTACATGGGGAGAAAACATTAATATACAACTATTTATTTTCTCTCTCAAAACCTGGAGATGCCGCTAGTTTTAGAAATAAAACACAATTAAATAGGGCAGTTGAAAAGACACTTTTGTAGATGTTTGGTCTGTTCTGATGTGAAAATGTGTAAAACAGACACAAGATTGGAAATTTGCTCTGTGTCCCTTTAATAAATTGGGGACCCATCACATAGAACATAATCATATTGTAATTTGTTGATGTTAAAGGGACACACGGCAATCATGAAGTATTTATCAAGCATTAACATTAGCATCTCCATTTTTTAACCTGGTAACATTTTAAATTTTAATCTGCTTGCATTACAAATTAAATAAAAGTGTCAGTTTTCATTTTGTCTTCGTCATTCTATCAAATACTTAACTATATTATAGGTGCACTATTAACAACAGTAAGTAATGTGTAAAACAATTTCTTCTAATAAATAAAATTAATGATTGCATAAATGGAAATTATGCAGAAAAATTGACTGAACTCCAGACGTTTTAAACAAATAAAGACTGACTAGTGTCCCTTTAACACAACTTGTTTTCGCATGTATCCAGTACATGTAGTTTAGACTAGCTCATATGACAATCACGCTGCATTATCACTGAAAACATTTTTTACTCTAACTTTGAACAGCACCGTGCAAGCATAACACGTTTGGTAATACAAGCTCCATTTAAAGAACTACACAAGTGCAAACAATTTTTAAAAAAGCTCCCACCTCCATATGATCCAATGGAATTTAATACGGCTTGACATTCTGAAGTCGTCAGTATCAATTCACTTAGAGCTGCTCAAGGGCACGATTCACATTTGAGTCTCTCTAAAAAACAACATCAATCCAATGTCAATGATCAAACAGACATACTTTATACTTTGTTATACATAATGTAACATATTTAAAAAAGAAAAGAAAAAAAGAAGAACTAAACTGAATAAAGCATGAACACTACTTGTGCTCAATTACACGGTTAATGTAATAAAAACATCACTCATTATACATGTAAAATATAATGTAGCCTGAATTGGAGATCCATTAAAAACATTGTTCCACTTTCACAGCATATTTCCAGCCCATGGAATAGTCATATTTTTGAGACACACTGGATGCAAACGTAGTAGCTCCACCTCTTTAAAAGCTTTTAAGTAAAGTATACTTTCACGAAATATATCTAGTAAATGTAAATAAATGTAAATTCAAAATCACTTCCTTGCCTCAAAACTACTGTACATAAATATGAATCTGACCGATTTCAGTCAAATGTCAATGGCAGTTTACATTGTTTCAATGGTAGTTGTATCGGGTTATGTATTCACGAATTCATGTGCGAAAAAATGGGATAACATAACGATATAGAGACAACAATTTACATGCATGCATCTGAGGGGTACTTGGGTTGGGTGGGTTGGGTGCGGGGGACATTGATAGCATTTCTACTAGTAATTGTTTATTCCACGAAACGTTCTACAGTTTACAGTACATCCAGTTACTGGAAAGATCGGAGTACACGAACAACACTTATAGTGATTATCAACTTTCTATTATACAGTATACACCATTTTTTAGGCACTATATTTGGCCAATGTCTAAATATATACGATCTAAAAGTGGTGTGTACTGTTCATTTTAATGACAGATAATGGACCTCTAGCAGCAGACAGTAATCCCAAATCCAATTTGCACCTTTGCACCACATGTCAATTTATGTCACGTTTCAAGTTATGTCACGGTGACCTGTCAACAACACTGCACCGTGTTGACACATAATGGGACGTTATTTCGTCCGGTAAGGTATTCGTTTTTACACAATCTACGGTATGAAACACTGTACGCGTGTTGTTTGACTCCATAGGTACCCGTAGTGCTCGCCGACGTAGCGCGCCCAATTTGGGTCGTAAAAGAATGGCGTCTGTTGTAATTGAAAATTCGTAAAATAGTCCGTAAAATACAAAGAACTGAACTGAACTGAATGTTGTTTAACGGCTCATCAACAAAGTATTGGTTATTTAGAGCCGCCCCAGAGAGAGGGGAAGGATACATAGGAATCCGGGAACCGTGCCCTACTCTTATTATCGAATAGATTCCTATGGTTCTTTAACGTGCTCGGAGGATAGACCGATACACGGGACACCTGGTTCACGTCCCCATCCGACGGACGAGGCTAAGGAAAAGTGTCTTGCCCAAGAACACACCGACGAAACTCAGTGGCATCACGGAGGATTGAACCCAGGGCCTCCGGTTACAAATTCGCCGCGCTACCGAAAAATACAAAGAAATAGTCCATGTTCGCGGAGTAAAAATGCGAACAGAACTGATATGTTGTAGGTCCGCGGCGTTCCTTCTGAAACTGAAAACATTAACGTCACATTTACAAATATAATTACCCGTAAGATTCAAGTCAACTGCTCTATTTAATTGATCTGACTTATTAACCCTTTATATTTAAGTTTAAGTTTAGTGCAAGCTGTATTAGTATATGTGGTGTTATACTGACCAATCTACAAAAGAGTATGAGAGTTGTCGATCTAGCGCATATAGGTTCATAGAACGTAGCCAGAGCCTGGCAATATGGAAACCCAGTTCTGATTAAAAGAGTATCGGAGCAAAGTACGTCTATGGTTTGGTGGGGTATGGTGGGGGTCAGGGAAATGCACCAGCTGACAATGTATAGTATTTAGAACGATGGAAATGGACTCTTTTACCATTTTCACTTTAGTTTCAAGCCGAATCACACGAAGTTATTTTGTAGAGCGTTTTGTCTGTAGGATCACTTGTTGTACCTGGTCGGCACTTGTTTCAGACAGGATTTTCCTCATTTCGAAATAAATTAACCATTTGCACTATTTATCAGGAAGCACGAAAAGTGGGCCCAGTGACTTAAGATGTAAGACAAATGTGATGAAGGTTGTAAACTAAAGGTATATATAAAAGTCGGAAAAGAAATGTAGTAATCACAGTCAACCACAAACGCACAAATAACCAAAAACAACTTCAAAGATGATTACAAGGCAAGATATGACATTTCAAACATAAAAAGTGTTGACAATAGGGCTACCGCCTTGGAACGATCAGTGGCAATCAGACTTTATCAATCATTATAATATGTTCTGAAATATATTTACTTGTTTACACACCCGTTGACGGGCAATTGTTGATTTACATATACATGTGTATACATAGTTTATATTACTACCATATCATCCCTTATTTGTAAATAGTTTTAACTTTATACATTTTCATTAATTTTGAATTACTAATTCATTTCTTCACCTTACATCAGTGTTTGGGCACAATATGACCTATTTATGTATCGACGTGTCGTAAAACACCATTCATTCATTCATTGTCAAAAAAGGCCGCTGGGTGTTTAAATCAGGGTTTTAAAACTGTTCCACAAAGAGCAAATTAACTATATAGTGAAAATGGCAATACTCAACACAATGAGTGGTGAAGACAGGGTTACCGACTTGGAAGGGTCAGTACGCAATATGGCCCACTGCTTAGTTTAAATCGATTTTATGTGTACACAACCTCGCTATTATCCTGTCTTCAGCGCTCAAATTGACAAGACAGTGTAAATAAAAGTGCATCCCATCAAAAAGGAATCTCTAGCAATAAAGTCCACATACAGAGAAATTAGGCAACGACACATATATGTGATTGTAAAGCTATGTAAAAACACAATCAGAAACAGCCAAATAAAAACCATATCTAGAGTATGACCAAGAAAAAAAGGGACGGACGTTCATGCATCTACCTCCCCTTTCAGGGTTTCAAAATGTGCAATGATGGAGTCCCACGAGGTTGTCCGGTCATCGCACGAGAGAAAAGGTGAAGCGCAGTGACTGACTGTAGAGGGGTCAATCACCAAGCATGAAGTGCGTTGTAAAACTTAATTGACCGTATCTTTTTTCTGACGAACTTCCTGATTAATTTTGTAAAGTGATCACGAAATCCGTTTATTCGTCAGACCCCTTTAATTTCCGCATTTTATAGATCCTATCTCCACATAATTAAGGTTGCGATATTCCTAGTCGCAGACAGAGTTTTAACTTTGTGTTGTACTTCTCAAGCAGGATTTCGTCGCGGCGATAACATTTTGAGAAAGATCTACGTAGTTTATGATAACAAAAACCTTACTGAAGAAGTTTATTTGTAATAAAAGTAGATATACAAATCGACAGTAAGGTAGCATTCAAGGGCGATATTCAACCACAAATAAACGCAGAAACAAAGAACAATTTTAAAGATGAATAAAAGGCCAAATAAGACATCACCAACACAAAAAGGGTTTACAATAGGGCTACCGCCTTAAAACGGTCGGTGGCAAAAAAGGTCCCTGGGGTTTTAAACCAGGTTCTAGGGTGAACCAACCCTCACACTTACCCTACTGTCATCCCAATGAAACGGGCCAGTGTAAATAAAGAAATCCCGGCCATGACCTATTCTCTAACCAACAAGGCAGCATTAATAGGCAATATAAGTAAAACACAAAGATAAACAAAAAAAAACAATAGCCTAAAAAGTCACAAAGAAGTTACTCAGTGACTTGATAGAAGCCAGAGCAACAAGAGAACAAACCATTGAGTGCACGGCAAGACAAGATTGCAGACAAACATCAAACGTCACCGTCCTTTTGGGCGTTAGGTAGACGTCGTCATAGGATCCATAGCCTGTCCGGTCATCTCACAATTAAAGAGGAAAACATAGTGGCGAACTGTAAATGGGTCTACCAACAAGCATACAGTGCGTTGCAAAAGATAGGCTCATAACCTCTCGTTATAAAACTTTTAACAAGTTTAACAAAGACATTATGAAAGTGATCATGACCAAGGATCTTACGAAGTTTGCAAATCACGTCACCATAGAAGTCAGGTTGTGATAGTCCTTATCGCAGAAGAGTTCTTAAATTACTTTTATATTTGGAAAGAAGGTCAGGATTACGATGATAACATTTTGCTAAGGTTTTACGAAGTTTATGTTAACGGTAGCCCTGATGGAGTAGATTAAGTTGAGATACATAGACCCCATAAGAAGTTGCTCGGGGAACATCCCCATCTAAATGGGGATAATTACATTATCGAAATTAAAATCATCTCTCTTGTCATATAATTTGCTATTATTTCACCATTTTCAATAGAGACATCTTCTTAAGGGGTGTATGTATCTCAACTTATTCGTTTTTCAAGAGCTTGTACTAGAGTTGAAGACTATAATCTTTGTATAACTAAAAAGCTACTCAATCAGATTTATTATCGTAACCCTACTGTATCAGATTTATTATCGTAACCCTGATCTTCTTACCAAATATAAAAGTAATTAAAGGATTCTTCTGCGACAAGGACTATCACAACCTGACTTCTATGGTGTTGTGATTTATAAACTTCGTAAGATTCTTGGTCATGATCAATTTCATACTATCTTTGTTAAACTTGTTAAACAGTTTATCAAAATAGGTTATGACCTTATATGTCGTGTTCGGCCGTTTCCATAGGTCCACTCTCATACTCTTTTATCATTTTGCAACGTACTGCATGCTTGATGGTTGACCCTTTTACAGTTCGCCACTATGCTTTTCTCTTTAATTGTACGATGACCGGACAGGCTGTGGACCCTATGATGACGCCTACCTAAAGCCCATTGGGACGTTGGCGTTTGATGTTTGTCTATGATCTTTCTTGTTGTCGTGCCCTTCATAGTTTATTCTCAAGTTGCTCTGGCTTCTGCCAAGTCATTGAGTACCTTCATTGTGGCTTTCTATGCTATTTTTTTTTATATTATATTTACACGAGCATATTTGTGTTTTACTATATTGCCTATTGATGCTGCCCTGTTGGTTAGAGATTAGATCATGGCGGGGATTTCTTTATTTACACTGTCCTGTTTTAATGGGATGACAGTAGGGTAAGTGTGAGGTTTGATGCACCGTAGAACCGGTTTAACCCCACAGTGGCCTACTTTGCCACTGACCGTTCCAAGGCGGTAGCCCTATTTGTGTTTGTGATGTCGTTTGTATTTATTATTACTTTTGCCTTCTTGTTTGTCTGTTTGCGTGTTTGTTTCTGTGTTTTGTGGTTGACTGTCCTCCTTGAATGCTACTTTCCCTATCTGATATTTTTATATTTCTTCAATAACATCTGCCTGGGTATCTGATGAAAAACTCAACATGAAATCTCTTTCATAGTAATATAAAATCAAATCTGCGACACGGGATGCACAGTTCGTACACATAGGGATACCAACAATTTGTCTATAGACGGTAGTTTCATACCTGACCCAAAATATTATCTAATAGGAAGATGAGTGCTTCACAAACTTCTTGGCAAGTCTACATAGTGTAACGTAAATGCCGTTAGTAAAAAACGCTTTATTATTATCACAGGCCAAAACTGTAGTTTTTTCTCTGGCTAAAGCTTTTTGAATAAGAGCAATAAGCGTGTCTTTGATAATGTGATGTGGTAAGCATGTATATAGTGTAGAGAAGTCAAAAGTGCTTATAGATTAAACATGACGTTTATTGCAAATTTTACCAAGAACGTCTCCTAATTTTTTATTAGATCAAAATAAATTAGTCCCAGAGTTTTCATAAGTTTTAGAGCAAAATTTTTCAACGTGATCTTTAACGGAAATAAGACAAAGAAGTTAAAAGTTTGGAGATGTTCGTGGTGGTGCAGGCACTAGAATTAACAAGAAAAGTCATAGTATACAATATATACTATGACGACGAGCGGCAATAAGAATGAAAATTGTAGAATATATTTGTTTTAATTCATTGCATTGGAATTAGAGCATCATGTGTGGTTTGTTTGTGTAAAATTAATAGCGAGTTCTATTTGGTGTAGCAATGGCATGAAACAAAATGGAAAAGCAAAATAAAGATAAAAAGTTTTTTATCTGAAACTAAACGTCCAATTTAAGTGCTTTGCTATAACCAAGGAAGTGCTATATTTGCTATTTTTATATAAAGCAAAGACTGGAGGAGCTGGACAAAAAGGACCTTCATTAAAACCGACAATTCGCTATAGGTGATTTCGGCTATAAATATGTATTCCGGCTATATGTATTCTTTTGACTATAAATAATATTTTTAAAGCACAATTATATAAAAACACACTCTGAATATGTATGAATAATTACAATTTACATGCGGTAATAATATGATGAATGACTATCAAATGTACATATTTTTAAGTTCATGCTGTGCAAAAACAACATTACTGATGTGGGAAAAAATATTTGTATGTACAACTCAGTGTGTCAGGTCCCTGCCAAGACTTGAACTTGAATCTCTTTTCTCGAAAGAAAAGCGTGTTTCCTTACACTACAGAGATCGCCCAGACATCACAAAAAGAGTGTACAAAACTAAGCGAAATTAATAATGATGTAGATCAAAAGAATGTCAAACTAAAACTAGAAATTGTTATTGTCCATGGGACAAAAACGTATGGCTCCCCCACTCGCCCGAACTGACATAATTGACGACTCTAGGTCCACCGTTCTCATTGATCTGAGATCGTTTTGATATTCAATATCCCTGTGACTGTATCTACTATCTGTATCAGTGACATTTACTGGTCAACCATCCTTCAGAGTTTGAGGACCCTAGGTCCAACCATTCTCTAGTTATTGATTGGACATTGTTTTGTTATTGATCGGGGATCTTTTGATATCAATAGGGGTCATGTTCTGGTCATGACCAACCATCCTTCCAAGTTTGAGGACCCTAGACTAGTTCCAACCATTCTCTAGTTATTGATTGGACATCGTTGACCTTTGACCTAGTGACCCCAAAATCAATAGGGGTCATATGCTGGTCATGACCAACCATCCTTACAAGTTTGAGAACCCTAGGTCCAACCATTCTCTAGTTATTGATCAGACATCGTTTGATAGTCAAGGTCACCGCGACCTTGACCTTTGACCTAGTGAACATCGATTTTATAGTCAATGTCACCACGATCTTGACCTTTACCTAGTGACCCCAAAATCAATAGATCTAACCATTGTGTAGTTATTGATCGGATATCGTTTTGATAGTCTGTCACCGTGGCCTTGACCTTTGACCTAGTGACCCCAAAATCAATACGGGTCATCTACTGGTCATGACCAACCATCCCTCCAAGTTTGAGGACCCTAGGTCCAACTATTGTGTAGTTATTGATCGGATATCATTAAGATAGCCAATGTCATCGCGACCTTGACCTTTGACCTAGTGACCCCAAAATCAATAGGGGTTATCTACTGGTCATGACCAACCACCCTTCCAAGTTTGAAGTCCCTAGGTCCAACCATTCTCTAGTTATTGATCGGAATCGTTTTGATAGTCAATGTCACCGCGACCTTGACCTTTGACCTAGTGACCCCAAAATCAATAGGGGTCATCTAATGGTCATGATCAACCATCCTTCTAAGTTTGAGGACCCTAGGTGCAACCATTCTCTAGTTATTGATCGGACATCGTTTGTGACACAGTCAGCACAAAATCAATATGGCTCCCCTCCACACTTTGTGTGGGGGAGCCATAAGTATCACAGGTTATTAATACCCTTGCAAACGCATACCCCATGACTTCATGTATATGCGCAGTTCCACTTCATACTGATGCTTCTCACAATGTTTGGGGTATGACAGAGGTCACAGTGACCTTATTTTGGTATGCGACACACCGCTATCCCAAGATGTATCAACATACCAAGTTTGGTATTTCTAAGTGTTATTGTATTGAAAATATGGTCCGGACAAGCATTTTCTATGACAGAGGTAACAGGTCAAGGTCACAATTACCTTATTCTGGTACGCACCACAGCGCTATCCCAAGATGTATCTAAATACCAAGTTTGCTATCTCTAAGACTTAGTGTTATAGTATTGAAAATATGTTCTGGACAAGCATTTTCTATGACAAAGGTCACAGGTCAAGGTCACAGTGGCCTTATTTTGGTATGCGACACACAGCTATCCCAAGATGTATCCACATACCAAGTTTGGTATCTCTGAGTGTTATAGTATTGAAAATACGGTGCAGACAAGAGGTGAAAGAGTCTGTGGATGCTCTACTGGCTAAATGTGCAGGGGACCGTAACACATTTTCAACATTCATTCAACCGGCACATGGCAATGATATAGGTCACTATTTGTTGAATGCCAGCCACAGTAGCAGGAGAACTAGTCTGTACAAAGTTAGTGTATTACAGGGTTCCCACAGTTTTTTGAGAACAAAACTATCCAAAGAGAGTTTTTTTCAGGTTTTCCCACTGCTTTCAAGGACAATTTATACCAGTGTTTGTCCGACACCGTTGTTGCAAAAACGTTAAATTGTTCACAGTACTAATATGTGACACCACACAAGATGTTAGTTTATTTTTTTTGACAAGTATTGACTTTAACCCGCTGTTTTTTAGGCTGTTCTCCCTCCTATGAAGGAAATTTAGTGTTGACATTTAACTTGTTCTCAGACGACATGCTTTATCGATTCAAATTATTAGACGCTTGCATATACGACGGAGCATTTTGAGTTTTATTTGAAAATACTCGGCTAAAATTGTAACATATTTTATGAGACAACCGGTGAGGTAACGAATTTGTACGACAGCGATCGAAAACAAAAGTACAATTTGGGGTTCACATTTCATTGATCAGAGCATTAACACATCTTTACGATTGTTCACGAATACCAATGGTTAATTTTTATGGGCTTACTAGGCCATTCGCCAAATCGCCATAGGCGAAAAGTAACCTGAACTGGCGAATGAAAACCGTAAGAAATACACACCAAATTCGCCAGACATCGGCGGTCTGGCGAATCCAAATTTCCGACCGATTTTGTCTAAAAGATCTCGGAAAATCCCGAATTCTAATTTACAAAGTCTTTCACTGTTTATAGGCCACTATCCTGCTGAGTGTTTTAGCTAATTAGTGACAATCAATTTAGATCGATAAACTAATTATTTCAGCGTTTATTGAAAACCACTGTCAAATTGTCGGTGCGATAAGACTCCGCCCACTGTTACGCCTCTTGCTGTCAATCAACTGATTTGTGTCCCCGCGCTCAACATTATCTGTCATATAAAGTTGTGACATTATTCACAGATTTAACTGCGTGATCGAGCCAGGTAAAACATCAAATAATGTGGCGCCCTCTAGCGGCCAAAATGGCTGATCAAAACAGAAAATTTGAAAATGTTTGCTTACGAATTAGCCAGAGATACTCAGCCTCTGTGTTTTTGAACTTTACGATCACTGATAAGTGTTAAAGGAACACATGGCAATCTTGAGTTTTCAAAAACTAGCAGCATCCCGTTAGTTTTTCTACATAAATTACATTTGTTCAATCATTAATGTTAATTATAAGAATTGTATTAAGCCATTTGTTTTTTTCTATTTTTTTTTTTTTTATATTATTGCACCAGTAATATATTAAAACTTATAGTATAATAAGACGAAATAGGAATACTTAAAATTTTATTTATTTAAATGTAACCAGGGTAAAAGTAAAAATGATACTGGATATATAAATTGTGACACCCATTTCAAATACTGCAAGATTGTCATGTGTCCCTTTAAGTGCCTACTAATAAGTTGTACACACGGTAGCGTAAACTGGAACAATGGCAAGTGTGAACCGGTGTTTAATCGGCTGTTTCTGAATTGGGTTCATTTTATGGTTGATTGTTCAATCAACATGAAACAATACAAAAGGTGCGATTACTCAAAATATTGGTGTATGTAGCATTTCTGAATTTGCAGCCGATCTTTCTAGATTCTTTGGAACTCGTGTTAGTTGAACTTGTATATGCTTCAGTTTAGCCTTACATTTTTTAAATATATTGCTATTTATTTTATTTCTCTGCATGTTAGCATACTGAAATGCATTTAATGAAAATACTAAATGGTGACAAGAGTCTGCATTTTTGTATTTTCTTATGATATATGCATGCATTCATTCTGTCCTTTTTTAAATTTCAGTCTTTACAATTTTTAAAAATTAAAATAACAATAAATTAAATACAATTTTTAAAAAAATTCTGAACCTTTTCCCGGTATGGGAAGCATGATATTATGTCCTTTAATGGGGCTTAACACTGCCAAAAGTTATTGAACTGGAACACATCAATGACATGCACAACTACACATGGCACTAATCATCCCTGCCATTGTATCAAGACACAGAAATGTGACAAAGTTTGTGTATTAAAACTTTAAAGAACTCAATTTCATTAACCAGTACACAACAATGGCAGTGCAACTAGGCTTGGTATAGTTCTATGACATAAAACGTCACAGAACAGAGCTACAGATAAGCAAGGTATTTGCGTAAATTCCCAGTTAAAACTCGCTAAATTAGGCTAAATACACAATTAAATTTCTTTATTGGTGCGTACCAATTATGTTTAACAAATTAATTACGCAAAATAACCGTTTTTGTCAGCATATCATATTTTATCCATTACCGTGAAGATGGCCAATATCAAACGGAATGCATCGCCTTTTCCAGTCAATTCTCAAATAAGCGAGCCATTGAGATTGGCTAAATGTGACTGGTTATCAAGTTTATTTTTTTCACTCGAAAGTAAATCCTTCAGGAACAAAAATGTTGTATTCAGACTATTTTTAATTATTCGGCATCACCGAAGCACTCAACTTTATCTGTACGTCAACATGGCTAAAAGAGGCGCAGGTGTTTGAACTCAGTGCAAGAATATTCATTATCGCTAAATATTAATAACTAACTCAGAACACAATAATAACTAACGTTGCGACGTTGAGTCGTGACGTCAATAAAGTGTTGCTGACGTCAACATCATCCGCCGACAACGTTCAATAAAGCGAATATTTGTTTGCAAAAACGTAATTTAAAATGTAATAAATAGATTATTTAACTGCTGAGATCGACTATGGGTAATCCTTTACTTGATGGTAGACGTGCTTTGGTTTTTTTACTTACTCGCATGCGCTCGTTCTTGAAAAAAACTACACGCCTACCTCTTGTGAAGGATTTCCCTATAATCGATCCCAGCAGTTAAATAATCTCTATATAATTCATATAGGGCCCTGGTTTTTTATCACTGCTTAACACAGAAGTTCAGAGAGATATTGCACAGGGTATAGTTCTCCCTGTACACTGGACAGACTACTTTACATCCCTCCGAAGGATGACCTATATTCACAGTGCCATGCCCAAGTAAGATACTGCGGGAGTTTGTTTGAAAAATCTGGGATGTGACCCCACTGGAAATCATACACGTGATTTCTGGGACTCGAGTCAAGTATGTTTAACACTTGGCGACCGCAGGGTTAAGTTTCCAAAATTATATGGCAACAAAAGAACACAAGATAAATATGTCTGGAAGTCTCCTGAAACATGAGTCATACACAAATATCCTAGACACATTCGGTATACACAGGGTCTGAATGACACTGACTACCACAACAGCCATGGTTCTCACGTCTCCGTCTAGGTATTCTTCTTTTAGTTTAGATACTACAGATTACCAAATATGCAAACGACGACTAGAATCGTCAGGGGATGTTTATGCTCACACAACCTTGCAATTGTTCACTCGATTTTTTAAACATGCAAAATGAATAACAAATACGTAGTCTAGATCATCTGCGACGCTTGCTTGTTTACACAATTATCAGGCGTCGAACATGATCAAGACTAATTTCATGTAGATCAATCCGTGACAACACAAAACATTCATAAACTGAAAATGTGTGCTAACTTTATTGACACGTATGACAGTGGAGAGTGTAAACTTGCACATATTCTACTTACGATAAATTGTTTCGTCCTAACTGGAGCACTCTTGCTGCACAAAAGAAAACAAAATGGAGGAATGGCCGGATCAAAACGGAAATGGATTGCTATGACGTCAGGCTGTTCCAGTAACACATTACTTTCATGAAACGCCTCCCGAGTATTGGCGATCTGGACAGTGAGGTCTTAATCAACTTTATACTCACTATAAAAACCATATACATCTATATACATCTTCCTTGGAATTTTATTAGAACAAAATGTATTTCAAAAACAAAAACATATACAGAAAATGGAATTCGCAATTAACCATCTCCATACACGAGGGGTACAGCAAATTCACGCTTCACTGTGCACTATATGCAGTATATGGAATCTCGAAATAGGTCAAACTCCATCACAGTAATAGAGCGTTCTAATGGTTTCCATACACAGTAATAGTTATCTGAATTTCTATATTCATGAATAATAACGCTCTATGAAAATAAAGCCGGCCTTATACGGATTTTTATGTTGTATAGAAATCCAGTACACTGTTGGCGGTTTGTTCTGCTTTTGCTATACCGCAGCCTTGAAAGTAGTGCACCGAGTGATATGTGTGGAAACAATATCATCCTCAGTAGATTGAACTGAAGTATACGAATTAGTGTTACCGAGTTCCAGAGATAAAACATTGACGTAATGTAGGCGTCAAACAATAATTACATTATTAGCTGCTTTATCAGCAGGAATAAAACGAGTTTATTCTTGAATTCCCGATTTTAAATTACGAAAGGAAATCGTAGGTCTCGGAGGAAGTAAAGAGAGGTTAGTATTGTAAAAGTTAGTACGTGTATCTATAATTTTAAAAATTGACTTTTTTCAAGTAGAAACAGATTTTGGGTCCGTATGTTCTCTACCAAATACGTTCATCAACAATATCAAAATTACAAGTGATGACATGACCTGCTGGAGCATAGCAAACTTTTTATGTGTTACATTCGCATTCCTTAGGAGTGTTGTTTACTATATCAAGGTCAGAATCTATTTTGTTGTAGTTGAAAATCATATTTCTAATAGGTGTTTTATACTTATAACAAATTACGGAATTTTTGAAATATTTAGGGATAGAATCAATTACATGATTATCTCGAAAAATACTAAGCATGTCAATGAAATCACTTGCCTTCTTAACATATAGTGTGTTTAGAAAATGCCTGACGTGATCAGACTCCTTGTCAATATGGGGTCGGACAAGATGTTGTTTGTAGCTTTGAATTATGGAAGCAGTGTTATACAAGGATCTGTACGAATGAAAATTGTGTCTGCTTCCTCGTCGATCAACTTAAGTGAAGAAATGGACAAAGAGGTAAGTCGTGAAAGCATAGAGTGCTTTCCAGACTGTTTAAAAATAATATGTAAGTCAGCGACTGAAAAAATTACACGCGATTTACGTTTGCTGTTACCATTACGCCTACGACCATGAGACATAGAGTTACGCTTTCGAATAGAAAATATAGAAAAAATGTCAATTTTAGGATTTTTTGAAATATTTCCTTTTTGATAAATATTGTCATTACGGCCAAGTGGATATAGTGTCTGCAAGTGTTTCATCCACTTAAGTTCTGCAATATGTCTAGCTTTTATTTTAAAGCTTTTAGAAGTATCATTATCATAAATAATATATTCAACCGGTTGAACAGTAAATTTACTAAAAGTATGACCTGACTTACGAAAGTGTTGGTACAAGTATATTTTTTAGCTTTTCAGGACCACCTTCATTATATCTATGTTCACGAAATCGAACTTTTAAAGATCGACCTGTTTGTCCAACGTATTGTTTACCACAACGTGGTGCATTTCAAGTCAAAACATGAATACCGTGAGATGTACGTCAATCAACATTTGAAGCTAGACATTCATTAAACATTCTACCATTAACAGCTGATTTAATGGTGGACTTGCAAGATAAATGATAGCAACAAGTGCACCTCTAAGCTATTGTTTTTAATTGGAAGTGGGAGGCGAGAGAATGTATCATATTTGGTATGCTTAGCCATTATTTCTGAATGTGTGTATTCTTCGCAATGAATGCGTCTTCTTTTTATATGTTTCGCGTGTTTTCTGGTCCGACTGTAGGCTCCAGGAGCATGCACAACAGCAGAGTAATTTGGTACTATGTTGCTTACATATTGTGTACGCCATTCTTTGTATTAACGGCCACAGTTGTAACTAATATCATTACAACAGACGCCTCACTCGGATACGGACGTTCCATATGTCATCTCACCGGTAACTTAACAGTCGGAATTTTCTTTATACTTCCGGTGGGGTGCGTCATCATTTTATATTCATGCTTCTTTGTAAACATTATATGTAAAATAAGGAAAACGCCGTCAATTGAAAGAGATACCAGGAACAGGCGCGACATAGTCACGTACCTAACACTGTTCTTACTAACAGGCGTTGCATGGGGTTTACACATTTTAGATTCTCAGTATTCTTTTATATATATACGATACGTTTCAGGTGTGGTAAATGCTAGCCAGGGCGTTTTCATATTTCATGCATTGGTGTGCAATAAAAGGGTTCTCGGAATGTATAGAGAATGGTTGAATAATATCAACGTTTTCAAATCAAAGATTGTGTCTGACGACGCAAATGCTCCGTCAACATCCACAAATATAGAGAATCCAAATATTGGCAAAATGCAGTCAACATTTGAAACCGCGTTATAAATGCGATGTCTTCGAAGTATTTCAAAATCGTTTAATAAATAATACACGAGGTGTTCAAACGTAACTTCATTTTGTAATTAATTTAAATATCTTGACCATCACACCGAATATGATCATTTAAGTGGCAAGTCTAATGATTCCTTCGATATAAAATATATGGCATGCACACAAAGGTGCTTCATAATGTTGATGCATCCGTATTTTTGATAAAAAGGGGAGAGAATGGGATTTGAAGCAAATGTCTTTATTTATAGAAATTACTGCAATTTATATTAAGGAAAAACTGCTTGTAAATTGTCGTTTAAAGTTATAGTATTCCAATATGTTCATGTTCGTAAAAAAGTGGAATATGTTTGGTTTTATTTTTACTATTTTTCTGTTTTCTCGATTTTAGCGAGCATTAACATGAAATTCAGTGCTTTAAAAATATTCCAATTTATGAAAAATCTAGTTAAAAAATCAACTGCAGGCATTGTTATGATTTCCTCCGTTATATAAAGTAAGTCTTACTACTTTATTATTAGAATGAATTTGACAAATATATTATTTAAGATTTGGGGGCCAAACATACAAACTTGCAAACAATGACGAACAAATATAAAGTTGATAAAATATACATGTTTATGGTATGTGATATACTACAAATGTCTCACAAAATATGAATAAAATGCTTATGTTTGGTAATATATAAATGCTTTCGCGTAAACTACGAGCGAACTGTCCTATTATCTGTCGATTTCACAATACATGTATTGCGATAAAATTCAAAGTTGTAATTCAACTTTTATATTTTTTGTCTTAAAATTAAACATACGATCATATTTAAATTACAAACACCGTTTTTAACAATTATCAGTATATGCATTTATTGGAATTTATTGGAATTATTTGGGTTTTAGGTACGGCAATAGCCAAGTTCGGTATTTACTTAAAATTGATTATGTCCCTTTAAAATCCTTTCAGCTTTTAAATGTAGCACACTTTTCTCACAGGAAGTTGGATATTACAACACTGCATGTCCAAGAGTAATAATTTGCATACCCAATAGTATGCATCACTGTTAGAGATACATTGCAAATTGTGTAATTCAATTAAATATCAGATGAGGCCCTCTCAATAAGGCTTTTGTATGAAGTAATCATGTAAGGAAGGTTTTTCATTAATCGTGTTTTGGTTTTATTTTTGTTCCAAACAATACAGAATTACCAGAAAAGTTTTGTATTTAGTACAGCTAAACTATTAACTTAAAAAGCTTTGCATTTAGTACAGCTAAACTATTAACTTATCATGGCGGGGATTTCTTTATTTACAGTCAGTCACTACGCCTCACCTTTTCTGGTGCGATGACCGGATAACCTCATGTGACCGCACCTTTTGGAATCCTGAAAGGAGGAGGTTGTTGTGTGAACCTTCGTCCCTCGGGTTTTTGGTAGCACCCTAGATTAGTTTTCTATTTAGCTGCAACTGCCGTGGTTGTTCAGTACAATTCTGGATACCACCTGAGGTGTTCATAATTATTATTTTTTTAAATATCTTTACAATAACATATCTGTATCATTTCCTAATTTCTCTGGATGTGGAATATATCTGATAATAACGCTTCTTTCCTTGATTTAGATCTCTCGATTGAAAATGGTGAAATAAATAGCAAAATCTATGACAAGAGAGATGATTTTAATTTTGACATTGTTAATTACCCCCACTTGAATGGGGATGTTCCCCGAGCAACTTCTTATGGGGTGTATGTGTCTCAACTTATTCGTGTTTCTTGTACTCGAGTTGAGGACTTTAATATTCGTAATCTTTGTATAACTCAAAAGCTACTCAATCAGGGTTACCGTTACCTTAAACTTCGTAAAACCTTTGCAAAATGTTATTATCGTAACCCTGATCTTCTTTCCAAATGTAAAAGTAATTTAAGGTCTCTGCTGCGACAAGGACTATGGCAACCTGACTTCTATGGTGATGTGATTTATAAACTTCGTAAGATTCTTGGTCATGATCACTTTCATACTATCTTTGTTCAATTGTTAAAAAGTTTGTCAAAAGAGGTTATGACCCTATCATTTTGCAACGTACTGCATGCTTGGTGGTGGACCCTTTTACAGTTCGCCACTATGCTTTCCTCTTTAATTGTACGATGACCGGACAGACTGTGGACCCTATGATGACGCCTACCTAAAGCCCATTGGGACGGTGGCGTTTGACGTTTGTCTATGATCTTTCTTGTCGTGCCCTTAATGGTTTATTCTCTTGTTGCTCTGGCTTCTGCCAAGTCATTGAGTACATTCATTGTGGCTTTCTAGGCTATTGTTTTTTGTATTATATTTACACGAGCATATTTGTGTTTTACTTATATTGCCTATTGATGCTGCCTTGTTGGTTAGAGATTAGATCATTATCGGGGATTTCTTTATTTACACTGTCCTGTTTTAATGGGATGACAGTAGGGTAAGTGTGAGGTTTGGTGCACCCTAGAACCAGTTTAAACCCCCAGCGGCCTTTCTTGCCACTGACCGTTCCAAGGCGGTAGGCCTATTGTCAACCCTTTTATGTTTGTGATGTCGTTTGCATTTTTTATTACTTTTGCCTTCTCGTTTGTCTGTTTGCGTGTTTGTTTTTGTGTTTTGTGGTTGACTGTCGTCCTTGAATGCTGCTTTCCCTGTCCGATATTTTTGTCTTTCTTCGTTGTTAGAGATTTCCGTTTGATGGGATGTACTTTTATTTACAATGTTTTGTCAATTTGAGCGCTGAAGACAGCATAATATCGAGGTTGTGTACACTTTAAATCGATTTAAGCTAACTTTTGAGCAATATTGTCAATTGACCGTCGGTAACCCTATCTTCACCCTTTCTGTTGTGTATTGTCTTTTCATTGTGTCGTTAATTTGTTCTTTGTTTGTGGTACAGTGCGGCTCTACGGTGTCACTGCGTTTGGGTGCTGTGATTTCTATAGGACCACTATTCTCATTTTTTTTATTGTTTCTTAGTTTGTTTTGCCACTTTTACCTTTAAATTTTATCACAAAACTCTGTCATAGGGGATCAAAATGTGTAATACTTGTAGTAGTGCCAAGGAAATTTACTTTTTTTTTTGTGTATGGTATTATAGTGATACTTGTGATAAAGGCTGTTTTGCCGCGGTATGCGATCCTGTTGTGATAACATTCAATTATTTGTGGCTTAGACCTTTATCTTTCTATGTACGAGAACTATCATATATATGATCATTTGATTTGGTTGTGTGAATAAAACAAATTACAGGTACATACGATATGTTTCTAACATTTCCATCCCATTTTTGTATGTCAGCCTACCTTTTGTATGAAGTAGTCAGTAGTCTGGTTGGTGTCAATGGGTATGCCGTATTTGATAATTAACATGTACAGTACTATTTAAATTGCAACAAACCACATACATATTAGTTGATACGGTTATCAATTTGCCTATTTTGAAATGAGTAGGTCCATAACACTACATTTATTTGCCTAAAAATTATATTAATGTGTTTGTATTTGACATATAGTGTAAGAAACGTTTTCATTTATGTATCTAGCATGGGTTATTAAAAAACTCAATGCTGTTAGTAATTGAGGAGGTATTAACTTTTCCAATCACTACTGTTAATCGTTATGACGTCATTTTAAAACAATTTAGGACATCAGAAAACATGCGAAACAAAGATTACTATATGTTAAAGCAAAGTTACGTTCAAACAACACATTTACAGATTGAACTTAATAAATAAAAAATGCTCACAACTTACGTATTATGCAAATCTCTCAACATCAAATGAAGAAATGATAACGCTTTTTCCTGTTTTTAATAATGTAAATGTGTTCTTACCTTCGAACGTTACCGAGATTATGTAGAAACTACTACCAAAAAGAATGCAAGAGAATAGAACAGAAGAATATTTGGGATCACCCAGCACTTATTATCCGACAGAGTCCACTAATTTCTTTAAACAATTGCCAGTAAGTTACGTACTCACAAGTTCCATTTAGTATGAAGACGTATCTGAAACATGCAATCTTAAGGCTAGAAGGCTACTCTTCAACAAAATAATTGCGACCCTACGTAGCTAATAATAGTTTATCAAGTCAATTATTGCATATCTATTCAATTTAAACCCTTGTATTTGAAAAAGTCTCAGAATATACAATTATGATGTTTATGACTTTACTTTACTGTAAAGTCATATTAACAATTCTACAAAGAGCGAAGTAAGTTCTTATGCCTTAACTATACAATTTTTAATAGGAAACACGACGGTACTTAAGGACTATCGGTCGGCCATCTTTAAACAGAAATCAAAAATGGATCGGGAATGGTCAAGTGATTGCGATATTTCAACCAAATGTGTATTTTAGGCACATGGCAATAATTCAACACCAACGTTTAACCAAAATACACAACTTGTAAAATCATATTTCTCAATACTTAAAAGATTTTGATGAAAAAAAACAAACAAAATGGATTATGTATATAATTATATATATATCCGATATACGCATCGATTAAAAGTGATGCGCTTGGCAAAAATCTATGAAAGTTCCTATTAAAAATCAGTGAAAATGAGGCCCCGACAAAATCGTCTTCATCATTCTAATATTTTATCTTTACAATTTAACCGTACTCTTTAATAACTGATTATTTCATTGTTCATTTGCATCAGAGTTAGCGCACAAAATGAGCTATCTGTGTCAACGTGACGTAAACCATCATTCATTCATTCTTTCGTTCGTTCGTTCGTTCTACGTCATCATTCATTCATTCGTTCGTTCGTTCGTTCGTTCATTCTTTCTTTCTTAGTTTTTGGCACAGAGCGGACCATGGCGTTTAAGTTCTATGGTTCCAATAGTACTTGTGTTGTCATTTTCACATTACATGGCGTTGCGAACTATATGCAATACCAGGTCTGAGATACTATTTTATTTACCGACACGGTAGGTAACAATGACAAAATAAAGAAAGGAATTCCCATCAGAGTTATCTGCAATTGATAAGAAAATGACATCGCAAATCTTATATCCATTTGTATATAAAAGGAATATTTAAGGATTGATTCTCATTTTATGCGATGTTAACGAAGTATAACACGTCAATGATGGGTCACACATTGTATAAAAACCCATCATGGACGTGTTATACTTCGATAACATCGCAAAAAATGAAAAACAATCCTTATAATTACAAACTTATATCAATGATAATATTTTCTGACCATACATTTGATTTCACATTCCCCAGTAAGCTCTTTGTTGAAATTGGACGACTGTTAAACTTTAGATACACACGGAGGTGTTTCTGCTTATGCATTTTTATATAGCTTTACAACAACATTTAAGTGTATCTGTTACATATTTCTCCGGATGTGGATTTTATTGCCATTAGAGTAAAATCTAAAAACAAAACTGCTGAAATCAAATGGGTTTCTGAATAGTAACACATTGTGTTTTTATTATATTTTTTGTTCAATCAAACATTCTGAACATATATGCTCGTTCCACTATAAATACACTTATAAATAATTCGAAAACTCGAAAAATTCATATTTTACATCATTCAATTGACTAAATACTGTTATTATTAATTGAAAAAAATAATAGAACATGGTATAAAAATACGTAAGACATGGGTGGGATTTATGTTAGCAGCATTACATCTATTTTTATTAAACTTCATATTATTTGAAAAATGCATTGACGGTAGATACTGCTTCCTGTACGATATTGTCACTATCAAGTCCTTTGGAAAAATGATACCATCGCATGACGTTCGACCAGCAGAGCTTATGGTCTGCAATCGTAGCCCAACAAAACAAATGCATCTACATTAGAGTGCTAGCCAGTTTTAATGGAAGAATACGCGTCGATTTCGATCTGCTTTAGAAGCAAATTGTGAAAGGAAACCAAGCACGTTATACAAATGTAACATATTACAATAAAAACTAAACAAATCATAGAAATAGTCTCGAGCCCAATGGCGATTTCCAATTGCATGAATTGTTTGGAAAATGAAATTAAAAAAGTTCGTTGCTGTTGTTACTCGGAACAGACTTAATGTCATTTGTATTGTTTTTGTATAATGTAATTGTGATTTTAGGACATGTTTCCACAATTCATACGAGCTGCTTAACCCCCTTTCGAAGATAAACAAAATGTGAACATACCTACGTGGGAATAGCAGTAATACTAACAACAAACGCATTACAAATAGTATGATTATGTAATGATTTTGCGCACACTAGCTACAGATAAGGTTCGCAGCTTGGAAAGATGACATCATAACCGGCAAACGTACGTACATGAATAGACCGAGACAAGATGTCCTATGATTGGTAATCAGGTGTTAGAAGGCCTGGTTATTGATTCATATACGCATATATATATATATTCACAAATATTTCTCCCTATATATAATTCTGCTTTGTGAACGTGAATCTCTTACGAGATCCCAATTTCGAAAGTTGCCGTAGTGAGTTCAATTTATCTCCCTTTATTATATTTACCTGAATTCACAGTATCCCCAAGATCCGGCACCTTTCATTGTCACTGTCTCAATATAGCTATGTGTGGTTGAACGCTTAAATGTGGCCCACTCATATGAGCTATAATTGTATGTATGTATGCGTCTATATGTTAATTGTGCCTCCAGACGAGTGTGTTATGATGTAGAGATACAGTTCATCAACGTGTGTTGCAGCTATCCTAATGCATACGCTTGATTTCTGTGTATGTCGTCATAGCTAGGCGCCCTGCCGTAGTTCGTCCGAAGGTTGTCTGTCCTTGGTAGTTCACAACTATTTCTCCCTATATATGTATGTATATGTATATATATAATTTTTATATATATATATATATAGATGGGGAAAAAACATTTATACAGTGCTACAGTTTATAAAAAACCCAAGCGCTATCGGCTTACGCCTTCATCAGGGGTACACAAACACGAAAATAACAAATACGAACAAAAAAAACACTAAAATACACGGCAGATTAAATAAAACTCTTTAAAAATAACTTATCGTTTGGCAGTGTTGCAGAAACTGGTTACTTTGAATAGACACTCTGGAGCCAAATGTGATACTAATAAAAGAAAATATCTTGTTGGATGAGGGTAAAACTGTACCCTGACATTTAGTTATGAAAAGAGAGTAAAAATGTGAAAAAGATAACACAAACCCTACATCAAAACCTAAACCTTAAAATCGATACTGCAGGATAAAGTATCAAGCAACTCTAAAGCTAATAAAAAACAATGAATAAGGCTAAACAAATAAAATAAAATAAATGGAGATATTTTGATCAAGGGAAGTAACAAAAGTACTAATAAAAGAACATTGCTGGTTGGATGAAAGTAAAAGTGTACGCTGGTATTTATGACTAGTTATGAAGAGAGAGTATGTGAGTGAATAACCCTACCTCTATACCTAAGACAAAGAATCGATACTGCAGGATATAGTAAAAGCAACTCCAAAGTTAATTGAAACTATGAATAAGGCTACAATACTATATAAATAGAGAAAATTGGATCAAGGGAAGTAATAAAAACCGGAGTATGTGTGTTTACATTTATATATTCTGCAAGATGTATCTAGTCCACTTTGTTGATTCCTACTGGATGTTTTGTGTTTAAACGTTTTATCCAGTACGTTTCACGCAATTTACGTTCTGCGTCGGTCCAATTTGGATTGTGTTCAATGCCTGTCAGAGACAAGTCGTTGAACGTGTGGAATTCTGAACTGAAGTGTTCGGCCGCTGGCGACCTAGCAAACCTAAGTAATTTACAATCGGAGCGATGGAGGTTAAATCGGAGGTTCAACGCCTGCTTTGTTTCACCGACATACTGCTTTTTTCAAATCAAGCACGTCATTAAGTAGATGACGTTTGCGGATTTGCAGTTTGTGACACGTTTGATTGTGTTTTTGGCACCGAGTGAAGATAAGAAATAGTTGGCGGGAGACATGTATTTACAAGTCTGACATCTCGATGTATGGTAAGGGCCTGACTGTCCTGTGGTCTGAGTATAGGAGTCGGGTTGCAACTTGGCTGCAACAAGGATGTCGCGGAGACTTTTAGGTCTCCTGTATGCAATAATGGGTTTTCTAGGCAGCATTTTGTTCAGACGTTCTGACTCCTCTATGTGTGACCAGTGTTTATTAATAATCTGTTTCACATTGGGAAGGTCAGGATGGTATGTAAGCACGAAAGGTAAAGTTTACTTCGACTGGTATTCATGGAGTTCTTTTCTGTTGAGGTTCCGTGCTTTGTCTATTGCACTGATATATGTCTGTCTTGCAGTAACCTCGCCTTGTAAGGTGCTCCGAAAGTTCGTTTGCTCTGATTTCGAATGTATTGGTGTTTGAACATATTCGTCTGATACGAAGTGCAAGACTGAACGGTATGTTCTTGCAGCAGTCTTTAGGGTGGCAACTGTTAGGCAGAAGGTACTGGTGTGTGTCCGTGGGTTTGAAGTAGAGGTCAACAATAATTATATTGTTCTCTATATGTGAAACTGTGTCTAGGAACACGTATTTCTCATTGGAAACCTCTGCTGTGAATTTGATTGAGGGATGGAATGCATTGACCTTGCCTATAAAGGCTTGTAAAGTGACTGGACCATGACACCATTACATATCAACATCGTCAATGAAACGTAACCACGACAAAGTTTTCAGTGGTTACTGATGAATTGTATCTCTACATCATAACACACAGATAGGAGGAATTGTCCTTCCAGTCTTCCCATAAACACATTGGCATATTAAGGTGCCATTTTTGTCCCCATGGCGGTGCCTTTTACCTGGAGGTAGTTTTTCCCTTTAAATTCGAAATTGTTGCACTTGAGGATAGGCGTGAGGAGCCTAACAAGTATGCTGGTGGGTGGATCTTTATGAACTCTACGATCCCATGCCTCCTTACAAGCCAAAATACCTTCTTCGTGAGGAATGTTGGTGTAGAGGGATGTAACATCCAATGATACAAGTTGAGTGTTTTCCGGGACTGATATGTTGGACTCTAGTCTCCGAAGATAGTCTGTGGTGTCTTTGATGTATGACGATAGAGATACAACATGGGGTTTCAGGTAAAAGTCTATACATTCTGATATTTTTTCTGTGGGATGATCGTTTGCCGATACTATTGGTCGACCGGGATTACCTGGTTTGTGAATCTTTGGTAAAAGATAAAATCTGCCTGCCTTGGGATTAGGAACTAAGAGGTAGTCAATATTGGCCTGACTAATATGACCTTGTTCAAACAGTTCTGTTACAGTATCGATTTTAGGTTTTAGGTTTGGAGGTAGGGTTTGTGTTATCTTTTTCACATTTTTACTCTCTCTTTTCTTACTTAAATGTCAGGGTACAGTTTTACCCCCATCCAACCAGATATTTTCTTTTATTAGTATCACATTTGGCTCCAGAGTGTCTATTCAAAGTAACCAGTTTTTGCAACACTGCCACACGATGTTGTTTTTTAAAGAGTTTTATTTAAACTGCCGTGTATTTTAGTGTTTTTTTGTTCGTATTTGTTATTTTCGTGTTTGTGTACCCCTGATTAAGGCGTAAGCCGAAAGCGCTTGGGTTTTTATAAACTGTAGCACTGTATAAATGTTTCTATCCCCATCTATATATATATATATATATATAATATATATATATAGTTTAATGGGTCAAAAATGATTTTTACGCTCGATATATTGGGTCCTTACCTTGCTATTGGGTCCACAATCTGCCTATTTGGTCTTGTTCCAATTATTCAACGACCCAATAATATATGCATGTTTAACAGAACTACATTTACCTAATTAGGACTCTCGCACATAACTTATTTTACACGTTTATTGGGCCCCTGAGTAGGGGTTATCTCCCCTTGATAGTGTTCTAAGTGCGTATATATACTGTTTATCCAATCTGAGTTCAGGTCAGAGTTCAGGACCCAATACATTGGGAAATACACAATGACCCAATAAACTAGTGATGCGGTATATATATATTTAAAAAAATGTTATTATGGTTTGAGAAGAAAGGGAGTTAACAGTTGAATTGCCCGTTAAGTTACGACTATATAGGGATACATAAGTACCTTTAGGTGTACTAAATTCATACAACAAATACCAAACACGTATATACAAGTATATACGCATCAGGGTGGTCCCAATAAATGTGTTCAAATTGAGAGACCAAGTATCCTGGTGACTTTAAGTATATATATATATATTTCGGATGTCTATGTAAGTGATTTGTACTCTGTTGTTGACAGTAAAACAACATTCAATTCATGTTAATTCTTATTCAATTCAATATAATTCACGCACGCATGCACGCACGCACGCACGCATGCACGTAAACACACGTAAACACACGTACACAAATACACACGTACACACGTACACACACACATTCACAGTAGACGTACCCACACGTACACAGACGTACACACGTACACATGTACAAACGTGCACACACGTACACACATAAACGTGCGCGCACATACGCAGGTACGCAAGCACGCACGCACACGCACGCACGCGAACACGCACACATACACACGTACACACGCAGGCACGCGCACACGCAGGCATGCACACGCACGCACACACACGCACACGCACGCACGCGAACACGTACACACACACACGCACGGGAATACACACACACACACACACACACACACACACACGCACACACACACATGCGCGCGCAAGTACACGCACGTACGTACATACATATACACACACACACACGCACGCACGCACGCACGCACGCACGCACGCTAGCACGCACGCACGCACGCACGCACGCACACATTCACTTACAACACGTAAACTTCCACACGTACAGACAAGTACACGCATGTACACACACGTACACACATGTACTCAAAGACATGCACGCACGCACAAACAAAGGCACACAAGCTCGCACAAACTCGCGCAAGCATAAAAACACACATAAACACACACAAACATACACACACGCACGCACGCAGCCGCACGCACGCAAACGCACACGTAGACGGACACGTACCCACACGTACATACATGTACACACACGAACGCACTCACTTGCAATACCTAAACACACACGTACACACAAGTACACATATGTACATACACGTACACACATAAATATACACGCACGCACGTACCAACACACACACACACACACACACACACACACACACACACACACACACACACACACACACGCATGAATTTACGCACGCATGAACACATGTAAACACATGTACACACATGTACATCAGGCACTCTCTCAAATTCATGGAGCCTGTCAATTATGTTCAGTGTTCTGTTTTCACATCACTTTTGGGCGCGGTGGGCGTTTTAAAGGTGCTCTAGGCGTCTAATGGAGGGTTTAAAGGGGGCGTTTTAAAGCAGCGCTGGGCGTTTTAGACGCTACTATTGCAAACTATCAAGGGGAAATAACCCCTACTCAGGGGCCCAATAAACGTGTAAAATAAGTTATGTGCGAGAGGCCTAATTAGGTAAATGTAGTTCTGTTAAACATGCATGTATTATTGGGTCGTTGAATAATTGAGACCCAATAGGTAGATTGATGACCCAATAGCAAGGTAAGGACCCAATATATCGAGTGTAAAAATGTTGACCCAATAAACTGGTGTCTTTAAAACTATATATAAATAAATAAATAAATATATAAAATAAATAAATACATGAATAAATAGTAAATAAATAAATGAATAAATAAATAAATCAATAATTAATTAATTAATTTATTATTTAAATAATTAACAAACAAACAAACAAACAAACAAACAAACAAACAATCTAACTAACAAACAAACAAACAAACAAACAAACAAACAAACACACTAACTAACTAACTAACTAACTAACTAACTAACTAACTAACTAACTAACTAACTAACTAACTAACTAACTAACTAACTAACTAACTAACTAACTAACGTACCTATACCTACCTTTACCTACCTACGAACGAACGAACGAACGAACGAACGCGAACGAACGAACGAACGAACGAACGCCTACCTATACCTACCTATACCTACCTTTACCTACCTATACCTACCTATACCTACCTACCTACCTACCTACCTACCTACCTACCTACCTACCTAACTAACTAACTAACTAAAGGAGACCTAATGACTTGATTAGTAAATCGAGGTGCTAATATTGCCATGTGTGGTGGAGAGATTACAACACTATGCGTTTCTTCACTGTTTAACACAGTTCTCGAATGATACCTAGTTTCTTTCTCAACTGCACATCAATATTAAAATTAGTTCACTTCTTTTAAATGTTTTTGTATATGACATAGCCAGAAAGTACTCGCCAAGAAAAAAGCTAATGTATTTTTCTGCCGGGGAGAACATGAATAGCACATATATCTAGGTTAAAAACAGTTATCTGTTACAGTTCTAGAAGCTTGTTTTTTTTGTGTTGGAATAGTTGTTTGATATTTAATTTCCCCTTTCATTATAAATTGGAGAAAAATATAATAAAGTCAATCATTGTGTAATAATGGAATAAATAGAGAACTTCTGTACAAAGTAGGAATCTCATGTCAGCTAAGATATGTCTTAACAACAGTCATGTCCATCACACGTTTATTATTATTATTTTTTTTTGTGTGTATTTGCTATGGTAACACTTTGCATTTTGTCTATTGCTTTTTAAAAATGTCTTGTTTCATATTGTTGTAGCCTACACATTTTTCTACTTCAAACAATTTTGGAATACCTTTTTTTTTTTTTACATTAAAGTAGAAGGTCACGTCGGCCCGCAAGGTCATATTGCCCCCCCCCCCCCACCCCCCCCCCCCCCCCCCCCAACTACAGTATTTACTAATTTTTTATTGAATATACTCATTTTCAGGCAGTACCGAGGGAGTAATATAAAACAATATCATATTTACCAAAGATGATGTCAGTTACTGACCATACTGAATCAATGTCTTTACATCTGATATGAAAGAAATTTGCGAGTGCTTGACAAAAATCCTTTGTTGTATTATATTTAGAAAATATTTGGATATTTACATAGAGCACACAGATTTGTAATAGACATATTCATTTTTAAGTAAGTTTATCTATTTTCGTGCTAAAACTTCATCTTTAAGAATTGTTGCTAAATGAAGAGGATTATTTATTTATAAATAGGATTTAGACAAATGTTAGACACATGTGGGCAAAGGCATGTTTAAACTTCTGACTGATGCCGGCGCACTATTCCATAATATCTTGAAGACAACTTTTATTTTAATGTTAACGTGTTTAAAATGTATTAGTGTCAATAAATCTCATTTAAAGTTAATTATGTCATTTATACAAGCTACTCCTCCCGAAAACCAATGTCTTAAATAATGGACGCTTGTCCGACCCTAATATGTGGATTATGACATAAAGGAACACAACGGTATCCAGCATCATGTTATTGGATCTGAATTAAACGGAACTGAGATATCAACTACTGGTATTTTTTATGTTGTGAATCTGTAAAAACGGTGCATACGTTGACCATTTACATATTTGTTTATTTATATAAAGAGAACAGTAAATTGTGGTATGGTTCGGTGAAGAATATCGCAAAAATAAGGAATTGAATTAAATATGGTGACCATATTCTATCAAAGAACGCACCAAGCATCGCAGACGCATAATCATGTCACAACTATTTCTTGTTTTCAAACGCTTTACTTGCAATTATTCAATTATTCATTTTCATTAACTTCAACAGATATATAATAGTTTGATAAGTATAACTATTATAAAAATATACTACTTCGAGAAATGTATTCACCCGAGCTAATCATTATTCGCTCGAATATAGAATGTGTTGGCTAATGGCGGACAACCATGTGTTTGAGTTCAGAAATATTTTTGATTTACTTTGGGAATCCAACAAACAAGACAACTTACGATATTTTATAATATTTTAGTTTAACTCTAAATAGCAAACTCGAATGCACACATATAGTCTGTTACAGTTGATAGAGTACTTTACAAAATAATTTTAAATCCATACAATCTAGTCGACATCAAATGAGAATTAAAACCAAAGTGAGTTATTGAACTAGTTTCTCAAAGTTGCTTATTCACTATTTATTCCACAACATAAGTCGCATACATTTACTGCAGAAACATAAGACAACACAACTGACTGCTCTTACGTATAATCAAACGCAACCTGTAAGTCGTTATTCATAAAAATGATATTCATATGTTTATTTTTCATTTTACTATATGTTGATTATATTGCACTATGGTAGGTAAAATAACGAATACAACATAAAAACTCTCAAACTTTTTATTATATGCAACTTATATGCAGATTTCAGATATCAGAAGGGAGGTAAAGCGTGCACACATGTATACTGTTATGTATGTGTTATGGGTCTGGGTAATTCGAAAATACTTTTAAATTAACGGTACCGATTATACACTAGTATAGTAACGTATTAGTTGAAATACCCAAATATACAATCATTTATTACACAATTTCTGACCATTCTAATAATAAATTTAAGGCTAAACAGTGTTTCAACAACTTATGTGCAAAGCGCTACATTCACAAAATGTTCATACTCTGTCCACAGATGAAGTATAATATGTCATTCTTAATCTGTTCTTGATAATTATTAATGCATGCTATATAGGTAGTTATTTATCAACAATTGATTCAATGAAAATGGATTAAATGCATGTAGATCTAACCATTTAACCACTATTTATCATTGTTTAAATATTCAGTAAGAACAAGTCAGCTCAGTAAACTGTATATACCATTTCACTTACACAAAAAACATACTTTCAAAATGTAACCTATTGATAAGGAGTCAATATCATACATAATAACAGATACTCTTATTTTGATATATGTGTCTTATACACTGAAACGCAAAAGAAACGCTACAGGAGAATTTCCGCTATATATTGTATGTACAATATGCTGCTGTTAATCGAATGGTACATGGCTAAGTAAGACCTTTCCTTTTGGAAAAAAATACCAAAACAACACATACTACAGCAAATAGTATTCCTTCAATGTTTCATTATTGACAGAGTACGCGTTTGGATCAAGCATGTGAGCAAACTTAGGATGCAAAATTTTGCAAACTCTTTACGGTAAATACAGTATTGAACTGGCTCAGTTTTTCAAAGAGCAACTTCAACATTTATGAAGTTTTTGTTACAAGGTGCAGTGTGATTAAAACGTCTACAACATCACAGTTGTGTCCTTTCTCTAATTAACTGCAACCTGTTTTTTACAAAACATCTTGGGATTTCTTTGAAATATTATGCGCAATTAAGTGTGCAGTATATACAATATATAGCGGAAATTCCCGTGTTGTTTCTTTTGCAATTCAGTATAGATCAGGAGTCAATATCATACGTAATAACAGTTATTCTTATTTTGAAACAAGTATCCTATAGATCAGGAGTCAATATCATACATAATAACAGATCGTCTTATTTTTATATATGTATCCTATAGATCAGGAGTCAATATCATACATAATAACAGATCGTCTTATTTTGATATATGTATCCTATAGATCAGGAGTCAATATCATACATAATAACAGATCGTCTTAATTTTATATATGTATCCTATAGATCAGGTGTCAATATCATACATAATTACAGATCGTCTTATTTTTATATATGTATCCTATAGATCAGGAGTCATATCATACATAATAACAGATCGTCTTATTTTGATATATGTATCCTATAGATCAGGAGTCAGCATCATACATAATAACAGATCGTCTTATTTTGATATATGTATCCTATAGATCAGGAGTCAATATCATACATAATAACAGATCGTCTTATTTTGATATATGTATCCTATAGATCAGGAGTCAATATAATACATAATAACAGATCGTCTTATTTTGATATATGTATCCTATAGATCAGGAGTCAATATCATACATAATAACAGATACTCTTATTTGATATATATATATCCTATAGATCAGGAGTCAATATCATACATAATAACAGATATTCTTATTTTGATATATGTATCCTGTAGATCAGTAGTCAATATCATACATAATAACAGATACTCTTATTTTGATATATGTATCCTGTAGATCAGTAGTCAATATCATACATAATAACAGATACTCTTATTTTGATATATGTATCCTGTAGATCAGTAGTCAATATTATACATAATAACAGATACTCTTATTTTGATTATGTATCATATAGATCAGGAGTCAATATCATACATAATAATAGATAAACTTATTTTGATATATGTATCCTATAGATCAGGTGTCAATATCATACATAATAACAGATCGTCTTATTTTGATATATGTATCATATAGATCAGTAGTCAATATCATACATAATAACATATACTCTTATTTTGATATATGTATCCTATATTTCAGGAGTCAATATCATACATAATAATAGATCGTCTTATTTTGATGTACGTATCCTATAGATCAGGAGTCAATATCATACATAATTGCATATACTCTTATTTTGATTATGTATCCTATAGATCAGGAGTCAATATCATACATAATAACAGATCGTCTTATTTTGATATATGTATCCTATAGATCAGGAGTCAATATCATACATAATAACATATACTCTTATTTTGGTATTATGTATCCTATAGATCAGGAGTCAATATCATACATAATAACAGATCGTCTTATTTTGATATATGTATCCTATAGATCAGGAGTAAATATCATACATAATAACATATACTCTTATTTTGATATATGTATCCTATAGATCAGGAGTCAATATCATACATAATAATATATACTCTTATTTTGATGTATGCATCCTATATTTCAGGAGTCAATATCATACATAATAATAGATCGTCTTATTTTGATGTACGTATCCTATAGATCAGGAGTCAATATCATACATAATTGCATATACTCTTATTTTGATTATGTATCCTATAGATCAGGAGTCAATATCATACATAATAACAGATCGTCTTATTTTGATATATGTATCCTATAGATCAGGAGTCAATATCATACATAATAACATATACTCTTATTTTGGTATTATGTATCCTATAGATCAGGAGTCAATATCATACATAATAACATATACTCTTATTTTGATATATGTATCCTATAGATCAGGAGTCAATATCATACATAATAACATATACTCTTATTTTGGTATTATGTATCCTATAGATCAGGAGTCAATATCATACATAATAATATATACTCTTATTTTGATATATGTATCCTATAGATCAGGAGTCAATATCATACATAATAATATATACTCTTATTTTGATGTATGCATCCTATAGATTAGGAGTCAATATCATACATAATAACAGATACTCTTATTTTGATAAATGTATCCTATAGATCAGGAGTCAATATCATACATAATAATAGATACTCTTATTTTGATGTATGCATCCTATAGATTAGGAGTCGATATCATACATAATAACAGATACTCTAATTTTGATAAATGTATCCTATAGATCAGGAGTCAATATCATACATAATAATAGATACTCTTATTTTGGTATTATGTATCCTATAGATCAGGTGTCAATATCATACATAATAATATATACTCTTATTTTGATAAATGTATCCTATAGATCAGGAGTCAATATCATACATAATAATAGATACTCTTATTTTGATAAATGTATCCTATAGATCAGGAGTCAATATCATACATAATAACATATACTCTTATTGTGATATATGTATCCTATAGATCAGGAGTCAATATCATACATAATAACAGATACTCTTATTGTGATATATGTATCCTATAGATCAGGAGTCAATATCATACATAATAACAGATCGTCTTATTTTGATGTATGTATCCTATAGATCAGGAGTCAATATCATACATAATAACAGATCGTCTTATTTTGATATATATGTCCTATAGATCAGGAGTCAATATCATACATAATAACAGATCGTCTTATTTTGATATATATGTATCCTTTAGATCAGGAGTCAATATCATACATAATAACAGATACTCTTATTTTGATATATTTATTATGGTCGCATATAACTGCCGTAGAGATAATTTAGTCGCGATACTCTTTCACCTGTTAAGACGACTTTTAAGCCCTTATAAGTCGACTTATAAGAAAAACTACTCCAAAACGTTTCTTTTGCTAACTCTTTACGGCGAGAGATAATGCTCTGGAGTGACAGTGAGAGTTAGACTGCTACATAGCGTTGAGTGAAACGGGAAATGCACCTTCCTTAAAATCCGAGTGATCCGAAGATTAAAAACTAACGCGACATATTAAGCGAGCATGTCACTTTAGAGCATTATCATGACTTCATGGTTAAAATTTGTCGTGATACTTATCTAGACTTTGTTCTTATAAGTCGACTTATAAGGGCTTAAAAGTCGTATTAATAGCTAAAACAAGTATCGCGACTAAATGATCTCGACGGCAGTTATATGCCACCATAATTTATACTATTGATCAGTCGTCATTGTCATACTGAAAAGAAAATTCTCGGGATTTTATTGGTTAATGGGCCGTAGACATGGGCCCACGACGTGACCATAGGACACTTTCCTTGTAGGTACCCCATGGTGACGACAACGTTGCAGATTTGTTTTGGAAACCGCCGATGGTTTCCTTTCTATTGCTTTTCTGCGCTTTTCATTGTGTGTAAAGGTCTGAAATAATCGTAAGTAGATATTTATTTTGCAATTTTACAGATAATAAAACATTAACATAGTGATAAAATACGTTTATTTAATGAAAAAAATACGCCAAATATAACGACATTAGAGCGATGACGATACGAAAATAAACAACGTCTAGTTAGAGGCACGCTACGGGGAAAGTGGCGCAATAAAAATGAAAACGTGTTTTTGGCTGTTTTTTTTTCTTAAATAAATGGTAACAAATTTGAAGTATGACACATTCGTTATTAGGATTACTGACAGGGAACATGGGCTCACATTCCCTGCCTGAAAAGTATATTATCCCTCGCCTAACGGCTCGGGTGAATATAATATAATTTCCAGGCAGGGAATATGAGCCCATGTTCCCTATCAAGAATCCTAATAACTAATAATATCATACGTTATTGCATACGTATTAACAATCCCCGTTTACTTCCAATGTAACAGGAAACGTTAATATTTGCCCATAGTGACGTGTTCATGTTGATGTGTTGTAAAATCATTGTACTATTTGGCATACTCGGTGCAATTCGTAGTTCATGCCACAGGAAGTTTGTTTCATTGTGAAAAAATCCCACGGTTTTAAGACGGTAAGTTTGTTTCAAATAAATGATTTTGATGAAAATTAAATATTAAAAGTCATTGTTTTGCCAAATTATTCGTGTTTATATTGAAAACGCGTTTGTAATAACAATACCTCGGTCTGAGGATGTCTCGCCCACAGCGGCAAACCGCATACGAAATATTTTATTAAATGTGTCCACCAAAGACTTCATATGACCAAGTATCAAACAAATAAAAGCGAGGTAATGATAAGACGTTAAGTTACTGAGATTAAGTGGTTTAACCAGCGTGTAGTTTTGGGAACATAACGCAAAATATGACCTTGACCTTGGTATTTTTTGTCGTTCAGCGATGTCCACCAATGCCAACAATACATATGACCAAGTATCAAAGACATTAAGTGAGGCAATCACATACAGTTCAATGAGGTTAAGTTACCTAACTAAGATTAATTTTAATAACAATGCAAAATATGACCTTCACCATGGTATTTTTGTCGTTCAGCCCATGTCCACCAATGGCAACAATACAGATGACCAAGTATCAAAGCCATAAAGTGAGACAATCGCATGAAGTTAACTGAGGTTAAATTACATACCCAAGGTTAAGTTACCTAACCAAGGTTAACTTTGGGGAAACTAACGCAAAATATGACCGTGACCTTGGTAATTTTTGTCATTTAGCGATGTCCACCAATGCCAACAATACATATGACCAATAATCAAATACATAAAGTGAGGCAATCACATAAAGTTAACTGAGTTACCGAACAGGGTTAAGTTTGGAGAAAGTAAGCAAAATATGACCTTGACTTGGTAATTTTTGTCGTTCAGTGATGTCCACCAATGCCAACAATAAATATGACCAAGTTTCAAAGAAAATGAGACAATCAGATAAAGATAACTGAGGTAAAGTTACCTAACCAAGATTAAGCTAACTAACGAAGGTTAACTTTTGGGACAATAACGCAAAATATGACTTTGACCTTAGTAATTTTGGCATTACGTGATGTCCCTTGACCCAACAAAGCATCTGACAAAGTTTCAGAAAAACCCGAGCAGTGGTTGTTGAGATATAGTTGATTTAAAATGCCGCCGGAAAGGTGACTATGTCTCGCTATCCAATTTCATGGGCGAGACAAAAAGGGTATTATATTTGTATTGGGATATATGCATTCGTTCTTTCGCGGTTAAATATTGCGCTGCGCTCTTAAAGTCGCACAATATTATGTTGCGCAAAAACTCGTGCATACATGTATATCCCAATACAAATTGAATAACCAAATGTATACTAATACCAGTTCTGACTTTGACGTACAATCACTTGAACAAAATACGAAAACGAAAAACTGAGAAATGGTATTGTCGAGGTTGTATGGTTGGCAAGTTATCTCATTAAAATCAGAACCTTTATCACGCTACCATACTGTTCACAACTAAGGATCTGACCACTCTCCATTGCATGTCACGTCAGATTGACCTTACGATTTCAGCCTGATATTGAAAGCTTCACTTCGCATGTTTTTTAACGGCTCATCAACACAGTATAGGTTATTTAGAGCCGCCCCAGAGAGAGGGGAATCCGGGAACCGTGCCCTACTCTTATTATCGAATATATTCTATGGTTCTTTAACGTGCTCCGAGGATAAACGGTTTACGTCCCCATCCGATGGACGAGGCTAAGGCAAAGTGTCTTGCCCAAGAAAACATTGACGAAACTCATTGGCACCACGGAGGATTGAACCCGGGGCCTCCGGTTACAAATCCGCCGCGCTACCGACTGCGCCACGCCAGCCCTCTGGGTATTGCAAGAGACAATGTCCGTAACGTTTAGCCTATGAAACACCAAATAATTGCGTTGACAAACATAATAAACCAACCATTATTGTATATTTACTGAAAAGAAAAGAAGATTGTTTGACGGAATTTAATAGCGGTACAAAACATTTCACCTAACCCACACTAATATAACACTTGTGGGTCAGCGGTCGTGTACGCTATCAACTGAGCTAAGCGGGCCAGATTTACTGTGGGTTATTATTTAGCATATCTAATGTCGTAATAATTTCGGTGGAATATATATTTTCAAAAAATACACATGACAGTAATGATTTTCTTCGTATCTTGATGTAAAACATGCCATTAAGTGCATTTTTTTGAATTTATCATGGAATCCCAAAGCAATAACACACGAAGACTTTATCTTTATTCGGATATAGATCTGTTTTATGTACATTTTCGTGTGTTCAGTTCAATCGAATGTAATCTGAAGCGCATATGAAACACGCGATTTCATTGGTTGAATTTAGTTGATCTTCTCATGAATATTGATTAGATGAAAGGTAGATCTGACATGAAGTTGTCAGGAAAGTTGTCAGCTCCAATAGCGGAGAGTTTCAAAGCGTAATTAGGATATGATGTAATGAGATTACATTAGAAAGGTGGTTAATGAAATAAATGCAAATTAAAAAAACAACAGTATCTGTTAATTGGCTCTTATAAAAAACTACCCGGAGATGAGCTTTGGAAATAGTGCAACGTTTTAGTGGAGCAGCTTTGAACGCATCTATGGCGTCTAATGTCACTTTAACAATAGTTCAGTCATGTCACGGCGATGTCTGCTTGTAACAGTGAGCTCAATGCTTTACTGGAATACCTCACCGTAGACACATGAAATGGTACCCTACCAAGTCACAGCATGCTGACACCGGGCCGACATGTCCACGAACTACCCTAACATAAGCAAAGACTAGCAATTAGTACGATATTTATGAATATAGATATAAAAATCGAACAGGAAAAGTAGCATTCAAGGACGACAGTCAACCATAAACACACACAGAAACAAAGAACAATTTTAAAGATGAATAAAAGGCCAAATAAGATCAAAAACACAAACGGGTTGACAATCGGGCTACCGCCTTTGAACGGTCAGTGGCAAAAAAGGCCGCTGTGGGTTTAAAGTCTTTTTTACAACCCCGCAGGTGACTGAAGGCGTGACCTTTAGCTGAAGGCGTGAGGCATGCTTTGTTAATTATGCTTTGTGCTAATTGTCAGTTTTGTAATCATATATAGTATAAACATTAAGGTATCTTAATTGATATATGATCATAACTAATCTGTAGCAAGCTCATCAAAGTTAGTAAATACTTCATTTAAAGGGGGTAGCCCAAATACTAGATATAAATAAATTAATGCTCTACCGTGATACCCTGTTTGTTTACTGTTCATTCAGACTAACCCACCAAATAACTGCACAATTATGTTGCAAAACCGTTTATCAAAACTATGTCCAGGTTTTCAGGTCATATAATAATAAATATGTGCAGATTAAGAGTATAGGGTTATTCACGGGATCTTAAACAAACATGTGGTTATATGCATAAATTGATGAGTATCTCTGCATTTGACACTCTAGTTTTGGGGTATGGCTTGACTGGTTAAAGTCATTTATATTGTGTCTATAGAGTTTTATTTATATACCTCATTTTTTAGAAACTGTGTACATTTGTTGTAACATGTGCCTGTTGATGGCGGAACAGGGATTTTAATAGCGTCATCATATAGCTTCTTTACAAAACGTTCGTACATACAATGACTCAGCAGTAGTATTGATTTATATTCTGGAATCGCTTTGCCATACACATTGACAAACATATTTTATTTTGCCAGAATAAATGTTCAGAGGCAGATAACAACCTATTTCGCATGATATGGTTCAGTTTAATATCATTTTGCGACGGTTAATCAGTAGTTTAATGGGTGCAAATGTTGTTAAACGACTGATATACTATACTAACATTGGTTAACACGTTCTAGTGCATATCATTTTTCGACAGTGTTACTCATAGATATTAGGAATCAATCTGTTTTGGTCTATCAACAACTCTGGAGAAGTTCTTGACAAACTACGGTTTAAAAAATATCATGCCTCTTCTCTAAGCACCTACGACTTTTTTTCTATTCTGTATACTACACTACCACATAATCTTATCAAAGAAAAATTGCTTCAGCTTATTCAGAAGACATTTGCTAGAGAAGGTACAACTTTTCTAGCTTGTAATACTGTCAGGAGGGCTTTCTTTACTAACGCCCCATTGATAAATATAATTTGTGGACTTGTACTGATGTTTGTAGAGCCTTATCTTTTCTTATGGATAACATCTTTATAAGATACGGTAAAACTATTTACCGCCAGGTTGTTGGTATTCCTATGGGTACTAACTGTGCGGCACTGGTTGCAGATTTGTTTTTGTACTGCTATGCAAGAGATTTTAAGTTCAGTTTGTCACCTGCTAGCCAGGGTGAAATTATTGATTCATTTAATAATACTTCTCGGTATCTTGATGACATACTCAATAATGATAATCCGTTATTTGCTGATATGGTTACTAACATTTATCCACCAGAGCTCACGTTGAATAAAGGCAGATGTACCTCGTGCTACCTCATACGGGGTGTATATATCCCAGCTCATTCGATTTGCTAGAGCGTGTAATGATGTTATAGACTTCAATGATCGAAATCAAGTTATTACAAGTAAACTTCTTCAGCAGGGTTTTCGTTATCACAAACTACGTAGATCTTTCTCTAAATTCTACCGCCGCAACGAGGGCCTGCTGGAAAAGTACAACACCAACCTTAAAACACTTCTGCGACTAGGTATATCACAACCCTCATTTTATGGAGATGTGGTCTATAAACTTCGAAAGTTAAAGGGTTCTGACGGGTTTCCAGACCGCTTTACAAATTTAATCAGGAAGTTCGTCAGAAAAGGATATATCCCTTTGGTTTTACAGCGCACTGCATGTTTAGTGATTGACCCCTCTACAGGCAGTCATTACGCTTCACTTGTCACTTGTGCGATGACTGGACTACCTCTTGGGACTCTATGATTGTACCTGCTGAAACTCCAACTAAGGGAGGTAGGTGCATGAGCTTTCGTCCCTCGGGTTTTCTGGTCGTACCCTAGATTGGTTTTCTCTTAAGCTGCAACTACTATGGTTGTTCAGTACGATTCTGGATACATCCTGAGATGTTTATTATTTTGTATGTGTTTCTTTAGTTAGTTTCTCTGGATGTGGACTTTATAGTTAGAGAATTTCTTTTGATGGGATGTAGTTTTGTTTACACTGTCTTGTCTATGTGGGCGCTGAAGACAGGATAATAGCGAGGATTGTGCGCATATAAAATCGATTCAAGCTAACCAGTAGGCCTTATTGCCTACTGACCGTTCCAAGTCGGTAACCCTGTATTCACCACCTTTTCTGTAGTTTTTTGTCTCTTTCATTGTATTAATCAATTCCTTGTTTGCAGTACAGTGCCGACCTACGATGCCATTGCGTTCGGACGTTGTGGTTTCTATAGGACCCTATATCTCAGTTTTAGGGGCACAATTGGATTACCACAACCCATCCCCTCTCTATAACCCCACCCCGTCTTCAATCCCACTCAAAATAAAATGTTGGAGATAATCAAAACTCACGTAAACATCATTCAAATATCATATAATGTCACTTAATAAAAAAAAATGCCTTTTTCCTAAAGGCTTGCACTTATTTTTGGGATAATATTGACTCCTTTTGTTGTGCGGTCGACTACACGGCCAGTTCTTGGACAAAAAAATACTGAAATTTTGCAGGAAAGAATTGAAGTGTCAAAGTTCACAGAGACTTATCTTCATGTGCAAAAATAAAATAGTTGTCTAGTTGTATGTCCAACCCTCATGAATACTCATAACGACAGTAGTGTTATTTTTACTGGTCCTTTGGGACCAGCGAGCCCAATATAGGTGGCTTTGAAGTAGAATACCGCTTAAGCCGGTGCTAGGGGGCGTAAGAGGTGTTGCTTTTTTCATTACTTCTCATGAAAGACTCAATAAAACCGAGTCTGCTGCTTTATTCTCTTAATTGTCTTTTTTGCTCCCAAAGTATCACCTTTATCAGTATTTATGTATAAGCCACGATTTTAGATACTAAATATATGTTTATTTCGCATCATAATTTGCTGAATTTTGAACACGTTCGTTAAAGTGGTGCCTGAATGTAATCCGATTATTAGAAAATGACTATATAGTTCTCATTTTATTTTATGAATATGTTAAATATAATTATATTGATGAGTTTTCAAACATGTTTTTGTCCAAATTGTACATTATATTTAAAAATTATGAAACAAATGTAACCAGGTGCTTATATGTGTCCTCTAAGACTCATCTAATGTAGTTTACAACAGATGGATTTTGTTCATAATTGTTGTAAGAAACAAAGTTGTGTCGGCGGCTATGATAAGAAAGAAGACATAGAACAGGTATGTGTCGAGTTGTTCCATGAACATAGCCCATGTGTGGACGCTACTAACTCCCATTGTGCAAAACTTAGGAACCAAGTTTGGCAGAGAACACGGCTTTTTTCCACACTTCACGAAGATCTTTGACTGTATAACAGTATAGAAGACTAGTATGACGCTTAACATCAGAAGAGAGATGATGTACTTCAGAAAATAAGAGACACTGAGAGAATTGTGCGGAAGTGTGTCGATAATAAGGGTGACGAAAATGCCGTACGAGAGAAAAATGGTAATAGCGAAGGATGCTTTCTCGCCGGTATCGATTGGGACTAGAAATACCATTCCGTTAAGTACTGACAGCATTAACAATGGAGCTATGACTGTAAACATTGCAAATTCACCTCTTCGCGCAAGTTTGAATTTCAGGTCGATATAATTATTGTCCATATGTGTCCTTGTTTCTACTATGTGTTCAAGAAGTTCCCATTCAGCGTTTTCTATATATTCTTCTAGGCTAGGTTCTCCGACGTAACTCAGTTTGACGGAGGGTAATGTTGCATCGGACAAATAATATGTCAGCGAACACGTCTGGACGTCGTAAGGGTAGAACTGAATATCAACCTCACATACAACGCTGAAAAACGAAAACACATAAGCTAACTTTGGATTAATTTTACAATGCAAAACAACACAAATGTCATATGTCGACAATATATAGCGTCTGATTGAAACATGTAAAATGGCCGTCAATTCTTCCCGTTATAATACAATTCAGAAGAGATCAGTCATGACTACCAGTTTTAACGAGCATGACTGCCTTTTAGTGGAAGTATGTTAGCGAAATACGTAGTGGTCCTATATGTGAAAATAAAACAAGAACAAACATGCTAATGATTCACTACCGTTTTGTTTCGTTAAACATATTACATCAATTTTGAGCAAACGTTATTAATTGAAAAGGATATTTTAGTTGATGCTGGACGTATTTCAAACACAATAGAAACTACTGATTCCTTTTATTTTTAAAATAAAATTATTATCATGCTTGTATTGTAAATATTTATTTTGTTTTCTAAGAACTTGCATTCTTATTTGACAATACTTTTATTGTTATACCATTACATACACCTGTTTACAAAATAATCCAAACATTATATATTAGTTTACACCATGCTTTAACTTACCTGTAAATGCCTTCCGGGACCCACTTTGCAACACCATTTGATCTGATCATGGCCACGTCTGTGTTGTCCCCAATTATATTCTTTCCGTCATGGGCCTATTGAACAATATATGACATTGAGTAAATTCGATCATTAGTTTTCATACATGTGGGAAACGGAAGGCAGCATTGTATCTAGGGCCGAAAGTCTGCTGATGATATGAGAGGTCGAGAATACTTGCAGGGTCAATATGACATCATTTGATTAATGATTACCTTATTAATTTAAACATTGAGTTAAAGGCTTTGCCTCCAGATTGTTCCGAACGTATATTGTAACATATAAGTGATGACTGATTTAGGCATTTTTAAAAACAAGTAGAAATCTCCGAAGCTTTCATTGCTTTATTGACATTAGTAAAACCACTTTTATTTGGCAGAACATCTTTTCTTCCCATGCCACAAACAAAGTCAAAGACTAGGACATATTAATTGTGAACATAATCTGGAGGCAAGCCTGTTTAAAGCAAATCAGGCTTTGCGTGTTGCGCATTAACAAGATCGAATACTATTGCAGAGTAATACAAGTCCCCTACTGGCATGATTTTCGCAGAAACACTTTTGGTTTTGGCAGGAGAAAAACTATTGAAACCAAAATAGTTTTATATGAAATAGTAATATGTGATTACCATAAAGGGTCGTAATCTTACCAATATTTGTCTCGTCAAAACTGACCATAATGGCACTCAAACAGTCAGCATGTTAGTTATGTAATGAATATCAATAACGGGTTATCTCAAAGTGATTACACATGGCTTATCTTATATGCCACGTTGTGAAAGTATAAAGGTCCATAAAGTTGTCATTATGATTTCACAATCAACCAAACTAGACTTGTAATTTGATACCAAACAACTTCACCATAACAACTGACTCGCACCTGGTCTCGGTCAATATTTCATAACTACGGGTCAATAGTCATTCCCTCGGATGAATATATAGATGTATACGAGTATACCCTGACGAACTATACATATAATAATAATATATTTTATTTTCTTGGACAGGCATGCATTTATATTTTGAAATCCTTCAGTGACATCGTTATTCAACTTGTTTAATGTATTTGCAGTTCGGTAAAGCATATTTAAGATAGAGAAAGCACTGAATCCAGCAATGCGATAATTTGAATAAGTGCGTGCAAGTGTAATTGAATATAGGACTCCGACAAACATAAAACATTTATCTTCTTATATATTTTGCATACATGCAAACGTAAGTCTCGGTGACCACCACGTGAAATATTTAATACCAACTATATATCCCTTAAAATACCATACAACACATCACGTTCACACAGTAATAACAAAACACATAGTTTGGAGTTCGACGTTTGTCTGAGGTCTTGTCTTGCCCTCAATGGTTTAATCTCTTGTTGCTCTGGCTTCTGCCAAGTCATTGAGTACTTTATTGGTGGATTTCTAGGCTATTATTGTTTTGTATTTATATATACATGAGCATCTTTGTGTTTTACTTATATTGCCTATTAATGCTGCTTTGTTGGTGAGAGAATAGTTCATGGCGGGGATTTCTTTTTTTACACTGTCCCGTTTTATTAGGTTGGCAGTAGGGTAATTGTAAGGTTTGGTGCACCCTAGAAACTGGTTTAAACCCCCATCGGCTTTTTTTGCCGCTGACCGTTCCAACCCTTTTGTGATTGTGATGTCTTATTTGGCATTTTATTCATCTTTTAAGTTGTTCTTTGTGTCTGTTTGTGTTTGTGGTTGGCTGTCGTCCTTGAATGCTACTTTTCCTGTTCGATTTTATATCTATATTAGCCTTCAACCTTAGAGAGCAGCCTAAGAAATCATTTTTACAGAAGGAAAACAATCCTTCTATCTCTTGTAAGCTCCAATCACAATGCATATACAATCCAACTCGCATACGTACCAAGGACGTCTATGTACTGATACATGTAATTTCACAAATCGTTTCCAAAGTTCGCGTACTAAAGATAAGTTGAACATAATAAGGCTCTCTGAAAAATACTAAACAAATACTTCCTTCGTTTTCTTGTTTTACGCATTCCAAATATAGAAAATATTGATCGACCTATGGTAACAAAATACAATTATCAGAAAAACATATGTCCAATATTAACACTTCTTGTTATCATAAGAGCAGAGGCGTAATAAAACAGATGCACAACTGATGCATTCACATATAATATACTCTACATGTCACGTCTGCACTTTCATTTTCGACTGTATGCAAGTTGTAATTTCCTTGAACACAAGTCTGCAGTTGCTCTGAAATTGAAGGTAATTATGTTTGGAATACGTTTTTTTTTTAATAGTGCTATGTCTCCTAACGCTGTTGACAAATATGATTTAAACATAATCCGTCTTTGGCCTATGTGCAGTTGTTTGCTGAATAGTGTAACTGTATATACTTTGTCAGTTTATATGGCAGGGTCTGCAACTGATCTCAAAATTGAAAGCGAATGATATGCGGTGATGCTGTGATATTATTTTTGTCTGCAATATAAAAAGAGAAAATGAAAAACGAGATTAGGCAGTTGTATAGTGTTCCACATGCGATTATGTCAGATAAGCGTGAACGTGCTAAAATTGTACTCAGTCTTAGATCTCGGCCCTGATAAAAATAAAAAGGGCAACTATGCGCAAGTACAATATAAATAAGGATAAAAATATCGGACAAGGAAAGCACCATTCAAGGACGACAGTCAACCACAAAACACAAAAACAAACACGCAAACAGACAAACGAAAAGGCAAAAGTAATAAAAAATGCAAACGACATCACAAACACAAAAGGGTTGACAATAGGGCTACCGCCTTGAAACGGTCAGTGGCAAAGTAGGCCACTGGGGGTTTAAACCGGTTCTAGGGTGCACCAAACCTCACACTTACCCTACTGTCATCCAATTAAAACAGGACAGTGTAAATAAAGAAATCCCCGCCATGATCTAAACTCTAACCAACAAGGCAGCATCAATAGGCAATATAAGTAAAACACAAATATGCTCGTGTAAATATAATACAAAAAAACAATAGCCTAGAAAGCCACAATGAAGGTACTCAATGACTTGGCAGAAGCCAGAGCAGTAAGAGAATACACCATTAAGGGCTACACTTGTTGATTTGATTTGACTCAATCAAACTGAGACTGCGATAATTTGTATGTGTCGTGTTCGGCCGTTTCCAAAGGTCCATTGTCATACTCTTTTATATAGCACAGTGGCGTTGCTTGTGCAGTGTGGCGGCAGTAAAACGTCTCCCCGCGCTTGTAATCAGGACTGTTATTCATTCGATCTTTGGAGATCGCTGAGACCGATACTTATATTTAGTTATTGGTGGTACATTTTCAATTGCTTTTGTTTTCTTACCTAATTTTCGATTCGGTGGTTCCACTACTCCGGCCGATAAAAGGCTCTGGGTATTGATTAACGACTCATAGGATATATTGTCTGCTTTTTAATTTAGTATTTTGGTTGTTACTTTTGCTATGCAGGCTTCATAACCGCTGCTCCCAACTAAATTCCATTTTGTTTATTTCGCTCTTTGGGGCATAGTATTTTGTTAGATACTGGGACCATACGCCACTGGACATGGGGGGAGGAAAATCTCTAAGTCACCGCCATATGCATACCATCTTTGCGATGGTAAAAATTATGTACTATTGATTTGATGAATATTGAGTTCTGCTCAACCGGGTCTAGAGGGCGTATGCGGTAGCTAGCAAATTTTACTACCGTTCTCAATCAAACGAGACTGCAATATATTGTATGTGTCGTGTTCGGTCGTTTCCAAAGGTCCATTATCATACTCTTTTACTTATACTAGTAATACAAATATATAAATATATATCATATGGCAGAATCTGCCTCAAATAGATACCAGGTCAAGAATCAATACTTTCATGAAAATTACTTCTTGTTGATAAGTTTGTACTGAATTAACTCCCACAATTACCTATATTAATCAGTTACCTGTAATATTTGTTTTACGACTATTTGATTATTGTAGTGGGGTCATGCATAGAAATGAATTTTTTTACAATTTGTTTAATTCACTGGAAGATTTTATTATTCTAAATTATGAGTAACATTATTTATCGATATTATTAAAATACTTAAACTGTAACGTATTGCCTATTTCAAGTTTATATTAATTTACTAAAGTGTATGGGGTGGGTGGGTGGGGCCTGTAAAGGCACAAACGACCGCTCTCTGTGAAAGGGTAAGCTCGAATGAAAAACGCCCTGTGTAATTCTATACATAAATTACAAGCAAATCTCGTGCAATACTTGCAAAACCGGTCGACTATAAATAGCATTTATAAAATCTAGCCCACAGGTCTTTAATTCAAATCAATTCTTGAACAACTCACAGGCATTTATTCATAAATCAAAATACAAACAAAGAAAATTATATAAAGTGACTAGTACCTTTGCAATTATGAGATGCGGTGTCCATATATCTTCTATTGGAAAGAATATCTTGCTCGACTCAGCATACTCAGCCGGCTTCCATTTTAACAATTGATCCTTCCATTGTATTATGAAATATCCCCGTACTCTAAACCTCTGCTCCTGAGTGTCAAATGCAATAACATTTAATGGTATAAACGTTGTAACAACTTTAACAGGCTTTGCCTGGTCTACAATCGGTCGAATTCTTGCATCGTAGCCTCTCAATAGAACGTTGTACAACTCTTTTAGTTGATCAATAGTAATGGCGGCTTTGGGCGTTGTTTGACTAGGTACCATTTTCAAGGTGCTATTTTCACTCAGTTGCGTGGTACTTTCAAAAGAGGCTGACATTTTCATAGCATTTGCAGGTGCTGTCGCTAGATTTGTCGATTGCATCTCCGCTACGTGTGGTGGTTCAGTAATTGACTCCTCTGTGTAGATATTGGTCACACCGTCGGGTATAATCTCCGCTACTACAGTAGTTAATTCTGTGTAGATATCGCCTACTCCGCCAGGATTCATGTACGCTATTACTCCTCCTTCTGTAGTCGCTGGTAGTTGTGGTTTCGTTGGTGGAGGTGTACCCTTTGGTGCTACTGTAGTTGACTCAGTGAAGATATCGCCCACTCCTCCAGGATTCATGTAAGCTATTACTCCTTCTGTAGTCGCTGGTGATTGTGGTTTCGTTGGTGGCGGTTTACCCTTTGGTGCTACAGTAGTTGACTCAGTGAAGATATCCTTAACTCCATCTACTGCTATCCTCATTATACTTGAACTAGCAGTCGTTTTAATTGGTTTCCCTATGATAAATAAACAACATTGAAATGTAAATTAATCAACTGAATGGCACATAATCTGTATGGGAGAAAAACGTTTGTTATAAACAAAAAAAATCAGATAACAAATACTTTACTTTAGATCAAATTTATTTAGATCAAACAGTTAGCTTTTTAACAATGCATTTTTAAATGAGATCCAAATTACGAGGACTACGTCTACTACTACTGCTGCTGCTGCTGCTGCTGCTGCTGCTGCTGCTACTACTACTTCTCCTACTACTTCTACTCCTACTACTACTACTACTACGATACTGCTTATATTCCTTTAGGGGATAAATTTGTGTACATGCCGATAGTAAAATGCATTAGTCCGTTATTTACGGCATACTTAATTTAAACTAACTGATACAGTATCAAAACACAATGGTTACAGTACATATTCTTCATCATTAATTTACTAATAATTCAGTTAATAAGTTAAATTGATTCATTATTCAGTCAATTAGTTAATTAAATACTCAATTTGATATTTCATTCAGACAGTTCTCATTACATGCATAATTTGATAGGAGTAAATGAACAAATAACCGAAGTGAATTTCGGATTAAATGCATAACTTTATACAAATAACCAAAGTGAATTTCAATCCATAACTTTATACTTATTTGTTCATATACTCCTATCAAGTTATGCATTCATTAATTTACAAAATTAGGCCATCCTTAAAAATAAATGTTTGCTGTTTCCGGACCCAGGATTTCATAGATGGGTAGGTAGGCCAAGGACAGTTAACACAGAAAAATATACTGAAGATAGCAAAAAAAAAATGATTTTAAAGAATAGCTATACAATGTTTAGGTAGGGCCCTTTTTCATGGGTAAGTAGGGAAACAGAAAACCAACAATTTGTTATGATCGGCCTTATTCAATTCATGTTATTGATTTTTTTTATCTCATTGTGCACTTACGTACCATAATTTAGTTTATTTATTCTTTCATTTGTTCAATTTTAATAATACAGATATTGACTGTTTCTAAAAATGACGAACCCAAATTCAAGTTAAAGAAAAGGTAAATGCTTTTCGTCGATTATAAACTGTTTTAATTCAAAGAAAAATAAATGTTGAGAAAAAATAAATAAAATGAACTTGTTCATAATAACTAATATGACACTTACATAAATATACTTATCTTTCATCGGGTCTTTCTCTTTGTTTTTGAGTTATAGATAACGTTTTAAAAGTAGGCTAATACTTCATTTTATTGTTGGTTTTTTGGAGATAAATGCAAGTATCCGGTCAGCTAACCAATGTAATAGGGTAAATCACCCGCATATAGGCTATTAATTAAGGCCCTGTCTCATTTTATAAGACATATACAACGTTTTGATATATACTCGAGATGCAACATCATTCTGGTGAAAATAGTAGATACAAACTCCGAACAGAAAATGTAACATTCTCAAAATACACTCAAAACAAACAACATTTACAAGGGAAAATAACCAACTAGAACCAAAGTATGGGACTCTACAAACACAAACTTACTGACAATAGGGATACGGTTACCTGATTTTAATTTCATATATCTACGAAATCAAATCAAATCAAATCTAGTTGATTGCTATATAATCCGATACAGAATTGTTACCAAAACAAATATAGCATACAACAGTATAAGGACAAATACAAATAATTAGTATGCCATATATTTAACAGGATTAGTGTTACATGAGGTGTGCTGCATACAAATATTCCTAGCTGTAGTAACATGAAGTTAATACATTATCATATTTCAATTCTCCCCCACTCTCTTAATGGCATATGTGTTTGTGATGTCATATCTGGCCTTTTATTCATCTTTGAAATTATTGTTCGTTACTATGCGTGATTTTGGTTGACTGTGGTCCTTGAATGCTACATTTCCTTTTATATCTACTTGAACGTTTTGTATTTACACTTTTCAAAATTATTCATTGTGTTGCTTCAAAAGAGATACGAATGTGTTCATGTCTTCTACATCCTGCAATAACCATACCTTACAGAACCCTAAACGTGATAAGCTATCATTGTCAAATGACGACCAGTTCGATTTTAGATGGCAGTTTAATTATATGTTTATGAATACATGATCATGTAAATGCGATACATGTATTTTCTTTTAATATCTGAATGTATAATTTTCAACCTGCATTTAATAATATAAAAAGTCTTCATGTATAATAGTGTATCCTTCCTAATTTCCCGTAAATTAAAAAGAGGTCATATAGCAGAATGGTCATATAAAAGCCACAGCACCCAAACGTAAAGGCACCGTAAGTTCCCAATGCATCACAAACAAATAGAAAATGAAATATACAATTAAAATGACAATACACTATACAAAGATTAGTGAAGACACGGTAACCGACTTGGAACGGTCAGTAGGCAATATGGCCTACTGGTTAGCTTAAATCGAGTTTATGTGTACACAACATCGCTATTATCCTGTCTTCAGCGCCCAAATTGACAAGAAAAGGCATTTTGAGCTGACATTTTAACACCAAGCAACGATTTGCAAAAATGCAAGTACACACGTTCAGTTTGGTTAGCTTTTCCTCACTTTACTGCCGTAGTTTCAGATAGGATATTAATTTATCAAACAACTCAATCATATACCTTGTTACATATATATTCTTGAAAATGTAGATAAATACCTTTCAGTTTAAAAATTGCAATTTTGGCTTGTACTAATAAGTTGCTTTATTGAATCCCACACCTGTTGTAAAAATAATACCCAAATATGAATATGCATTCACAATTGCTCTATGTAACGCATTGTAAGACAACGTTAAATTCCTGGACAAAAGTTCACCTTTTAAATCCCAGCGTTCGGTATAGAATCTATCACCATTATGTATACATTGTAGCTAGTAAGTATTTCGTCTGCTTCAAGATAAAAGTTTCAGCATTCTGACCAATCAATGATCTTATTTTTTCCGGTACAGCTATTAATAGATACACCAAAATTAAAAAAATGACAGTTAGGAATAAAGTTTTGTTCTTGAAAGTATAGAAAATAAATACACAATTAGTTTGATATATATGTATTGAGTAATGTTTAGTGTATAATAATAAATTACCCCAGAGACACTCATTTGTCGCGAATTGGCGCGTAACGCGTGTTAGCCAACTGTTTTGCACACCCTGTACGCATATTTGCACACCCGTTTGTTGAATTTCTGCCTAATACACCGAGTGTATTTACATGCCAAATTTTATGGTCTAAAAATGCTTTATTATTAAGTTTGTGAGTAAACCTCTCTGAGCAGAATAATGTATAAACCGATCAGAAACGTTTCTCTGTTGCTAGGGACCAAAATGATCGGATGAGGACAGAGTGGAAAGAGCAGACAAAAACACAAACTTTCTGTGATAGTAGTTAGTAGTCTAATTTGAAAATCGGAAAGGGTCCCCAAGGTCACTGCTCATTCTTTTACTATTTTTAGCACATTTAAAAATGGCCGCCATCCAAATGCTTCATTCTTAATTATGGTTTAACCCAAAGAAGATATGGCACATAAATGTTTTATTTTGTTTTTGGCTTAGATGTAAGCTCCTCTAAAATATATTAAATGTCCCCTCTCCCACCATGTTTTTTTTCCTATTTTAGCACCTTGCAAAATGGCCGCCACCCAAATGCTTAAATATAGCAATATATTTTTAATTATGGCTTAAACCCAAAATAACATTCACACAGAAGTATTTCATTTTTTTTATTTTTGACTTAGATTTAAGCTGCCTGCTCTGTAATATAATACATGTCCCCCACCCTTCACCCCACCCCATCCCACCCCATGTTACTATGTTTATCACATTTCAAAATGGTCGCCATCCAAATGCTTAAAGAGATCAATATATTCTTAAATATGGCTTAACCCAACGACCATTTACACGGATATGCTTTATTTTGCTTTTGGTTTAGATTTAAGCTCCTCTAATTTTTTTTTTTATCTTTCATGTTACATACATGTACGGATATACCGCATGCATTGTACGGAACATAGAAGCAGTGTCTTCAAGTCACACAAACAGCCCTACGTGTCATGTTAACATGTAAGACTGCCTACGTATTGCCCGAAACATAGATGCAGAAAGCTTCAAGTTGCCCATACCTACGTATGGTACAGAACGTAGAGGTAGTGTGCTTCAAGTTACCCACACTCCTTCAAATACTGGCCATACCTGTCTTTTTACAAGAAAGTATATACCCACATATTGTTCAAAGGAACATAGTGACAGTGGGCTTCAGTTGCCCAAACTCAAACATATATAGGCCATACTTATCAGTTAACACATATGCATATACCCACATAGTGTACGAAACAAAGAGGCAGTGGCCTCAAGTTGGCCACACTCAAACAGATACACGCCATACATGTCATGTTAACACATATAAAGAACATAGATGCAGAAGTCAGCAGGCTTCAAGTTGCGCGCACACGTGTATTGTACAGAACGAAGACGCAGCGGGCTTCAAGCTAGCCACACCCAAAAATATACAGGCTATACATGTTATGTTTCACTTAGGTATACACTCACATGTTGTACAGAACCGAGATGAAGAGGACTTCAACCTACACTCATACAGATACCTGTCATTCTACTCGTATTACACTTAAGTATATACCCACGTACTGTAAAGAACATACTTGTAGATACAGAAGGCTTCAAGTTGCCCACACTCATACAGATACAGGCCTTTCCTGTCATGTTACATGTAAGATCATAACCCATACTGGATACAACATTGAGACAGTGGGCTTTAAGTTACCCACACTTATACATTTATACAGACCATACATGCCAGTCCTGTCCGGTAACATGTAAGCCTACACCCAAGTATTGTATGGAATATAGTCAGAATACTTCAAGTAGCCAATACTCATACAGATATAGGCCATACATGTCAATGTACACGTAAGTATACACCCTTGCATTGTACAGAACATAGCTTCAGAAGTCTTCAAGTAGCCCATATTCATACAGATTAAGGCCATACCTACCATGTTACACCACATATTGTACAGAACATTGATACAGAAAGAGTATGATAATGGACCTTTGGAAACGGTCGAGCACGACACATACGAAATATTGCAGTCTCGGTTTGATTGAGACAGTTCATGAGTGGTATTGAAATATGCTAGCTACCGCTCACGCCCTCTAGCCCCGGGTTGAGCAGAACTCAATATTCATAAAATCAATAGTACACAATTTTAACCATCCCGAAGATGGCATGCATATGACGGTGGACGATTAAAGCCACCAATGCTTATATAGATACAATCCATACCGGTCACATAGTGTCATAAGGCTTTAAGCTACTCACATCATACCGATAAAGGCCATACCATACACGTAAATATACACCCACATATTGTACAGACGAACATATAGAGTCAGAAGGCTTCAAGTCGCTCACATTCATACACATACAGGCCATACCTGTTATGTTACACGTAAGATTGTCCAGACGAACATATAGAATCAGAAGGCTTCAAATAGCTCATTCATACAGATACAAGCCATAACTGTAATGTCACAAGTAAGTACACATCCACCCATTGGAAAGAACCAAGAGTAGCGGGCTTCAAATTACCCATTCCCACACAGATTCAGCCCATACCTGTCATGTTACTCGCAAGACCGCACCTAAGATGGCTTATATCTAATTTTTTCTGCTTATTAAAGGATTTAAACAACAACACAGTCATAACGGAAGCTAATACAAATATGTTGTTTTTGAATTATTGCAGAATTCAGCAGTTTTAGTTCTTTCCTTTTCTTTTTTTTTGTGCAAAATACCCACATGTATCCCTTTATTGATTGATTGATTGATTGATTGATTGATTGATTAAATGATTGATTGACTGTTTGATTTATTTATTTATTTATTTAATTAATTACATGAAAGGTATCATTACACCGAGTGTGATATAGGAAATTAGGGATATTCTGACATTTCATAATAATAAATAAAATATTGAACAAGCATTTAAAATATATGTTTATTACAGAAATGAACATGTTTAGTTATTTTTTACTCTAAAAAATACATTTAGGGATTCACGAACCTTTGGGAACTCTTTTAAAAACAAGACGAAATGTATAAAATAACAGTATACCTAATATGGTAAACGAATATAAGCGATAAGCTAAAAAAATATTTTTATTGAACTATTCCAGAAATCAGCAGTTTTAGTACTTTATTTTTACTCTTTTTTCCATTTTTTGCCAAAAGACCCATATTTATCCCTTCATTTATTTATTAATTCATTGACATTTATCAATACACTTAAATCGGTAAATAAAATAAGGAATAAGCATTAAATATATTTTTATTGCATTATTCCAGAAATCAGCAGTTTTAGTTATTTTTCCAACATTTTGAAAATACATTTAGGGATTCACAAACCTTTGTTGACCCTTTTAAAAAATAGCAGAAATGTATAAAATAGTTTTATACCTAATATGGTAAAAAAAAAAGAGATACGTTAAAGAAATAAGTTTTTATTCAACTTTTCCAGAAATTAGCAGTTTTATTGTTTTTTGTTTTTTTTACTATTTTTTCCATATTTGTTTGCCAAAATACCCATATATATTCCTTTATTTATTTATGTGATAGTCATTGTCGCAGAATTTTTTTAAATTACATTTATATATTTTAAAAGAAGATTAGGTTAATTCGACTTCATAATATATATATATCGTTTCTAAAGCTATTGTTGTTGAGGTATACATATACAAGAAAACGGTGATACAAAGTATCACACGCCGGTCAGAACAGTTACATAAGAAAAAGGTCAGGGGGATTAATATGATAAAAATAAACGAACATTGTGTAGATGTTAGAAAAATACTTTTATTTGTAAATGTCAACAATCAAAACACATTTGTTGTGAAAGATTTGAGCACAACAATATGTCGCTTTTGAGCACTAGATAAATTAGTCATCATGAGACAAAATGAACATGTTTTTAATTTTGGCATTTGTGTTGTATACAATTTATAATTTGAATATGATAGACATGATGGAATTTTGTTTCATGTTTAGAATGTGAGAAATTGGTAAAATATCATGGTCAGAATGTGAAGAATTGGTAAATTATCATAGTTATAAACAAATATACTTAATGATTACATTTATAAACAACAAGTATAATATAAACTGGATTGAAAGATAAGGGTCTGTGAAGGTTATCTCAGTTTTTAGCGATGTACATTAGAAGAAAGGGATTAATGTAGGATTTTGTTATTATTATTGAAATATGATCAGTAGTTCATGGGAATAAGTAGCAGTGGAGCAATGGAGCAGACCTATTAAAACTCTTAAGAAGATGTTTTTCAATGCTTTCTTGTTGGTTTCTTCTGTTCTATTTCCCTTTCTGCTTTACTGTCACTCTGAAAATATTCAATTTGGAATAAGTAATAAAAGTCAGCAATATATATCAGTGAATGGATTTACCTTGTTCTGTATCATACTTTTGAGGACAGACATATGATGCTAAGTCTGCGAATAAATCATATGGACCTAACAATATTATTTAATTGACTTGTTTAATATCACATAGTTAGGAGACTGACAAATTAATAATCACTCAAACATAACGTTTGCTCTTTGGAACCATTTAACATATATTTATACAATATAAAAAGATCGGACAGGGAAAGTAGCACTCAAGGAGGACAGTCAACCACCAAACACAGAAATAAACACGCAAACAGACAAACAAGAAGGCAAAAGTAATAATAAATGCAAACGACATCACAAACACAAAAGGGTTGACAATAGGGCTACCGCCTTGGAACGGTCAGTGGCAAAGTAGGCCGCTGTGGGTTTAAACCGGTTCTAGGGTGCACCAAACCTCACACTTACCCTACTGTCATCCCATTAAAACGGAACAGTGTAAATAAAGAAATCCCCGCCATGACCTAATCTCTAACAACTATAAAATGACTACATAAACCTAGTTAATATGATCAGTGGAGCATAAAGGGGATTTGTTTTTGTAAATAATAACAGGTAAATGTAGAAATAATTATAATGTACGTACCAGCCAATAATCCTATAGTATATGTCTTCTGTTGACACCAATAGCCTAAGCAGTGTTGGTTTCACTTTCCAAAATATTTATAATTACAACCAAATCCTTTCCTAATTTCAAAATGATAAAAGTCTTTCTACTAAATCTGTCAAACAACTCACAGAATGAATATGTGTTTCTCGCAGTATTTTATTTTTATTCCTTGAAGCCTCTTGACATTAAATTATTTCAGCATAAATGTAACTGCAATCCGATTAAGAATGTTCCAGACTAAATTGAAATTCTGTTCTCAAAATGAGGCATTTCCGTTTAAAGGTCATCTCAGGGAGTATTTCATGATGAGGAAATTGGCACTTTCATATAACTGTCTTATAAATGCCCTCCAATATCAACTTCGCCTATAAGTGGCTTATAATTGACTTATATGTCTCCGTGATAAGCCACTTACACATATATCTCACTTAGACAAGATATTAAGTGACTTATATGCGAAGTATATGGGACATATAATTTGCATATAAGCTGCATATAAGTCACTTATATGTTTGTATATGTAGATTCGGTAAGGTTTTGTAGACTGTATCTCTTACGTTAACATCTAATTATTGTAATAAAATACCGATAAAATACCAGTAAACCAATTTGACTGCGTCCCTGTTATTTACTCAAAAACCTTACGAAAATACAGCTGGTTTATGATCAGTCAAATATCCGTAGCAGCTTTCTGAGTCCGGGATAACTATAGCCGAGCCTGAAGGCTCCGGCAATAACGTACATATTTAGAAAATCCAGGCTCTGTAGACACAATATAAATGGATTTAACCAGCCAGGCCAAACCCCAAAACTGGAGCGTCGATTTAAGAGTTACCAACTCATAATTCATTTTACACATATTCAATCACGGATATTATAAGCACCCGTTAATAAAACTATACTTTTAATCGGCACATATACAATATTATATGACCCGAACATCCGCATTGAGTTTTGATAAACGGTTTTATAGAGTAATTTTGCCGTTATTTTGCGGGTTAGTTTCTTTAACTATTTATTTCAATGCACATGTCATGCCAATATAATGCACATCTCTAAATAAAAGTAAAGATGCTCATTACTATAATGTACTAATTTGAGTCGTGTTTGAAATAATAAACTTATTTGTATTAAATTTGTCTGGCTTGTCTCTACACCATTCCAAATTTTGCATCCGCGTGAACGTTCTTCAAATCGGTACTGAAATTTGAATTTTGAAAATAAAAATGAATTACGCAACTTGCTTCAGTGTTCCGAATTTAACTTTAAAACTTACATTGTTCGCTATTTTGCATATCGAAGGCTTAGCGCAAAACTATTCTATCTCCTTCACATTTCTATATGTGATAGAATAGTTTTGCGCTGAGCCCTCGATATGTGAATGTGCATTAACGAAACAACGAGACATACTAGCAAGTACTTGCACTCTGCCTCCCCTATTTAAATTAAATTCTAACAGTTGTTTAACACGGTTTCCATTCTTAATTATGATTTAAATTTAAATAAAACAATTGTAAAACGAAAATAAAAAACTTACCGCCACCGGCGCCGCCGGCAGAATCTGTGATTAAACTAATAACTACGAACACCACTGCGGAACACATGTTGGTCGCACTTTGACGGTCCGTAACTTCAAGCCTAAAGTTATGAAGTCGGCAATTCCGTTTAAAATTAACCTTTTGTCCAAACAATAACGTGTGCAAAACGATCGTCGATACTATATCAGCAGTCACAGTATCGACCAATAAATTTACCTCACCAACATAGTGTTTTGTTCGCCCCATAAGTACATAGCATTTATAACGTTTAATTCAATTGATATCTATCTTTTGACATGTTAAAGTTTATTTGAACACATGTTTTTCACCGACTTCAATGGTTAACTTTCCTTGATCCTTTTTTCTTAAAGAAATATAAAAAAAGAGTAAAAATTGGAAATATATAAATTCACATTTACAGCAAATGTTTAAACATACAGAGTTCTACGAGAGGCAAACTCGTAGACAGGCTATCATATAAAAGGAATATTTACGAACTTCTACATATAAATTAAAGAACAGAACAGAACAGCACAGAACAATACTTTATTAACTCAAATCACAACAGTGACACAAGAGTATACAATGCATAGTTGTTTTAACATTTTACATGACATGGTGTGATATCCACAAATTAGCAATATGTAATTACAGTTACTAAATTCCTAAATACATATAATTAAGATCAACTAAATTAACCGATTATGTATGATTGGGATGAGAAATGTGTGCGGGTATGTGTGTATGTGTGGTGGGTGTGTTAGTGCGGTGTGTGTGTGGGGTGGAGGAGGTGGGGGGGGGGGGTATGGTAGTGCCTATTAAGAATTATTGGTCCTTTTATTTATAAAGCAATTGCTTTGGATATTTCTTTGATGGAGGATTAGTCTTTGATCGAGGATTATAGGTCGCCTTCACGTACGTAATACCAGATCTATTTATATTTGACCCCATTTGCGGCCACTCAGCGTATCAGGTCATGCTCGAGATATCGCGAATGGCCTGACCTGGACAAAAACAACAACACACGTAGTTACAAAAACTTATAAAAGTGACAACATTTGGGATTTAATAGTGCCAACATATCTTATGCAGGAGGGAAGGATAAGGTAGTCAAGACATTAAGTAAGTAATAATAATAAAGATCATTAAATTGCGGAGTCTTATGAAGCCATGATATAAATATCATAATACACTAGTGTAATAAATATACAATTTATGCCAAATCATCGCTCGGTCTTTTCTGTTCAACTCGGCGTGCACTCGGAATTGCCTCGTCGATTTCAGTAAGCATACCTGATCCCGGAAATCGACAATGTAGTTCCGTTGTCGCAAGGTGAAGACCGAAATAATACGAAATATACGACGCCATGTATAGACTACATATTAATCAATGTACGTTATGTAACATAAGTGGAGTTATATCATAAAATAGTATGATAATGGACCTTTGGAAACGGCCGAACACGACACATACAAAATATTGCAGTCTCGGTTTGATTGAGACTGTTCATGAACGGTAGTGAAATATGCTAGCTACCGCTCATGCCCTCTAGCCCCGGGTTGAGCAGAACTCAATATTCATAAAACCAATAGTACATAATTTTAACCATCCCGAAGATGGCATGCATATGGCGCTGGACATAGAGAGTTTCCTCCCCCATGTCCAGTGCCGTATGGTTCCAGTATCTAACAAAATCATATTATTTTATCGAATTCTTTTAATAAATTCAATATTAAACAAGAACTTGTCCAATATCTTGTATATTACTAAAGTAAGATTTGCACATTGACAAAATATACGCCCATCATATAAGTTTGGATGAAAGCTATGTTTTAATTAGAATACACAGCTTTAAATTAGCTATCTCGCCAACAAAAGCCAAATGTAACATCATTTGTACACCGTTTCTAAACCTACTGACGACTAGGATATATATATATACTTATATATAGGTTAGGAAAAAACATTTATACAGTGCTACAGTTTATAAAAACCCAAACGTTTTCGGCTTACACCTTCATCAGGGGTACACAAACACGAAAAGAACAAATACGAAACAAAAAAACAAACACTAAAATACACGGCAGTTTAAATAAGACTCTTTTAAAAAAAAAATTATCGTTTGGCAGTGTTACAAGGACTGGTTACTTTGAATAGACACTCTGTACCCAAATGTGAAACAGATGAGAATTATGAAACAGATTATTAATAAACACTGGTCACACATAGAGGAGTCTGAACGGCTGAACAAAATACTGCCTGGAAAACCCATTATTGCGTACAGGAGACCTAAATGTCTCCGCAACATCCTTGTTGCAGCCAGGTTGAATCCGGCTCCAATACTCAGACCACAGGACAGTCAGGCCCTTGCCATAGACGTGTACATACATGTCTCCCGCAAACTATTTCTTATCTTCACTCGGGGCCAAAAACACAATCAAAAATGTCACAAACTGCAAATCCTCAAACGTCATCTATTTGATTTACAAAAAAAACAGTATGTTGGTGAAACGAAGCAGGTGTTGAACCACCGATTCAACCTCCATCGCTCCGATTGTAACGTAGGTTTGCTAGGTCGCCAGCGGCCGAACGCTTCTGTTCAGAAGGCCACACGTTCAACGACTTGTCTCTGACATGCACTGAACACAATCCAAATTGGACCGATGCAGAACGTAAATTGCGTGAAACGTAATATTCTCCATTTATATATTTTTAGTTTTATTCATAGTTTTAATTAGCTTTGGAGTTGTTTTTACTATATCCTGCAGTATCGATTCTATGTCTTAGATATTGAGGTAGGGTTATTGACTCACACACTCTCTCTTTATAACTAATCATAAATGTCAGCGTACAATTTTAACTTCGTCCAACCAGCAATGTTCTATTATTAGTACTTTTGTTACTTCCCTTGATCAAAATATCTCCATTTATTTTAGTTGACTGTTTCAGCTCTATTCATTGTTTTTATTAGCTTTGGAGTTGCTTTATACCGTATCCTGCAGTATCGATTTTAGGTTTTAGGTTTTGAGGTAGGGTGAAGATGTGAAAAAGATAACACAAACCCTACCTCAAAACCTAAAATCGATACTGCAGGATACGGTATATTTTGAGACTCCAAACTCTATAGACACAATATGAACGGCTTTAACCAACCAACCCAAACCCTAAAACTGAAGCGTCGAAAAGAGTTACCACTCATAATTCATCTTTACGCATATTCAATCAAGGGTATTTTAAGAACCCGTTAATAAACATGTACTTGTAATCTGTACATATACACTATTATATGATCTGAACACCTAGATAGAGTTTTGCTAAACAATTTTGCAGTGTTATTTCGTCGTTATTTTTTTAAAATAAATAACCAATCCTCCCAATGCCCACTGCCCGCCCTTCCGTCTCCCGTCTACCCTGCTTGAAAACTTAAGAAGTGAACAACACATTTAAAATGGTCGTATAATGGCGCTAGATCTATATATGTTTGTTTTGCTTAATCAGGCCGACCATAATCCATTGTTGGTTTGCTGTTTCCCAACCTACCCACGAAAACGGGCCTACCCAAAACGGTTTATAGAAATTCTTTAACATTATTTTTATAGCTATCTTCAGCATACTTGTCTTTAATTACTTAAGGTGTGTACTGTCCTTGGCAAAAAAAAATCACCTACCTACCTACCAATTTATGAAATCCTGGGTCGGGAAACAGCAAGAAAATATTTGTTTTTCAGGATGACCTCAATGAAGCGACGCTGTGGCCTACATGTTTGTAAAAACAGCAACTCCTTACTGACAACCCGCTGTGCTGTATAAACTTAGTACCAAAGAGAAAAAGAATAAATATTGTATATTTGAATAATAAAGAATCAATACGTGTCTTAATACAAATTAATCTAAAAGAATATTTAATAGGAATGCCTGTCCACTGGAAAGCATATTTAATGTGAAGTTAGGAAGAGTCATTCAAAACACCGCCATGTTTGCTGTGAATAAATAAATACTTAGGTCAACATGTCTATGGATTAAAAAAACACAATCCTATCGCGTCCTGAGACACAGTACATCTGTCCCCACCTGAGACACAGTACAACTGTCCTCACCTTAGACACATGTCTTAAACTATATACTCAGTGATATACACCAAGTCAAATTACTTTTTACGTTACCAGTGCATAGTAGATGATGATTTATACGTTCTACAGTATGACATAAAACTGTTCAACTGTATATATCTTGACACCAACCTGGCATTAATGAAAATTGCTGACTCTCGAAATTTATTAGACTTTATAAGTATGGCTGACGTACATGGGGTGGAGGTTAATGTGGTATTGTACGGCTGATTAGCTCGGTCGGTAGAGCAACGGAACAGTACTCTGAATGAGCAGGGTTCACGCCCCTGTCTGGCTGCACTTTTTTAACCTGTGAAATTTGGCGATGCCGGCATGTCCGTTGATTAAGTAGACTGCGATAAAAATGCAGATAAATTTCTATTTTTAGGGAAAGTAAGTAGATTCATAGATATCTAACGGTAGATTGATGTATCATTGTCACGTCGATTAGCTCAGTTGGAAGAGAAAGGGAACGGTAGTCCGAATGTCGAGGGTTCAAACCACAGCCCGGTTGCATATATATTTGTCTAGCCCTGTGACACACACACACACGCACGCACGCACGCACACACACAACATGAAGTTTCATAAGTTATGTCTAGGTAGTAATTGTGTTGAATTGTTTGGTTATTATCTATTTTAAAGTAAAATTGCAATCTGAAATGTCCGATACTTTTTAATATTATTATATAACCTCTTTTATAATAAAAACGACAAATTCTACTCAGATTTCGGAGATATATTGAACAAATAATTATAATGTAAACTTAATAAACAACCACAGCACTAACAGTGCACTTATTTTTATATCGGTTAATCAGCAACAAGTAAATTCACAAATGAAATAAAACAACACACTGGATCTAGTTCCAGGTGTGTGTGGATGAATTTTACAGAATTTGAGTAAACTGATGGTATTGTGGTGGTTTGGTAGTTGGTTTAATTTTAACTCGTTTCAAATGGGTTGTATTGTTTCCTTAAAACATAAAATCATCTGTACAATCCACGTATATACTGAAATATTCGATACATTAGAGATACCATTATTTTGATCAATTGCCATGGTTACAGCACAAACTTTAAAACTATGTTGTTTAAAAGGTATTTCACTATTTAACGGCTCATCAACACAGGTTATTTAGAGCCGCCCCAGAGAGAGGGAAAGGATACATAGGAATTCTGAACCGTGCTCTACTCTTATTATCGAATAGATTCTATTCCTATGGTTCTTTTTTAACGTGCTCGGAGGGTAGCCGATACACGGGACCACCCGGTTTACGTATCCATCCGACGGACGAGGCTTATCGAAAGGAAACAACTACAATGTAAACGAAAGAAAACAACTACAATGTAAACGAAAACATGAAATTAAACGTCTAACGCTGCTCGCACAAAATTAACCAATGCTTTGCGTACACACTTTTCAACAGTAGCCGAAGTTGCATCTTGTTACATTAGTGTATTGCATACGTTAACGTTTCTTTTAATTAAAACAGTATTTAAGGTTACTATTACTTTAATACATAAACATTAAACATACACATTTGTCAGGTATTTTGTGGTATCGTACATTTCATGTTAGAAAATAACAGTAAATACCACTATAAACTCAGTAATCTGTTGTTAAAAATATGTATTTGCGATGATGAAATCCTTTGAGAAATAAATTATATATGTGTTGTACTGATGAAAGAACATATAAGGATGGATTAACTGTTAGTGTACTGTATAACAAATGGTACTGGCTGGAATCCCTATTTAGATGAGAAATATTTAGTCTTAAACGTTAAAGGCGATATGAAATGAAAGCCTTGAAGTGTGATTGTAATCAATCCGAATCAGAGTTACAATAGTTGTTTATCTAAAAAAATCAATGCTCATGCAAAGTCTATAGCAGGTTGAGCGAGGAAGCGTTGTGTGACGGTGTTTATTGATGAGACTGAACGGTCATTGCGAGAGAGGATCGAAGAACACCTTAGAGCTGTACGCTATCGGACCGACAAACCCATAATGAGACATTTTCAAGGTCATACAGACGTGGAAGTAACGGTATTGCAGCGTATTTTCAATGAGGGTCGTACATACAGACACATGATAGAGGATCAATGGATAAAACGACTGAACACCAAAGTTCCCAGAGGCTGCAACATCAAGATAAACTATTAACTGACAGGAATTAGTGAATAATTACGAAAAACATAGTTTATATTTTGTATCACTAATTTATGGAATGAATTTATAAAGTATTTATTATTTCTAATCTTTAAAGAATACTGAGAGACAATTTCAAATTGAATTTTATACTTCTATGAATATATAGTGTTTACTGTTCATGAAATCGTTTTGTGATAAAGTAGAAGGACTGTTACGGGAAACGACGTAACGTCATTTATTATGCAGATATGTACTTTTCTGCCTAATAAAAGGGATACCTAATACATTTTGCTTCATAAGGCACGACCAATAAAGCAATTCAATGCGGAATCCCTCGGCGTTTATTGTACCTAACGTTATCTGACGTCATGTACGTAACGTTATCTGACGTCATAAAACAAACAAAAAACAACGTGGCAGCGTCCTCGATTAGCGTAACATTCTGCGAAATAGATAATAATAGTAATTCATACAGAAAATGTGGATAATCTAGATGATTAATAGAATAGTTTATCAGGCCCTTTTACTATGAAGTTTATTTTATAAGGCTCGGCACGAAAACGGAGAAAGCCTCGCCTAATAAACTTCATAGTAAAAGGCATTGACATAATATTCTTTATTATATACTTTCCTGTGAAATATTAGATTTTAGAATAAAACCTTATATTTTCATTGTTTATATTTAACATGTTATCTCGAAGAGAGAAAACTCAAATATTTTCACTCGTTCTGAAGCACTCGTGGAAATATGAAAATAAATCCTATATTCACTCAAAACAAACAAATATCCTTTATTTATTGTATACTTTCATATTGTCCCGTTTAGTTTGCATTGAGCTAAGCGTGCAATATTCTACGATATTGCACGCATTGATATTGCACGGGAACTTTTGCTCGTGCTTGCTAAGAGCCGCGAAATAGAAATAAGGAACTACTTCAAATAAAAATAACGGAATCCTTCCTATAGTGTCAGCAAAAAAATACGAGTTTTTTTCCAACCTTTTATGGCAAAAATTGATAAAATAATTCAAATGGTCACTCACCCACTGTTTTTAACGTTATCGAATGGTAAACAAACTTCAGAAAATCGCTTGATGTGTTTAATGACGTCATCCGACGTCGACGTCGACGTCGTTTTTGCGCAAAATAATCATCCACACAAAATGAAACTGAATGGCAAGATAGGAATTCCATCAAAAGCTATAAAGATAACACAAATACAATGAAAAGTAATAGTCATACAATTAACATTGATCAAAAACAATATGAAAGTATACAATAAAAAGGTTATTGAATTTGTATGGCTAAATATTACTTGGAACTCGTTGTTTTGGCGCAGGACGACTCGCAAGCTCGTCGTCCTTTGCCAAAACAACTCGTTCCAAGTAATATTTAGCCAAGCTCGTCGTCCTGCGCCAAAACAACTCGTTCCAAGTAATATTTAGCCATACAAATGCAATAACCTATACTATTAACCTAACGTCATACAGGAAATAACGTGATGTCGTTATTGTATATTTATCATAACGTCGCGATTTTTCTTGAAAAATAACAAGCGTTCGAAAATTTGAAGAAGTTAATTTAATATTGAATTAACTTCCCTTTTGAAATACTAGTCAGATACAAAATAATTTAGTTTTGAAAATCGGTTGAGAAATAAATATTTTACAGCTCAAATGTTTTTTTGATGGAGCTTTTCCCATGTAAATTTAGGACAGAAGAAAATTAAGACATTTCAAATAACTTCAGTTAACCTGCATATTTTGCTACACAACTTTTAGGGTGTCTTATTTAGAATATTCAACAATTTAAAACCATTTTTGGAATACAAATTCTAAACAAACACAATAATTTTAAATTGCTCACGCAGCAGAATTTTGCATTGAAAATGCCCCATCTAAAACAGCTTTCACGCATGAAATTTGTATTTCTCAATCGATTTTGAAAAGTAAGGTATTTTTATGTACCGCTAAAAAAATGAATTTATGAACTTTGTCTGAAAAGTTTAAAAAAAACTTTTGCTAAAACAAGCGCCCCAAACAATATATCATTTATAAAAAAAACATTGTTAGCCTTACAATAATAGATGCAATGAACTGAGAAGCATATTTACTAAGATGCATACGTTACAAACATGGTTATTAAACTTAGACATAGAACACATTTAAATTGTACAACGTAAAAGATACCTACAACTTGTGTTATAAGTTTCTGAAATATTTCTGAGCGCCAAACAGTGTCAATTGAATTGAATGTTGGTAATCAACACGTTATGGGTAATTAGAGACACCCCATACGAATCCGTGTCTGAACTTCTCTTACTAACGAATAGATTCCTATGGTCCTTAAACGTGCTCGGATGATAGACTCCGATAAATGGAATCAACCAATGTACGCCCCTATCCGACGGACGAGGCTAAGACAAAGCGGCATACATAAATTCCGACAAAACTCAGTGATCCCGGTGAGGCTTGAACTGGATCCTCCAGTTCCAAGTTCACCAATCCATTGGGCCACGCCAGCCCCCTCAAAAAATATCAAAAGCTTTGAGAAAATCAACAAAAAACAGGTACTAACTTGTTTGGATTTATATTAATATGTTAATTGTTTTAATTATGCAAATGTGAACTGCATGAAATTAATTATTCAGGTTATTGTAACCCACATACTTATGAAAGGTAGTAGGCGAAATAAAATTCATAGACAGCTCATTCAACTCCGACAACGAATGTTTTGCAATTATAAACTTCATGATACATGTAAAGAAATCATGAAAATAAATAATGACAAATTTAATCACTGGCTTTATTTTCTGGATAAAGCTGTACGACGGCAATTTGAAAAAATCTCTATTTCTCAAGGAAAACATTTTGCAATGTCTTTTTTAACCAAATCTAACCTTGTTGCCATGTGACACAAGCTGCAGTTTTACAGTGTCGCCTAAAATAAAACAAAACACATGCATATATAGTATTATTCAAAGAAGAGGCAGTATTAGTTTTCTACTAGTCTCTATTATACATATATGAAAGTGAACGGTCAAGTCAACTAGATGTAACATAAGTGTACAAACACATGTGTAACCATTGGTAAAATATTGCGTTATTAGTAAAATAATTAGTATTTTTATAAAACAATGCGTTTATTGTTCGGTTAACTAAGTAATAGGACAGCTGCCCCTTGTATTTTGATATTCTACATTGTATTATTGCAGAATACTGGAATACGCCAGAGGATCGACTGGTCTAACTCACTTTTTGCAAACTTTTCAGGAGAAGCAAAGAACTAATTATATTCTTTGAAAATTAGATGACAAACATGGAAATAAGAATATTTATTATAAATCCCTCAAGTAATTCTTAGTTAATTAAATGTATATATATATTTATTAATATGAAATAGGTAATTAGAGAGTTACACTTATTTTTCGCTCAAAACTGGTCTACCTTGAGATAGATTTGTTTTGCACTGACATTTCAGGAGTAATTTCAGTAAAACAAGTCCAACTTGAGATAGACTTGTTTTGCATTGAAATTTGTGTGCAAAACCAGCCCAACTCATGATAGTAATAGTTTTGGTTGTTTATTAATGTTTAATGCCTGTTTAATGCACATGTATACACATATCACCCCCACTCCAATATCATTGACACATTAACCATAAGTGACATGGACACCGTAGCCATACGTAGCATGGAAACCGTAACAATACGTGCTATGGACACCATAATAATAATAATAATATTTATTTTCTTTTCAGAGGATGTCATATTTGGCTAATAGCCATTCTAACACATGGTCCTCATAGGAAACAACATATATATTAACATTCACTCATGACTATATAATAAATAAACGAAGTGCTCATAACTATGACCTTAAATAAAAAGACATGATTAAATGATTATGAATGTACAATCTTACACAAAAACAAAACCTATAACTAACAATTTGTCTAAATAACAAAACGGGCAATACAAATATCACTCGACTGTGTCTAAAAGATATCTCTCCAGCGACTTTTTGAATTTGTATTGGGAATTACATTTTCTGATCTCAAGAGGGAGTTTATTCCATTGTTTGGGACCCGTAACTGAGAAAGATTTGTTATAAAAAGATGTTTTGCATTTGGAACATAAAGAGTTTCATTTGATACGGATCAAAGATTTCTTTTATTTTTGTAACTGACTTTTGAAATTAGTTCACTGATATAGGCTGGCGTGCTATCACTTAAGGCGTTATAGGTCAACAATGAAGACAGACAGAGGCAACCATTTTAACTCATTAAACATGCAAGATGAAGGTGTGAAGAAATCTACATTTAATATAATGTTTGCTGCTCTTTTTCGTATTTTTGATAGCCTATCAATGTTGTAAGATGAGGTGTTACCCCATAATACACAACGCGTAATCAAAGAGTGGAAGACTGTAGGAATTGTAATACTTAATTAATGATTATTTTGAAACATATTTTGAGAGCAATTTAGTGTTATCTTTCAAGAAATATTTATTCCAAAATAAGTTTTTGTCAATGTAAACTTCGAGAAGCTTTTGCATCTCTACATGCTTAAGCTGTGTCTTTACAGCATATATGTCAATATGTGGCACTTTAGATAGCTTATGAACTGAACCAATATGCATTACAGACGACTTTTCGGCATTTAATATCATTGAATTATCGCTACACCAGTTACCAAAATCAGAAGTACTGTTTTTAAGATTTAGTTTAATAACATCTGAATCTTTATTGTGTTTGTGAATTGTAGTGTCATCTGTAAATATATCAGTTTATTTATATATAGTGGCAAGTCATTAATAAATAGCAGAAACAGTAATGGTTCGAGCACTGAGCCCTGCAGAACTCCAGCAGATACAAACTGGCTTCTGGTTGGTTTACTGTTTGCTATTACACTTTGGTATCTTTCAGCCAGGTATGATTTGAAAAAGCACAATACAGAATCACTTAATCTATAGAAATTCATCTTTTTAATTAGAAGGGCATGCATGGTCAACTAAATCAAATGCTTTTCGTAGATAAAAAAGCATAGCACCTATAATTTCTCCTTCATCGATACATCTGAACCATTTGTCTATAATCTTTACTAGTGCAGTTTGACATGAGTGGTGTTGTCAAAATCCAGATTGCAAATAGTGAATAAGCTTGTGTTTGTTCAGGTATACAAACATTTCGAAAGCTTCGTTAAATGTCTTTCACAGTTTTTAGAGATCGTAGGTAAAATGGAAATAGGTCTATAGTTAGAGGGATACTTTTTTCACCTGATTTGTAAATAAGAAATACCTTTGCATGTTTAAACAACCTGTAAATGTGTTGTTTTGTATCGATATATTTATCAAATCAGTAATGATGGGCGATATTAAATCAGCACTAAGTTTTAAAATCTTTGGTCCTAGTCCATCAAAGCCAGTAGCTTTAGTTACATCAAGTTTCTTCAAAAGTTGTATAATTTATGTTTCTTTCAAAACGGTATCCTTAATCTTATATTTTCTGGAACTTTACCATTGACAAAGGCTGAAATTAGTTCAAAATTATTTGTATGGTTTGAAGAAATGCGATCACGTTTGTAAAGAAATCACTTTTGCTTTTTCTTATAAGATTTTTAGTTTTGTTACGCCAATATTTATATTAACCCAATCTTCAATTTTATCAAAATAATCTCTTTTATTCAGGGCTGTTAGAATAACATCAGCAAACCAGCCTGGTTTATTAATACTCTTTACTCTTTTAATTTTCAGAGGAGCATGTTTATAAAGCGCGTCAGTAAATGTCGAATTCCAGTTTTCAAAGTTAAGGTTCGAGTTGTCATTATGACAATATGTGAAATTAGACATTGTTACTGAAAGATCATTAAGAAATTTGTTTTCTTAAAAGTTTTTGTACGATCGATATTTTATTTCCGTATGTTGGTTTCAAAAGTGTAAAGAGATGGCCTTTCAATTTGCTCATCAAACATATCCAGCCTGTTGGCGTTTGCCCATGGTGGCCTGTATACAGAGCATATCAGTACTGTTTTTTATGTTTCAGTCGTATCTCAACCCAAATTGATATTACTTCGTATGATTCTAAATCATATATACGGATATGTCGTAAATGATTACCAATGTACATTACTATTCCACCTCCAGAAGACTTATTAGTATGAATTATATTTCTGCCCCTACGTTCAAAATTGTAGTTATTTATATAGATAGTAGAGTCGTCCGTAATTTCATCAACAAAACAAAGACCAAAAACATCAACAGTGCTTGAATTATGAAGTAAAATATTGATATCATATAACTTTGGAATTATGTGCCTATTAGTTAGATTTGCTACATGTAGTCCACTATATTTAAATGCAAGTTTCGATATACATGTAGACGTGTTTATATACGTATTGTTTAAGATTTCATTGTTATTTTGTAACCTTTTTGAACTAAGCAATTTATATTTAATTTCTTCATCATTTACGGAAACACCTGATTCAATACTACCATGAAGTAAGAAATCAGTGTTTTGTACTCTTGCATTATTGTGTAAGCAACTGTCAGGTAAAGAGGGTTAACTATCTCTATATTTGCTGTAGTCTCAATGTTCGATGGCAGTTTGTCGGTGTTCAGTAATAAGTCATTTAAGTTTCACAAATACAGTCAGCTTCACAACCACTTTCACACACACTGGTTAATAATTCAAATTAGTAGTAGTAGTAGTAGTAGTAGTATCACTTTGGGGTGTATACCATCTGGGCCAGCTGATGTATTGGTTTTAATTCCTTGATTGCAGATAGGACATCGTTTTCGGTTATGATTATGTTGTCAAGCGTGGAGTTTATTCTTCTTGGAGGGAAAGCTGGGTTGTCATTTGGCTCTTTGTGTTTGAAAAAACCGGCAACGTATTTATGAAAAACATTTGCTCTCTCTTGGTCATCTATGACTATGTTGCCATTTTGGTCAATTTATTGTCCTGTTGTAGTTTTATGTTTATTGGTTGACCTTACAAATTTCCAAAATAATTTATTGTCGCTTTATCCGAGTTGCAAGGTCTTTTTCATAGTTATACTTTGCTAGTTTTTGTGCATATGTAGCTTTAATCCTACTAGTATGCAACCTGATATTCAAATAAGGCTCTAAAAATGAGTTATGTCCCCACGAGAGGGGGCAAAGGTTTTTTGGTATCGTTAGAAAGCTTAGAATGTCTACAATATTTTGCAACTTGTTAGACTTTGTTAGACGCGTCCGTTTCCATGGAAACGATGATCAAAGATGGCCGCCATTGTTTTTTCTGATGTATGACTGTAGCGCATATAAACGGTCATATTGGGTTAAAAATGCATAAAATGTTGAATGTTTCTTTGGGAACATGTTGATATAATACACGCAAATGTATTTCACGCAGTTTAAAAAAAAAAAGTTAGTTAATTAACACAAAAGGGGAGGTAATTTGTGAAATATTTTGGTATATTTTAGCGAACATTACACTTTAAATTAACTGTTATCATTATCATTGGTATTTTTAAAAGAAAAAAACGTTGAAATAATGATTTAACCCTATATAGAACACAATTATGAAAGAAAATCATTAAAGAAATATTATATTCATGTAAAAAAATCCAAAAAGGGAGGTAACATGAATTATTTTTTTTCGTAAAAAATATTTAGAAAATGGATTTATTCACGTACAAACTGTACATGTTACCTTCTTCATTGAAAGTCATGTTTTCTCATTTATAAAAGAGTCCATGCATGATTTCAACCTTATAACTCTCCTGAGAACACTCTTATCTAATAGTGTAGTTATAATTAACTTTAAAAGTTACTTCATTCTTTCACTTGACCAAGACTTACTATACAACGCTTCCCGTGGTCTTATTAAGACACCAAAACATATTTCGCTAGCACTGACTGTAAAAGACCTTACGTGATCTTCCAGAATTGTATCTTTACTGAATAAGTTTGGTCACTGTGTGTCCTATCAAGTGTTGCACTCTATTGAAACAGCTATTGCAGAGAGGCAGGCGTCTAAGCAGGGAAATGAGATTGCATTACTTCCAAGTAACATTCACGCTGGTTCATTTGCCACGTTCGTTTGGGATAATAATGACCTACTCGAGGAAACACGTTGGCGGGGGCACAACCCATTGTACCAATGGCATTGTGATATAGAGGCAGGTCGACACGTGCAGTCCATTTATTGATCCAGTAAAAGTAGTCCTGTCTGGTAAAAGAAGTTTTAAACCCGATATACAGTCACTTCTACCATACACAGCAGGAAATCGTATTAGTCCTGTGCCCTATGACGTATCCAAAGACATTCTGATAAACTCAGAAACAGTGTATAAAACACCAGTAAAACGTGACTTTGGATGGTTCTTGTGTAGACTCGAAAACCTTGATGATGCCGAAGTGGATTCTGGCCAGCAGATAATGGGTGGTCTGCATTTAATGCGAAAATAACACCTAGATCTGCAATACCTCGCCATTGTGATGTAGGGTATTGCCAAGTCATTGATGCTTCACCAATACAGCTTCCTGTTGTGTACAATGTTCTGAAACGGTCTATTAATATGGCAGACCAACTCCGTCAAACTGATGTTGTCATTGTCTTCGATCAGGCTATATATGCAAAGGTAATGGAGATCATATGGAAACATCCAACATAATTCAAACGGGTTGTTCCATGTATGGGTGCGTTTCACATCGGGACATAATGATCGAATCTGGTATTATTGGGTCTGGCTCGATAAATGCTTTGTTGGAGGGTTGTCACTATAATAGAGGTGTACGAGTGCATAAGCTGGTCATGGAAGCCATGCTACGACTTAGATGGAAATCGTTCGTGAGTACTCTTTCTGAAGATGAATTAGCCGAGGTTCGTGTAGACTTGACTACCACCCATACTGACGTGCGTGAATCACCAACTCCTGAACGTTTCCAGGAATTCACAGAGTTGGATGCATTTGAGTGCCTGCTAGAAAAGTATCAAGCATACTGCTAATCGAATGTCGTCCCTGTAGCCAAATTCTGGAACACCTATATAGAAATGGTCCAGATACTCCTTCATTTTATTCGATCGACCAGGAAAGGCAACTGGGAATTGCATGTGGCATGCATACGTAGCATGGTCCCCTGGATGTTCGCTTATGATCGCATCAACTACGCCAAGTATTTGCCAGTATATCTCATGGAGATTTAAATGTTAGAAACCAACCACCCATAAGCTTATGCAAATAGTTCAAGTGGTGAATTTGCGGTTCAAAGAAATTCACATTCATTTGCGCAAGTTGCAAGAGACCAAAGGATTGAACAAACACTGAAACGTGCAACCAAAACTCGCGTATGCATCATTGACTTCAGTTTGAACAAAAGTGCAGTACAAAAGTGGTTAGTTACAGCTCATGAACGAGCAATGATAAGAGCAAGGTGTTTTTCTATGGCTGGTGTTGATGGTCGTCAAACTCATGAACATAAGGAGGGTTCGTCAACCAGAATCGTAAGAGATTGCAGTGATGTTGTTAAGGTTGTTGAATTAGTCGAGACATTGAAATCTAATCCATACAGCAGCACATCAAATGAACTAACAAGCTTATCATCTGGTGGTGTTGCCGACAAGACTGTGTGTCATGATCTTCTGAATGCCAATCAACAAGGTCCGGAAGCGGCAGAAGCATTTGTTAAGACACGATTATCAAATGATGAAAGCTCATTTTATGATCCACTTAAAAAAAATAATTTGAAGACATTTTCCAGCTTAGGCAAGAAAAAGCAGGTTAAAGTGGTAATAAGAATATCATCCTAAGAGCTGATAGAAATTTGTTTTCAAGAATGATGGTGGTGGCTCAGTCTAGACATTTGGATCTGAGAAATGTGTTGAAACACTGTCTGGGTCCCATACCTTGGTCTTGGCAGAGGTTGACGGTTCATACATTAAAACATCAAAGGCCAAGTTAGCTGAGATGATAGAGAAGGACTCTGAGTATCCTGAGAATATTTCTCCAACTGCTGTATGGATTATCGATCTGATGGCACTACTGCAAGGTCTATCTGAATTACCCGATACATTCTCCGCATAAGCAGCTCTTGTTCTTGACAGGGTGTTGCCCTACACCAATAGAAATGCAAGGGTTGATATCGTATCTGACCAATACCATGACATATCAATTAAATATGTGGAAAGAGATCGACGAGCTTATGAAGGTAAGCTCGAAATACAAATCACGTCTGATGCTCAGAAAATCCCAAAACAGTGGAAGAAGTTTCTATCTAGTGGCAATAACAAGACTTCCCTTGTAGAGTTCTTCTTCCAGGAGTGGAATAAGCCACAGTATGTAGGAAAGCTGGCTGGTCGCTCCCTGTTTTACGCACATGGTCCGAACTGTCATGTTTACCGGATGCATGCACTGCATGCTGCCGAGGCTGGTCATGACAGCATTGTTATAATGACACCCGACACAGATGTGATAATGCTAGCCTGCCATTTACATCATAAGATACCAGTTGAATTATTTATTCACACTGGTACAAAGACTCGGACACGATTCATTAACGTTGATGAAGTTGCCACGAAACTTGGACCAATGGTGTGTGAGGCTTTACCAGGCCTACACTCATTTAGTGGATGCGATACCAATAGTGCATTTGCTGGTAAGGGTAAAAAGAAGGTATTTGATCTTGTGACGAATGATCAAGAACTATGTAAGTCAATGCAATGTCTAGGTAACGACTTGCCTGTTACAGAGGATGTTTTGTCCGAAACTGAGAAGTTTGCATGTGCCCTTTACAAAATGTCTAGTTACACTAGCATAGATGAGACCAGATACCAAGTGTTTTGTAGCTAAACCCCTCAGAGTAACTATTTGCCCCCATGCCAAGATGCCTTACAGAAACATTCAGCAAGAGCAAACTATCAGGCTTTCATTTGGAAAAATGCCTTAAGTTCAACCCCTGACGTAACATAGCCATGGATGAACAATATCTGGTAAAGAAATATCCATAGACTGGATGAATCTTCCACAAGCACCAAGAGCCATTCTTCAGTTAATTAGGTGCAATTGCTAAGGAGACTGTTCTGGAAACCGGTGTTCATGCTTCAAAAACCGAATGCACTGTACCGAATCATGTGGATGCCTACATAATTGTGAACATTCTACAATTGTTGATTCTAACAGTGATTCAGAATCTGAATCTGATGATAATTAACTGAAAAATGATTAACAACACATATCTATTGATTTGCAGTGTGTTATTGCTTTCAGATAGGAGTAAAATAACAAATTTAGATCTGTAAAATTGTACAGAAACTATTACAAATGTAGAATAGCTCCTCCAATCCCAATTATTTGTTCAATTTCAAATGCTTTGTAAATTACAGTTTGGTTGAAGCTTGTAAAGTTTTGCTCACAGTTATGGAATCGAAACAAATGCAATGCCTCGTTTTGTCAAGTTATACACACTATCAGTATGCTATAACAATTGGAACATTTAAGAAAAGAAAATCTCATTTTTTTTGGATTTTCTAAAATTGTATTCAAAATAGATTTTTTTATTACTTCCCTTTTATACATATTTTGTCTGAATATGTTCTTTTATTTCATTACGTCTTTCTCATTTTGTTTATATGAGTATATTTCATTATATTCAAGTTAATTCATTAATAAAACATGACAGATAATGACAGAAAATAATTATTAACGTATTACACACTAAAATATACAAAACAGTTTTCAAATTACCTCCCTTTTTGTGTAAGTAGTGCAATTGATTTAAAAAAACTGCATGAAATAGATTCAAGTGTATTATATCAACATGTTCCCAAAGCAACATTTAACATTTATGCATTTTCAACCCAATATGACCGCTTATGCGCTACAGTCATACAACAGATCATCGTTACCATGGAAATGGACACGTCTAACAAAGTCTAACATGTTGCAAAATATTGTAGACATTCTAAGCTTTCCAACGATACCAAAAACCTTTGCCCCCTCTCGGGGGGACATAAGTCATTTTTTTCAGGACCCAGGTTGTGTACTATAGCGGTTTTGTATTTTTTAAATGTTGATTGAATGTTGTTTAACGGCTCATCTACACAGTACAGGTTATTTAGAGCCGCCCCAGAGAGAGGGGAAGGATACACAGGAATCCGGGAACCTGCCCTACTCTTATTATCGAATAGATTCCTATGGTTCTTTAACGTGCTCGGAGGATAGACCGATACACGGGACCGCCCGGTTTACGTCCCCATCCGACGGACGAGGCTAAGGAAAAGTGTCTTGCCCAAGAACACGCCGACGGAACACAGTGGCACCACGGAGTATTGAACCCGGGGCCTCCGGTTACAAATCCGCCGCGCTACCGACTGCGCCACGCCATGTTTTGCAATAAAGGTATTTTTTACAGGATTTTTTCTTGTCTTTGACCAAGTTTTAGTCTCTACTATGTATGGGAATTATTATGCTGCCTGGTAGCTCCTATACACACTGGTATATTTTTATCGATAATGTTATTGAGTTTATCGGCAAAGGAGTCCCATGCATCCTTGACATTATTTTTATTTAATATATTCTCCCCAATTTATAAAGTTGCAGCTTTCCCTCCTTTGACCATAGTTCCCTTTAAAAAAAAAATGTTTTGGTTGTTTTGCATTCTATCCTACTTGAATAGCAACGATAAAAGACCTGTAGCAGAATATGATCACTCTTCCCTAGGTCAGGGAGGTCATATTCTATCGTTTGTAAAAACTAGGTCTAAGACAAAGGGTGTGTTATTTTCCCTGTATATTGTTGCTTGTATCATATGTTTTGTTAAAAATTGTCTCTGACCATTTCAAGGAAAATACTTGCTGGATGATTTTCACTAACACTAATATCATTGTTTATCCAGATTATTTCCTTAAAATTAAAATTACCTCAAATGCACAGATGAGAGCAACCCACCGAGCATGCTTCCTGTAATATGTGCTTCTATATATACAGCCCACTAATGCATTGTCGTTTTTTTCTAATTTGATTTTGATCCAAACCGATTCGATTGTATCCCTTTCTATGTTAATATTTGATGTTATAATGTTGTTTTTTGTATATATTACAACTCCCCCACCAGATTTTGAGTTATTGTGAAACATTTCGTATCCCTCAATTTGTAAGGTTGTGTATTCTACTTCAAAGCCACCTATATTGGGCTCGTTGGTCCCAAAGGACCAGTAAAAATAACTACTGATTCGTAGCACGGGGAGATTCGTAATCTTAGATTCGTAAGCTAAGTTCGGACATTTTATTGTTAAGGCTATCAACATTTGTGAATACAATTTGAAGCATACCTGGTGGGCCGCGGTCACTTGATATATTATTTCAACTTTCAGTTTCAATATTTACAGAGTTAAAAATAAAACTGTCTCCCTATTCACGGTTGACCTCTGGAGAATGTCTCCCTATTCACGGTTGACCTCTGGAGAACCTGGTTCGGTACTCGATACCTGTAATCCTCCGATTACTGTCTTTTCTGGAAGGACACTTGTTGAGTCGAGGTACATGAATATTGTCTCGTCCATCATGTTTGGTTTTTGAGATTTTGTGATTGGACTTGTATTCTTGTTTTCTGTAAATTTTCTCTAGTTTTTTTTTTTAATGCTCATGTGATATTTGTTGGTTGGTTTATTCTTTTTGGTTTTGTAATATTTTGTCTGTTTGTCGTTTGGTTTTCTTGGCCTAAAATGCAACTATTTGGGGGAATGATTACCTTGCCGTCTCTTATTATTGCGTTTTTATGTGTATGCCTGGCTGTTGCCCTTTTCCTGTAGGAGTTCTTTCTTTCTTCCTTTTGTTTTGGAGTATAGTCGGCTGCAATTATTACTCCTGTTAGAAAGCTTGGAGCTTTATTTTTTATATGTTTGACTTCAGTTAAATTTTCTCTCTTTTGTTTTTTTAGATTCTTACACAAGTTTAAACGGCCTGGTTTTGTTTATAGCCTTGTTTCCTATCCTAAACCCTACTTTTGTATTTATTTCAACGCCCAGTGCTTTGACGATCTGTTCATTATTAGTTTGGTCTTCTAGTTTCCTTTGTTCCGAATTGTCATGCTTGTAGATCATAATGTTTTGCCCTCTATTTTTTCTGTCTTCGTGTTCTTTTATTCTGGAATCAATATGTTGCGTAACATTGTCTTGTATTTCTTTTAATATTTATTATTTAATGCTTTATGTTTTATCTGGACGTAGTTGTCTATTTTTGATATTTATGTTGGACAAGTCGTCTTCAATTTTGTAAAGTCTTTGTTCATTTGTTGTTTTTAGTTCATTTATAGAGCTATCAAATCGGTGAAGAGTTGGTAATGTATATTTGCACGTTGGACAAGTCCATGCCAGGTTGAGACTGGGGTCACAGATCAATTTTTACTGTTCAATATATATATGTGTACATGAGATACAGAAAGTCAGGCCACAGTGTAAACATATAAGGCATGATGTATTTTGATCTTATTTTCATATTGCGGACATACATCACTATCTGACGACTGCTTTTTCTGGTTATTCTCTACTTGGGGTGCTAGTTGGGTTTGTAAATTTCAGGGCTTTTGTGAAACGGGATGTAAATCCTTCGGATATTTTGTCCGAGCGTTCATTTGTAGATCCCGTTTCCAGGGTTCGATTATGTTAAGAGGTTAGGCGTCCCAACCTTCTAAGTCGACACCAGGACCAGGGTTTCATTAAGCTAATACATGTATATTAATATGGAGGTATTTGTCCCTAATCTTTGTACTATTCCAAGTTATTTTGGATTGATAGCACTAGTCTAGCTAGCCAGAGGCGGCTTAATTCAGGTACCGGATGGATACCGTCAGTCAACAAATTGAAGTTCAGTGATTTCCTAGCGGATTTACTTTTTTTTCTTGAGAATTCAATATCAAGTTCAATTTTTGGGAGTAATTTCCAAGTTGCTCATCATTAAATACTCTGATTATTTTATTAACTGCCTCTATTTGGGAGCTAACCAAGTCAGTGATATTTGTGATCTTGCAGGGAATGTTTTGAGCTAGAATCCCTATCCTATTGAGAATAGGTCGAAAGTAGCTTATAGTCTCAGCCGCAGAGGAGAAGTTTGGGGAAAGATATTTATTTAATCTATTCAAAACAGTAAAGTCACAATTCCCATACCAAAATAGTATATACAGCTTGTCATTGGGTTGCAATGTCTCTTTCAAAGAAACTTATTCCCTGCAAGGCTATACATCCACGTTAGAAATGCCAATTAACTCAGTGTAGATTTAAGGAACTGGCTTGTTTTTTTATATAGCTCAATTTGCTATCACCGTATACGTGTACAGACACTGCCGCAAGCCTGTCAAGATCTAAATGTATCGCATCAACTGCCTTGAGACATTTGGAGACGCTCATGAATGTCGTACACCAATATATTCTTAGAAAACAGTAGATGAGGTAGATGGTTTTAGTACGAACATTGTGGAGACATTCCTGGAGGTTCGGCGTCCGTACCTTGGCAAACTCTCTCCCATTCAAGGCATTGGGATTTAAAATGTTGGGGTTACATGTTTGGCCAAAACACCGAGTACAGATACCATGGCGTGGGCATGTAGAAAGAATGTAAAGTTGGAAAAGAAAAACAATATATATTTTTTAATATAATTAGTAATTTACATGTTTGAAAGGTATTTATGAATGGAAATGTAAGAGTCACCGTGAATATAGTTAGTGTTTCCTACCCGCGTCTCGACACCCTCTTGTCTCCGTAACCATCCAGACCAGATCAGAATTGTATGTGTGAAACTAACAGCCTTGGTGATTTAGATTTTTCAGCAATGCTACTACTGTCTACACAGTTTTGCACAGCAGAGTTTAGTTGTTTTAAGTGTGATTTTGAACTTTGAAATTTTACAAAATTTTGTCCGCAATTTTGTCCAATTTACAATCACGTTGTTGTGGATTCATTCAGTTATTTATGTCCAAAGGCGAAAACACCACTCTACTCTATAATTTCCAATAGATGTCTAGTCTTCCATAATTTAAATGATTTGGTGTCCGATGACCATTTTGAATTTAGATATTTCTGGATTTTTCTATTATTTCCTCTGCTACAGATTTTTATCTGTCCTCCATCCCGAGCGTGCGCATTCCTCCTCATTCAGTACAGTATCCAATAAATCGAAAAAAAGAAAGATCTAGCGTCTGTAAATAATTGTTCTTGATTGTGCTTTTTTAATGCAAGATAAGAGGCTCGTTTAATTGCGACAGGATTCCGGGGGTTGCCACTTAAGGTCATTAAGCATCAGCCCCCAACACACACACACACATCACACTGTATAGACAATGTTAACATAAATGCATGTATATGTCCGTTTGTGTATGTGGGATCTTCATTCTTATATGTATCTATCTGTTATTTCTTCCTTGTTTATTATATAGAGATGTACCTAGTTATATTATATAGAGATGTATATAGTTGTATGCTGTATGCCTATCCACCTCACATAAATAGTCCATTGAGACCCCATTTAGAATATGCCAGTACAGTATGGTCCCCGTACTTAAATCAAAGTACCGAAGGTACTGAGTGCATGGTGAACTATGATTTGGGAATCCATGTAATGGAAGGTTTCTTTCCCATCACTCATGACATGGATGGACTGAAAATGTGTCAACTCTTCTTAATAATAATACATCATTGCATGTAATAATACATCAATGCATTGTTTAATGTATCTGAAAGTAAGGCGATTAAAACAAGATAAGGTAAGGTATATACGGGAATAAAGAAGGGAACAAAAGGAATGATTGGTTATAATGCAAATTAATCTTCGAAATGTTTCATCATATCTGAACCATATCTTCACAGTGTTAAAGTGTATCAAAAAACATCACCTGTCATCACCTGTCAAAGTTTGAGTCGTCAAAAAGACAGATAATTTTGCCAATTCAAGGGGAGGTAATTCATAGACCCTTTGAAATAGGAAACAACCTTGCATTTATATCGACCTACTATGCAAGTATACTTAAAATCAAATGACCACGAGTGTAGTCTGAAAGACAGCCATATTTCCCGCTGCACAAATATTTATAATATACAAATTTAAACATGGAATGTTACTGTAAAGTGACAAATTCTCCCTGAAGTTTTCTTGTTCCAAAAGCTTCACATTTTGATTGATAGTGTTTTATATCGTGAACTGGAACAATTTTATAATTTAAGATGTTTCTAGAAAAATCCTGATGTACCCCTTTTAAGACCATTGGGCATGAATTAAACAAACGTTTTTACATAAAAAAAATATAATTAGAATAAAAACAAATTGGTGAACCTGCTAAGATTCGAACCCATCCCGCACGCTTTATGATTTTCTAGGACTGCCGCTCTCCCGACTGAACTAACAATCCTTTACAAATGTTGATGAACTATAATTGGACTTACTGTGTGTGTGTGTGTAATTCTAAGGTTTATAGTCCGTCCGCCAACGAACACGTCAAGGTATACCTGACGCGATGGGCACAATAGAGTCTGGACTTTAATTGGACTTACTCTAAAACCGGAGTGTCCAAATAGACCCGAAGTCTAAAAATAGTCACTCGGGATCAAATAACGTCATATATACACAGTCAGATCTTGTTGATTTGCATTCGGTCTCGCCGACACGATTGGCACAAGTATTTAGGATGCAATTTGTAGCGTACTACAAAGTAAGCTAAAAATCTCATTCCGGAGAATGGACAGCAACAACTTTTTACAAAGGATAGTAGCTTATGCTATAACCATTACTGACCAAACCTATTTAATATTATATGAAGACTATAAAGGCCATGTATATTTCTTAAATATATACATGCAAGGAAGATGGAAGATATGCGTTTGATGGTGTTGCAAGAGAAATAAATTATAAAATTAACTGGTTACAAATCTCAATACACTATCCTAGGAGAACAATACAGCGTATGAATACATTTTACGCAAGATCACGTGATGATCACGTGATGATGATGATGAATGATCTATTTATAGAACGCACAGCAAAACGATGGAACAATAGATGAAATAGCTACATAAACAATATATATCTTAAACAATGTATCGAGGAAATTATTTGAAATTTCTAAATGACATTACCTTATTTGTATCTGAACTAGAAAAGAAGAAACACCTGTTAAAATATGGGTCTTCTTTTTCAGGCAATGCGTCGATTCATCAGTGAGGCTGTAGTTAGGATTCGTGAAAAACACGTTTACTAAAGCTTGGTGAACAAGTTCACCATGCTAAAAAGCACCAAATCGCTATAGAAAATGTTCAGCCCTACGGCAACAAAAATGCTGTTGTCTATAAACAACCCAGAATATAACGAAAGGCTAATATCCTAGGTATTCCTACACTTCAATACCGGAGGTTACGTACAGCCATGCTGCAAGTCTTTAAGATCCTTAGAGGATTCGATATCTCATCAATCCAAAACTTTCTGCATTAGCAACATATACTAGAACGAGAGGCAATACCCTAAAACCTTTTAAAAAACAAGCCAAACTGAACGCAGAAAAAAATCCTTTATCATTAGGGTAGAGGAAGATTGGAATTCCCTACCTGACAGTGTTGTCCAAGCACCGAGTGTGAATGCCTTTAAGAGCAGACTAAAAAACATTGGCATAATAATCAAATAAAATTTGATGCTAGTTGTTTCCAAAGCCTGCGCAGTAGACACTCTCAACCGTCAAACAACCAAAGAGATGGGCCTCCAGAAGCCACTTGCTTACCATTGGCCTCGAAACAGTAATTTACAGTAAGAGAAGGACAAATGAATATGGTTGTGTAAGGTGCCACTTGCCTAAAGCGTGATAGACAATAAGTTTGACAGACCACACTCTCAAAAATTGACGCTATTTAATACAATACTGTAGAGAGTTAACCGATGAATTATTTCAACGAACTTACACATCAGATTTTTCGTTCCACACAAAACATCTTGGGTCATTTCTTCAAAGGTTATGTTTTAAACAAATCCGGCCTATATGTTTCTAAGCAACGACGTCTCTGACGTTTTATTTCTAACCATCGACGTCCCTGACGTTGATTAGGTCTCGAACATTCAAATCTCTCGCGAGACTTCTTATTTGCCTCTTGAGGTGGTCTAGAGTTATCGTACGCTCTTTTTAAAAAGGTTGGCCTCAACAATGTATACGGCCTATGTCAAAATCCATTCTGGTCAAAACAAGTACGTCTAGAGTAGGACTAGGGAGTGGTGGTACGTTGACTGGTTGTTCGATTGATTGATTGATTGATTGATTGATCGATCAAATATTTGATTGATACAATTCATCCATACGCACACACCCTTAAATAGGAGAAAATGCGTTGGTGGCTGCATATATCTTTAAGCGATCTTTGACTCATGTTATGTGTTTTATCAGTACATTTCATGTTTTCACATAAAGGGAGGTAACTCTCAACAGCTGTAACAATTTAAACAAGAAATAAATATTTTACAAACTATGGGTCAAAACAAAATACTTATCATATATCTTTTCTAAAATATATGTAAAATAAGAAAATTAGTTAAGATACAAAAGTTGATACTTAGCAATTTTGTTCAGTGTATATGATTACAAAACTGACAATGAGCACAACACATAATTAACAAAGCATGCGGGAGGTCACGGCTTCAATATCCTGATATACCAAATATTTCATATTGCTTATATTAAGGTAGTTCAGGGACTGGTGTCAGCAGGCTGCAGGGTATCATGTCATTTGTCTACGGCGTGGTATTGCATTCAGGCAGCTGTATGACGCTGAGCATTGAGCTTACTGTTATAAGCAGACATCGTCGTGATATGAAAGACATATTGTTAAAGTGACATTAGACATTAGACGCCATAATGCATTCATTTCCAAAGTTCATCTCTGGGTAGTTTCTGTAAGAGCCAATTAACAGGTACTGTTGTTGTTTTAATTTGCATTTATTTCATTAACCGCCTTTCTGAAATAAAATATGTAACTTGCTATGCATACTTGTAAACGCGGAGGAACCTCAACGATACCATTTCTCAGCTTTTCATTTTCGTATTATGTTTAAAGTGCTTGTGTGTTGATACGTCGATATCGATCTTCTATGCAGCTCAATATTTCTGGTACACCATGATCAACAAAGTAGCTTGCCCGTTTGCCATTTATCAAATGTATAATTTGCGTTGCATGTTTGTTTTTTACAATGTAGGTGATACTGCTTTCATGTAAATAAACTATTGATGGAGCAATCGGCTAAATGACATTGCGAAATTTGCATGATAACTTTGATTATGAATATATAATCAAATCCGGCGGAAACTGAATCTAAGGTGCGATGAGGTAACCAATATGGAAACCTTCGATTTACATTCGAGTTATGCTGCGGAACAGTGTACGAGATGTTGCGAATGGCGTTTTACTGTCTGAAATTTGAGACGTTAGCCAATGAGTTACGCGTTACATTATAACTGCATTAGAATATTGCTTTTAATTTGTTAAAACACATTGTGATCATGGATAATACGTTATATTTCAATATTTTTTAACTTGAATCTGTCTGCCCTTCATCTTAAATAATACTCTCTTTTTTATTTTCTATTTCATTATTGTTTTAAATTGATTTTTTTTAAAAAACAAATGTTTTTTTTGTTGAATATCGACTTCCGGACAAGCGTAGACTTATACAGATCGCGAGACTCCAAAGGGACCAACTGAAAAAAAGGTTTGACTTCGATAAAAGCGTCAAAAGCTCATATTTTTATTGATGAAAAATAGATATAAAAATCGAACAGGAAAAGTAGCATTCAAGGACGACAGTCAACAACAGTCAAGAACAAACACACACAGAAACAAAGAACAACTTTAAAGATTAATAATAGGCCAAACAAGACATCACAAAAGGGTTGACAATAGGGCTACCGCCTTCGAACGGTCAGTGACAAAAAAGGCCGCTGGGGGTTTAAACCAGGTTTGCAACAAACCTAACACTTACCCTACTGTCATCCCAATAAAACGGGAAAGTGTAAATAAAGAAATCCCCGTTGTGAACTATTCATAATATGAAATTTCCCGTAATGAAAAAAATCAGTTCACAATCCTTGGTTGGACCTGGTGAAGGGCACAATAAGATTTACAAGTAGAACAACACAAACATCTAGGCCTGAATTTTAGTAATAACGGTAACTGACATGAACATATTTAAAAGGCATTCTAACCTCAGCATCCAAAGTGTAAGGCCTAATGATAATTTTAAAAAACAAAGTAGGAAGAAAAACTATGAAATCTTCCACCATATATATACATGTATATATATTATATATGCGACCAATCTTAGAGTATGCTTCCAAAGTGTGGGGCGGTTGTACTGTCGGTGAGAGAAATATTCTTTAGAACAACTGCAATATGAAGCTGCGCGTATTGTTACCGGTTTGATTCGATCCGTACCTACTAACTAAGTAATCGTCGAAATCGGACGGCTTTCGCTAGGAGACAGACGAACATTTCAAAAACTTACAACTGTATTTAAAGCTAAAATAGCACGTTGCCCGAGAGTGTAAGTAACTTGTTTCCTCCGTTTGTTAGATATTCAATTACAACTTGAGGAACTAGTAACACCGATAACGGAGTTATTTTCCAAATCATTTATCCCGTCGTCATTAGGTTTTTGGAAAAGTCTACCTACACATGCTCGTGAATCAGTATCCTTAAAGGCATTTAAATGTCTCCTCAATACAATGTTTAACTGTCCCACTGTCCCATCGTTTTAAGTGTGCGGCTCACGATCACTTTCTATATATGTATGCTCGCACTGGTAATTTATGCAGCAACCTTAATGGTGATTTGTAGTTGAACAATTTACGCTTATCACCAATATGCGACTGTAGACAAAACAAAGAAGATGTTGATCATTTTCTTTTTAAATGTCGTCGATTAATTGAATAGAGGTGTGACCTGTTTATTTCAACCAGACTGCTCCATCGTTGAACGTTGATAATCTGTATTTTGGTAATACAGATTTAAGTGATAAAGAAAATGAAAAAAACACATTCTAGCTGTGCAAACATATGTAAAAGACACCAGTTGTTTTAACAAGTGTATAAAACAAATCAACAGTGTATTCGGACTGACCCTATATACACTTATTAAAATATATTCTGTGTCTTCTGCTCCTCCTTTTCCTTTCTTTTCCTTCACCTAACTATCGTGACAGATGTTTACGTCTATATTTGTAAACTTTTGTTCTCTGTATGCATTGTTAGAACTTGTGGTCCGACCCATTTGTATACTTTGTAAAACAAATAATGAAATAAAATATGTTTAAATCAAAGCGGCATATACATGTAAGAAGTATCGCGAGAGATCTGAATACTCGAGTTACTCAACGTCAGAGACGTAGTCGCTTAGACGTCTTCTTTATCGTATTAAATAGCAGCATTTTTTAACGTTTGACAGGGTGTGACTTTACTGTTTATGTCAGGTGGATACGCATACAGCATATAACTAGGTACATCTCTATATAATAAAGTAGGAAGAAATAACAGATGGAAACATATTAGAATGAAGGGCTCAAATACACAAACTGTCATATACATGTATTTTTGTTAGTATTGTCAATACAGCAATATGGATGTTACATTTTTTTTAATTTCTTATGAAATCTTGAAAAAAAAAGTGGGTGAATGTTAACATATACAAATTAAAATTAGGAAAAATTCCAGAGAACAGCAGCAATATTGTCATGTAGAATAGGGAAAAAAATAATCACGTGTGGGTGGGATGGTGTGGGCGAGGGAGTCGGTGATCTTAAGTGACCAGCCCTCAAATCCCGTCAATTGCAATGAAAATGCATAATTTACAGAAGAAAAATCTCCTTTTTTAATTTTCGATCCATTTTCAAAGTTAGGTATTTTAAAAAAACCCACTAGATATGCCTGTTTCATTGACATGTAGAGGTATGTCTTAATATTCCGAAAAATCATTGTTAAAGACATTGGATGCGATCTGGAGAAATTATGGGTGAACATTCATATACAGATACAATCGTTATATTTTGTTTCAGTGGCATTTAATGTACATATGCACTACACTGCCTCCTACACTGGACCATTATCCGTCTGATTTAATTATTTTAATGATATAGTTTGGTCTGGAAATAAGTATAAAAGTCGAACAGGAAATGCAGCTTTCACAGAACATAGTAAATTGTTGATTTGTAATGAGCAACAGCTGCTATTTACACAACCTATGTTGAGTTTTTGTGTGAATTACTTTTTGGTAAGCAACATATAGACAATATTGTCTTGAAAATATTTAGGTAATTTTCGTAGATTTGATGGGGTTTTACCAAAAATGTATGGTTTAAGAAACGGAGATATAACTGCTTTGTGTACCAATTATTCTATGTACACCATTGTGTATTTCCTGTTTTGCATTATATACTGAAAGGAAAAAGAAACGCAGGGTGCGTATTTCCGCTATATATTGCATATACTGCACACTTAATTCCATATATATTCCAAGGAAATCTCAAGATGTTTTGTAAAAAAAAAAGTGCAGTTAGTTAGAGAAAGGACACAACTGTGATGTTGTAGACGTTTTAATCACAGTACACGTTGTAACAAGAAATTTATAAATGGTGAAGTTCCTCTTTGAAAAATTGAGCCAGTTCAGTACTGTATTTAATGTTAAGTGATTGCAACATTTAAAGCCTAAGTTTGCTCACCTGCTTGAGCCAAATGCGCATTCTGACGATAATGAAACTTTAAAGGGGTAACCATTGGTGTGTTCAGTGCTGTTTAAAACTTCTTTCTAAAAGGACAGGCCTTATGTCGCCCTGTACCATTCGATTAGCAGTAGCATAATAAACATACAATATATAGCGGAAATACGCACCCTGCGTTTCTTTTTCCTTTCAGTATAATTGTTCTAACTTATTTCTAAGAAAACACATTGACTTAAAAGTTTTAATATATATTCATGCAATCAGAGCATACGATTTACACTCGTTATTTTGCTTTGCTGTTTAACCGTATCTCTAATCAAGCTCAAAATACACAAAACAATGAGAATATTATTGACATATTCTTAGTTTGATACTTAGCAATTTGGTTTAGTATTGTATAAACGTTAAGGTATCTTAATTAATATATAGTATAGCTCTCTTAGATCATAACAAATCTGTAGTAAACTCCTAAAAGTTAGTAAATATTTAATTTAATGGGAGTAGCCCAAATACCGGATATAAATAATGCTCTACCGTGATACCCTGCTTGTTTACTGCTCATTCAGACTAACCCACCAAAATCTCAACTGTTTATCAAAACTCGGAACAGGTGTTCATGCTATATAATAAAGTACATGCTTGTGCAGAATAAGAGTATAGGTTTATTAACGGGATCTTAAAAAACACATGTGGTTATATGCATAAAATGAATTATGAGTTGAAATTTGACACTCTAGTTTTGGGGTTTGGCTTGACTGGTTAAAGCCGTTTATATTGTGTCTGATCATATTCACCCGTCCAAACCAGGAACCAAGCGAGTACTAGCCATTATAAATGAAACAGTTGAAATTGTGCATGACTTCGCCAAGTGCACTTTTGCCGGAAAACCAGCTCAACAATTTGGCCCAACAGGTAACTTCGCAAATGCAAGAGATGCCAGAAACAGGCGTTATTTTCAACCTAGAAAGTGCTTAAACTGTAATGAAACTAGCCACAACACAGACGAATGCAGACAAATGTTGGGCATGTGGTCTCATAGGTCACAAACAGGACGTATGTTTGAACTTTGTATAGGGGCACGGCAATGATGCCAACTATCACAGACACGCAGAAAATCGTTTCAGTGTTTTGAACACGATATGTGAAAATTGTGATTCTTGCATATGTACGTGTGAACATGAGAACAATAACAGTGTGCTTTCACTGCCACATTCAATAAAAAGAAGTCAAACAAACAAACAATTACCAAAAGTTGCACACTTAACTGATCTATGTCTAAATAAAAAGGGTTTTAATACTGGTCACATTAACATACAGGGATTATCTACAAAAATTGACCAAATTAAATTAATGTTAACCTCTCCTTTAAATGAAATTGACGTGCTTGGAATCAGTGAGACAAAATTTACTAGTGACCATAAAACTGAATCATTCTATGTAGATGGTTTTCAAGTTCCATTTCGAAGGGATAGAATAGTAAACAGAGGTGGTGGTTTGATTGTTTATGTTAAAAATGGCGTAAATTGTACAAGAAGAACCGATTTAGAAGATGATAATATAGAAATTATATGGATTGAGATTAAGCCAAATAAAAGTAAACCATTTCTTATTGGCTCGATATACAGACACCCCGAGTCTAGAGTAATATGGAAAGAATATTTTGATGAGCACTTAGAAAAGGTTCAGTTAGAGGAAAAAGAATTAATTATTCTAGGAGATATAAATCGTGATTTACTTAATCCAAAGATAAATATAGAATGTTCTAATTATAGTTCATCATTAGGGCTTGTTCAAATGGTAAAAGAACCAACAAGAGAAAAGAGAATGTCCAAATTCAAAAACTCTCATAGATCATGTTTATACTAATTTTGAAGAAAATATTATTTATGTAAAAGTACAAAAAATTGGGGTTAGTGACCATTATCCAATTTTCTGTACTCGTAAAATAAATTTTAAAGATAAAGCAAATACTCACCAATCTATTAAGTATCGGTCTTTTAAAACTTTTGTTGAGGAAAACTTTATTAACGATCTTAAAAGCATATCATGGAGCACACATGAAAGTTATATAGATGCAAATGACTTACTTAACACCTGGGTGACTAATTTTTCAAGTGTTATTGATAAGCATGTGCCGCTTAGAATACATAGGGTTACAAAGCTCCAACAACCTGATTGGCTTAATTCTGATATTTTAGATGCAATAAAGGAAAGAGATAAATGTAAAGCAAAAAATGATGCTCAAAATTACAGAATTTTAAGAAATAAAGTATGTAATTTGATTAAAGAATCTAAGAAGTCCTCTTATGAAAGAAAAATTGAAGAAGGCAAATCAGATCCAAAGTCAATATGGAAAATATTTAAAGAGCACGGTGCCTCCACAAAAACTCCTCAAAAAGGAAATTCTGTAAATCAGATCAATAAAAACAATGAAGAAATAACAGATAATTTTGAGATGGCAAATGAGTTTAATATTTTTTTTGTAAATATAGCTGCAAATTTAAAATAACCTATTTCAAACTCAGACTTTACAAAAGTAAAGCAATTTGTAAATCGCACTGTTCCGGACAACATGTACTTTAACATTCCTTTCATAACAGAAGAACAAACTCGTAAAATGCTTCTCAGCCTAGATACATCCAAATCCACGGGACTTGACCAAATAGGTCCTAAATTACTAAAATTATCAGCCAATGTAATATCAAAAAGTATTACATATATTATTAATTGTAGTATAAGACAGGGAATTTTCCCAGATACGTGGAAAGCTGCTGAGGTTAATCCCTTATTCAAATCAGGTGCATCTGATAATGTAAACAACTACAGACCAATTTCTATTTTACCAACTCTTTCCAAGTTGATTGAAAAACATGTGCACAACTCATTTGTTGAGTTTTTAAATTATTATAAATTACTATGTAAATCTCAAAGTGGGTTTAGAAAAAGCCACAGCTGCGAAACGGCTTTAGTTCATATGATTGACAAGTGGTTAAAAGGATTAAATGAAGGTAAATTTGTTGGTGTAATAATGGTTGATTTTAGGAAAGCATTTGACTTAGTGGATCATAACATTCTTTTGAAAAAGATGCAGATCTATAAATGTAGTGACACTACAGTTAAGTGGTTTAAATCTTATCTAACAGATAGGAAACAAAATGTTTCCCTAAATGGGGTTCTCTCTGATAAACAGTTAATTACATGTGGTGTACCACAAGGCTCTATTTTAGGACCTCTCCAATTCTTATTATTCATAAATGACATTCCTATATGTCTTGATGGTACTGTATCTAATACAGACATGTATGCGGATGATACCACTATCTACGATGTTAACACATCAAAAGCAGTAATTGAGCAAAATCTTCAAACTGCTTTAAATACCCTCAATGATTGGTGCCTAAATAATGGTATGGTTTTAAACACAGAAAAAACTAAAGTGCTCTTAGTTACTACACCTCAAAAGCGTGCAAGACTTGTTAATAACAAATTATCATTAACATACAATAACATTGAACTGCAACTAACAACAGGTGATAAAATTCTGGGAATGCATATAGATGAACACTTGAAGTGGGATAATCACATTATGTATATTCGTAAGAAAATATCAACCAACATCTGGCTACTGTCAAGAATAAAATCATATATTCCTTTAAATTACCGGATAATATTTTATAAGGCATATGTTCAACCTCATCTAGATTACTGTAATATAATATGGGGAAATATAAAGAAAGCTATCATACAACTGTTATTACGTTTGCAGAGAAGAGCATGTCGTACTATTTTAGGCGACCAATATACCACACTAAATGAAGCACTAGTTATCATTAATTCCCTTAATATCGAGCAAAGGATATTTCTCCAAAAGGCAAAATTTATGTATAGAGTATCAAAACATGCAGTCCCGTCATATATTTGTGATATGTTTCATCCTACTGTTATCTCGCAGAGAAATCTACGATCTGCTTACGAATTAAATTATATAACGCCAAGACCAAACAAAGAACTATTTAAAGGGAGTATGTCATACGCTGGAACAATTGTGTGGAATAGCATTCCTTCATATATTAGAGAATGTACTTCTTTAAAAAAGCTTTACATCTAACTGCGTTAAATGGCTGAAAACACAATTATAATGTAATTATTGTAAAAGTATTGTTATGTTTGGCAGTTTTAGATAATTATTGACATCTTGTGTACTGTGTGGTACTTTATTATGCACACCACCACCTCAAACCATGTATATAATTATGTATATATATTAAGAATGATGTGTGCATATAGTTGTAAATGTGTGTGCATGTGTGTGTATTTGCATGTATGTATGCGCAATATTGTAAAGGAAATATCACTGTTTTGTTATATATGTTTTACATTGTACATGTATATGTATGACTTTGCAGAGGGCCCCAAGGGAGATTAGTGTTGGCTAATTGGGTTACCCTCTATAAATAAAGACATTCATTCATTCATTCATTCATTCATTATAGAAGTTAATTTATATACCTCATTTTCAGTAAGTTTAGAAACAGTGTACATTTGTTGTAAAATGTGCCTGTTGATGGCGGAACAGGGATTTTAATGGCCTTATCATATAGCTTCTTTACAAAACGTTCGTACGTACAATAGTATTGATTAATATTATGGCCTCGCTTCCAATACAAATTGACACACATGTTTTGGCAGAATAAATGTGCATAGGCAGATGCCAACCTATTTCGCATGATAGGGTTAACTTTGCGACGGTTAATCATTCGTTTAATGGATGCAAATGTTGTTGACGTTAAACGACTTATACTGGTTAACCCGTTCAAGTGCATATCATTTTTTTTGACAGTGTTACTCATAGGTATTAATGGCGCAATTGAATTACCACTACCCATCCCCTCTCTATTACCCCACCACCTCTACAATCCCACTCAATATAAAATGTTGGAGATAATCAAAACTCACGTAAACATCATCATCAAAATATCATATAATGTCATTTAAAAAAAATTCAAACAAATGCTTTTGTCCTAAAAAAATATACTAAATAATATATAAAGGTGTAAGGCTTTCACTTATTTTGTTATGGGACAATATTGACTCCCTTTGTTGTGCGGTCGACTAACGGTCAGTTCTTGAAAGATTTTCTCAAAAAAATACTGAAATTTTGCAGGGGAGAATTGAAATGTTAAAGTTCACGGAGTCTTATCATCATGTGCGCAAAAATAAAACAGTTGTCTAAAGGTAATTTGTATGCCCAACACTCATGAATACACGAGACGACATGTATAAGCCCCGATAATATGTTTATTTCTCATCATACTTTGCTCAAATTTTGAACACGTTCTTTAAAGTGGTGACTTGATTTAATCCGATTACCAGAAAATGATTATATATTTTTCATTCTATTATATGTATATGTTAAATATATATGGATGTGTTTTCAAACATGTTTTTGTCCAAAGAATACATTCTATTTCAAAGTTATGAAACAAAACGTAACTAGGTGCTTATATGTGTCCTCTCAGACTCATCTTATGTATTTTAAAACATATGGATTTTGTTCATAATTGTTGTAAGAAACAAAGCTGTGTCGGCAGCTATGATAACGAAGAAAACATAGAACAGATATGTATCGAGTTGTTTCATGAACATAGCCCATGTGCGGACACTACTAATTCCCCTTGTGCAAAATATAGGAATCAAGTTTGGCAGAGAACACGTCTTTTTTCCACACTTCACGAAGATTTTTGACTGTATAACAGTATAGAAGACTAGTATGACGCTTAACATCAGAAGAGAAATGATGTACATCAGAAAATAAGAGACATTGAGAGAATTGTGAGGAAGTGTGTCGATAATAAGGGTGACAAAAATGCCGTACGAGAGAAAAATGGTTATAGCGAAGGATGCTTTCTCGCCGGTATCGATTGGGACTAGAAATACCATTCCGTTAAGTACTGACAGCATTAACAATGGAGCTATGACTGTAAACATGGCAAATTCACCTCTTCGCGCAAGTTTGAATTTCAGGTCGATATAATTATTGTCCAGATGTGTCCTTGTTTCTACTGTGTGTTCAAGAAGTTCCCATTCAGCGTTTTCTATATATTCTTCTAGGCTAGGTTCTCCGACGTAACTAAGTTTGACGGAGGGTAATGTTTCATCGGACAAATAATATGTCAGCGAACACGTCTGGACGTCGTAAGGGTAGAACTGAATGTCAACCTCACATACAACGCTGAAAAACGAAAACACATAAGCTAACTTTGGATTTACAATGCAAAACAACACAAATGTCATATGTCGACAATTTATAGTGTCTGATTGAAACATGTAAAATGGGCGTCAATTCTTCCCGTTATAATACAATTCAGAAGAGATCAGTCATGACTACCAGTTTTAACGATCATGACTGCCTTTTAGTGGAAGTATGTTAGCGAAATACGTAGTGGCCCTATATGTGAAAATACAACAAGAACAAACATGCTGATGATTCACTACCGTTTTATTTCGTTAAACATATTACATCAATTTTGAGCAAACGTTATTAGTTGAAAATGATTTTATAGTTGATACTGGACGTATTTCAAACAAAATAGAACTACTGATTCCTTTTATTTTTAAAATAAAACTATTATCATGCTTGTAGTTTACATATTTATTATGTTTTCTAAGAATTTGCATTCTTATTTGACAATTATGTTATTGTAGTTGAAAATGTTCTTTGTAGATTTATTTGAATAATCCAAACATTAAATATTAGTTTACATCATGCTTTAACTTACCTATAAATGGATTCCGGGACCCACTTTGCAACACCATTTGAGCGGATCATGGCAAGGTCCGTGTTGTCCCCAATTATATTATTTCCGTCATGGGCCTATTTTATATAGAACAATATATGACATTCAGTTAATTCGATCTTTAGTTTTCATACATGTGGGAAACGGAAGGCAGCATTGTATCCAGGGTCGAAGATCTGCCGAGGATATGATCCAGGGCCGAAGATCTGCCAAGGATATGATCCAGGGCCGAAGATCTGTCAAGGATATGATTCAGGGCCGAAGATCATCCAGGGTTGAAGATCTGCCGAAGATATGAGCCCGAGAATAATAGCAGGGTCAATATGACATCATCTGATTAATGATTACTTTATAAGTTTAAACATAGAGTTAAAGGCGCATGCCTCCAGATTGTTCCGAACGTATATTGTAACATATACTGAAAGGAAAAAGAAACGCATATTAAAAAAGTGCATACACTTCACTGTTATATACACCTAAATCCACGTAATATTCCAGATATATATCAACGTGTTTTGTACAAAAAGGGGCTACAAGTAATTACAGAAAGGACAACTCTGTCATGTAATATACCTTTCAATCAAAGTATACTTTGTTACACGAAATTCATAAACGTTGAAGTTTCGCTTCAAAAAGTCAAGGCATTTCAGTACTGTTTTAATGTTAAGAGTTAATGTTTAGGCCTAAGTTTGTTCACCTGCTTGAGCCAAATGCGCATTCTGTCGATAATGAAACTTTAAAGGGGTATAACTATTGGTGTGTTCGGTGCTGTTTAAACCTTCTTTCCGAAAGGGCAGGACTAATGTCGCCCTGTAACATTCGATTAGCAATAGCAAATTAAACACACAATATATAGCGGAAATACCCACTATGCGTTTCTTTTTCCTTTCAGTATATAAGTGATGACTGATTTAGACCTTTTTATCACCATGAATTTTCTAAAGTAACTTTTTTAAAAACAAGTAGAAATATCCAAATTGCTCAACTATTCTTACTAACTTGTCAATACATCAAAGTCGTTTTCTACAGTGTGAACTACATAATTCCAGTTAAAGTATGATTTTATTGCTTTGCGAGCTTTATTTACATTAGTATAACCTCGTTTATTTGACAAACAAAGTCAAAGACTAGGACATATTTATTGTGAAAATAATCTGGAGACAAACATGTGTAAAGCAGATCAGGGGTCAACAGTCATTCCCTCGGATGAATTCATAGTTGTATACTAGTATACCCTAACGAATCATACATATAATAATAATATTTTTTCTGTTCTTGGACAGGCATGCATGTATATTTTGAAATCCTTCACATCGTTATTCAACTTATTTAATAAATTTGCAGTTCGGTAAAGCATATTTAAGACAGAGAAAGCACTGAATACAGCAATGCGATAATTTGAATGGATATGTACAAGTTTAATTGCACATAATTACATATAAAGTGACTAGTACCTTTGCTATTATAAGATGTGGTGTCCATATATCTTCTATTGGAATGAATATCTTGCTCGACTCAGCATACTCAGCCGGGTTCCATTTTAACAGTTGATCCATCCATTGTATTATGAAATATCCCCGTACTCTCAAATTCTGCTCCCGAGTGTCGAATGTTATAACATTCAGTGGTATAAACGTTGTAACAACTCTAACAGGTCTGGTCTGGTCTAAAATCGGTCGAATTCTTGAATCGTAGCCTGTCAATAGAACGTTGTACAACTCCTTTAATCGATCAATAGTGATGGCGGCTTTATGCGTTGTTTGGCTAGGTACCATTTGCAAGGTGCTAGTTAAGCTCGGTTGCGTGGTACTTTCAAAAGAGGCTGCCATTTTCATAGCATTTGCTGATGGTGTCGGTGGATTTGGCGATTGCATATCTGCTACTTGTACTGGTTCAGCAGTTGACTCTGTGTAGATATTGTTCACTCCATCACGAAACTGGTTTACTTCAAATTGTCCTTCTGTGGTCGCTGGCTGTTGTGGTGTTGTTGGTGCCGGTTTACCCTTTGTTGCTGAAGTAGTTGACTCAGTGAAGATATCCTTAACTCCATCTGGTGCCACCTTCTTTATGATTGCAAAAGCAGTCGTCTTTTTAATTGGTTGTGGTGTAGTTGGCGCCGGTTTACTCTTTGGTGCAACAGTAGTCGACTCGGTGAAGATATCCTTAACTCCATCTGGTGCCACCTTCTTTGCGATTGCAAAAGCAGTCGTCTTTTTAATTGGTTGTGGTGTTATTGGTGCCGGTTTACCCTTTGTTGCTGAAGTAGTTGACTCAGTGAAGATATCCTTAACCCCATCTGGTGCCACCTTCTTCATCCTGCTTGGACTAGCAATCGTTTTACTTGGTTTACCTATGATAAATAAACAACATTGCAATGCAAATTATTCAACAAAATTGTCGCTATGGGAGAAAAACATTTGTTATAGAAAAACACTAAGATAACAAATATCAGTTTAGATCAAATTTATTTAAATCAAACAGTTAACTTCTTAACGATTATTGTTTAAATGAGATCCATATGAAGAGTACTACTTCTACTGCTGCTACTGTCGCTGCTGCTGCTACTACTACTACTACTACTGCTGTTATTACTACTACTATTACTACTTGTACTGCTACTTCTACTACTACTACTACAACTACTGATACTGCTACTACTGCTGTTGCTGCTGCTGCTACTATTACTACTACTACTACTACTACTACTACTACTACTACTACTACTACTATCCTACTACATCTACTACTACTACTACTACTGATTCTGCTTCTACTGCTGTTGCTGCTACTACTATTACTATTATTACTACTACTACTACTACTATTATTCTACTACTACTTCTACTACTACTGTTACTACTTCTACTACTACTACTACTACTACTACTATTACTACTACTACTACTACTACTGCTGCTACTACTACTATTATTACTACTACTACTACTACTTCTATCACTACTACTACTACTACTACTACTACTACTACTACTATTACTACTACTTCTACCTACTACTGCTACTACTACTTTACTACTTCTACTACTACTACTACTACTACTACTACTACTACTACTGCTGCTACTACTACTTTACTACTTCTACTACTACTACTACTACTACTACTACTACTCTTATTACTATTCTACTACTACTACTACTACTATTATACAGGGAAAGTAGCATTCAATGACGAGTCAAACACAAATCACAAAAACAAACACGCAAACAGACAAACGAGAAGGCAAAAGTAATAAAAAAATGCAAACGACATCACAAACACAAACGGGTTGACAAAGGGATTCCGTCTTGGAACGGTCAGTGGCCAACAAGGCCACTGGGGGGTTTAAACCAGGTTCTAGGGTGCAACAAACCTCACACTTACCCTATTGTCATCCCAATTAAACGTGACAGTGTAAGTAAAGCAATCCCCGCCATGAAATATTCTCTAACCAACCAGCGTTAAAAGGCAATATAAGTAAAACACCCAGATGCTCGTGTATATATAAATACAAAAAGAAAAAGCCTAGAGAGCCACAATGAAGGTACTCGATGACTGAGCAGAAGCCAGAGCAGCAAGAGAATAAACCATTGAGGGCACGACAAGACAAGACCGCGGATAACATTAAACGCCACCGTCCTAATGGGCTTTAGGTAGGCTTCATCATAGGGTCCACAGCCTGTCCGGTCATCGTACAATTAAAGAGGAAACCATAGTGGCGAACTGTAATAGGATCCACCACCAAGCATGCAGAACTTACAAGGAAAAATACCATCTAGACTCCACAAACATAAACGTGCTAACAACAGGGATACGGTTACATGCTTTCATATTTCTACGAAATCAAATCAAATCAAATACAGTTGATTGGTATATAATCCGATACAGAATTGTCACCAAAATAAATATAGCACACAAATACAAATAATCGTATGCCATATATTTAACATGATTAATGTTACATAAGGTGTACTGCATACAAATATTCTTAGCTGCAGTAACATATACAACGTTTTGATATATACTCGTGATGCAACATCATTCTGGTGAAAATAGTAGATACAAACTCCGAACAGAAAATGTAACATTCCCAAAATACACTCAAAACAAACAACATTTACAAGGGAAAATAACCAACTAGAACCAAAGTATGGGACACTACAAACACAAACTTACTGACAATAGGGATACGGTTACCTGATTTTAATTTCATATATCTAAGAAATCAAATCAAATCAAATCCAGTTGATTGGTATATAATCCGATACAGAATTGTAACCAAAACAAATAAAGCATACACCATCACACAATACAAGTACAAATACAAATAATTCGTATGTCATATATGTAACATGATACATAATCTGTGCTTCATACAAAGATTCCTAGTTGTATTAATATTTATTTTATACATTATCATATTTCATTGTCCACACTCTCTTAATGGCATATATGTTCGTAATGTCATATCTGGCCTTTTATTCAATTTTTAAATTGATGTTTGTAACTATTCGTGCTTTTGGTTGACTGTTGTCCTTGAATGCTACATTTCCTGTTCGACTTTTATATCTACTTTAACTTTTTGCATTTACACTTTTCAATATTATTCATTCGAGAAAAAAATCAAATTCAAAACCTCTACATTTAAGTTCCCTCTTGTCAATATATTATTAAACTTTTGCTTAAAAGTTTTGACATTTTAACAAATGTAACGAATTTCACAATCAACGACCCATCATGTGTTTTTCTACATATTTTGATCTATAAACACAGATAACACTACATAGCTATACTAGTATTAAACATCAAATTGAATCCGTGAACAATTTAAATCAGTGAATTTTCTCAAGCGATCGTCTGACTTCATGACATCCGTTAACATCGTGCCATGCACACTGCGTATGTTGACAGGTTTCAGCCTTAACATATTGTTATTCCTATTAAATTTGAGGTGGTACAACACAGTGAATAAATCTGAATAAGGCAAAAGCCATTTTACCTTTACGTGGTAGTGCATGGCTTATGTGTTTTTTAATGTCCCGAATACAGTATATAAATCATTGTTCAATATCGTAAAAGAAAATATAGAGAGAAGAAACAATACATATTATCCTCCTCGTCAATAGGTTTAGAACAGGTCGAGTGCATCCCGCCGTAGACCTTACAATTTTTATAATAGTTCATGCATTAAGTCTGAGAAGACTCGTGAGCATATTATTGATACTTCAATAATGGTCTATAGATACAATGACGCGACAGTGTCAAGTAATTAATGTGATACATATAACAACATATAATACCATTAGAATAATATACACTAGGTATATGTAAATAAAGTTATAGTTAGCTAGGGGGCGTGAGCGGTAGCAAGCATATTTCACTACCGTTCATGAACAGTCTAAATCAAACCCAGTCTGCAATATTTCATATTTATCGTGTTCGGCCGTTTCAAAAGGTCCACTGTCATACTCTTTTAATAATGAGAAAAGAGTTGAATTAATAATAGTTCATGCATTAAGTCTGAGAAGAGTCATGAGCATATGATTGATACTTCAATAAATGCTATATAGATACAATGACGTGACAGTGTCAAGTAATTAATGTGATACATATAACAACATACAATACCATTAGAATAATATACACTAGATCTATTTACATGTAAATTAAATTATCGTTGCATGCAGTATGAAGAAGGATAAAAATATCGGACAGGGAAAGCAGCATTCAAGGACGACAGTCAACCACAAAACACAAAAACAAACACGCAAACAGACAAACGAAAAGGCAAAAGTAATAGACAATGCAAACGACATCACAAACACAAAAGGGTTGACAATAGGGCTACCGCCTTAGATCGGTCAGTGGCAAAGTAGGCCACAGGAGGTTTAAACCGGTTCTAGGGTGCACCAAACCTCCCACTTACCCTAATGTCATCCCATTAAAACAGGACAGTGTAAATAAAGAAATCCCCGCCATGATCTAATCTCTAACCAACAAGGCAGCATCAATAGGCAATATAAGTAAAACACAAATATGCTCGTGTAAATATAATACAAAAAAACAATAGCCTAGAAAGCCACAATAAAGGTACTCAATGACTTGGCAGAAGCCAGAGCAGTAAGAGAATACACCATTAAGGGCACGACAAGAAAGATCATGGACAAACATCAAACGCCACCGTCCCAATGGGCTTTAGGTAGGCGTCATCATAGGGTCCACAGCCTGTCCGGTCATCGTACAATTAAAGAGGAAAGCATAGTGGCGAACTGTAAAAGGGTCCACTACCAAGCATGCAGTACGTTGCAAAATGATAGGGTCATAACCTCTTTTGATAAACATTTTAACAAGTTTAACAAAGATAGTATGAAAGTGATCATGACCAAGAATCTTACGAAGTTTATAAATCACATCACCATAGAAGTCAGGTTGTGATAGTCCTTGTCGCAGAAGAGTCCTTAAATTACGTTTATATTTCACGATAACGGCACACATAACATAAATAAAAATTAAATGCTTGAAATAATGAGAAAATAATTGAATTAATAGGAGTTTCATAGTTTGCATTTTCTGTTATCTCTCGGTGTTTCTTCGTGTTTTTTTGCACATACCAACTTCTATTGTGACCTTATGAGAAGACACGAAGTGCTGTGAGTACTGCTTTTCTAAATTTAATAATATTCACAGTAGCTAGAAGATTGGAACTTAAAGTCGGAGAAACACTTCTAAAATATTGCTCTGCCAGATTCCTGTTTTCTTTCATCCCATTTATGTACAAACAAAATTATATTTAAGGTTTTGCTTCAAAATAGATACAAATGTGTTCACGTCCCCTACACCCTGTAATAACCATACCTCAAAGAACTCTAAACGGGATAAGCTATCATTGTCAAATGACGCGCAGTTCGATTTAGATGGCAGTTTAAACATATGTTCATTCATGATCATGTAAATGGGATATCACAAATAAAGAGCAAATTAAATATACAATTAAAAGGACAATACACTATACAAAAAATCGTGAGCACAGGTTAACCGAATTGGAACGGTCAGTAGGCAATATGTCTATGTCCTACTGGTTTGCTTAAATTCGATCACTATTATCCTGTTTCTAGCACCCACATTGACAATATAGATATAAAAATCGAACAGGAAAAGCAGCATTCAACGACGACAGTCAACCACAAACACACACAGAAACAAAGAACAAACTTAAAGATGAATAAAAGGCCAAATAAGACATCACAAACACAAAAGAGTTGACAATTGGAACGGTCAGTGGCAAAAAGTCCGTTGGTGGTTTAAACCAGGTCTCACACCAAACCTCACACTTACCCTACTGTCAACCCAATAAAACGAGACAGTGTAAATAAAGAAATCCCAGCCATTAACTATTCTATAACCAGCAAGGCAGCATTAATAGGCAAAATAAGTAAAACACAAATATGCTCATGTATATATAAATACAAAAAAACAATAGCCTAGAAAGCCACGAAGGAGGTACTCAGTGACTTGGCAGAAGCCAGAGCAACAAGAGAATAAACCATTGAGGGCACGACAAGACACGACTGCAGACAAATATCAAACGTCATCGTCCTTTTGGGTTTTAGGTAGACTTCATCATAGGGTCCACAGCCTGTCCGGTCATCGCAAATTAAAGAGGACAGCATAGTGGTGAACTGTAAATGGGTCCACTCCCAAGCATGCAATTCGTTGCAAAATGTTAGGGTCATAACCTCGTTTGATAAACCTTTTAGTTTAAGTTAAACAAAGATAGTATGAAATTGATCACGGCCAAGGATCTGACGAAGTTTGTTAATCACGTCACCGTAGAAGTCAGATTGTGATAGTCCTTGTCGCAGAAGAGTTCTTAAATTACTTCTGTATTTGGAAAGAATACAAGGCATTTTGAGCTGACATTTTAACACCAACATTACGTGGTCCGAGTATTAACTTCCTTACCCCATCCAACCCCTTCTCCAAGAAGCGGAAATGGGGTTGGCTGGGGTATGAAATAAAAAACTTTAATTTTGGCTTAAACACTTTGCATATTGTAAAACACTTAATAGGTAATTTTTAACAGGTTTTCGCAGATTTTCAGTAAAACTGTTTTTAAACGTATTTTATTGTCGAAATAACTATAAAATCCTGATAATATAAGCTTTCCTATCGCTGGAATTAACACGTAAGAGTTCTTAGTTTATCAAACAACTCAAGAAGCATGTACCTTGTAAATATTCTTGTAAATTTAGGTAAATACCTTTAAGTTTAAAAATTGCTTTTTTGGCTTGTACTAATATTAAAGTTTGTCTGAGGTTCATTGAATCCCACACCCGTTATAAAAATAATACCCAAATACCTTAACATGAAAATGCATTCACAATTGCTATATGAAAATTGTAAAACTAGATATAAAAATTAAACAGGAACAATAGCATTCAAGGACGACAGTCAACCACAAACACACAAAGAAACAAAGAACCACTATATATATAAAAATGAATAAAAGGCAAGATAAGACATCACAAACACACAACGGTTGACAATAGGGCTACCGCCTTCGAACAGTCGTAGCAAAAAAGACCGCTGGGGGTTTAAAATAGGTTCTAGGGTGCAACAAACCTCGCTCTTACCCTATTGTCGTCCCAAAATACGGACAGGGTAAATAAATATATCGCCGCCAGGTTATAAACTCTAACAAACACGGTTGCGTTAAGACAAAGTTAAATTCCTGTGTAAAATTTAACATTTTTCTTAACTTCCTTTTCAGTATTTAGGAAGACGTCTCCATAGGGTTCTAAACATGTCGGGTCGTCGCACAATCAAAGAGAAAAGACCAGTGGTGAATTTAAAAAGAGTTTAGTATTCCACTTCATGATGTAAAAATATATGAATGATTTGGAAGAACATAAATGTTGCTAGGGGAATATCTCCGTCTAAATGGAGATAATTAACGATGTGAAGATTAACATCATCTCTCTTGTCATACATTTGGCTTATTATTTCTTATTCTTATTAAATTGTTAGAATAGACATAATTGATCATAGTAAAAACGAAATGGTTATCAAAGTTTAATATTTAATAACCGTATGACAAGGGTAAATGAGCGCAATGTTGATTACTGATGTCATGAATTGTATAAAAAAGGAAATGAAAAAAGTCGGCTTCTTCTTTACTTGAAAAGTATAATCTTGCTGTTATGAAATCCTAGACCCACATGCACGCACGCGGGCGTGCACGCACACATCTTATAAAGGACACATATTTATACGAGGTGTCCGAGTCTTATAACATGCGTGAGTATATGTCCTAATCAATGTAAATATCCAAGCTAGTTAAATCATATATATAGAGGATCTTAAACGAGTTCCCATTTCATATAAGATTGATGGAACGAGTTATGAATTATTTTAATTTTAACGAGTTAAAATTAAAAATAATTCATAACGAGTTTCATGAATATTATATGGAATCAGAACGATTTTAAGATCCTTTTTTCACAAAACATTGCAATCAAATTAGTAAAAAATAATTCAGATGGACATAGAACCGTCAGAACACACTTTAGCGCCTAAACGTCATACCCTATATGACGTTGTAACGTCGCGTCTCACACATAACGTTGCGTATAAATGAGTTCGTGTTTTACCTCTTTACAAACTAGCAGTTTACGCCAACTTTTTAACAAACCAACAACAATGTTTTGTATAGCGTGCATTATTTTTATAAGCTGTCACAAATAATTAGTTTATGACTCAGATCTGGGTGAATATGTAATAAATAAAATAGTTTCAGTTAATAAACTTGCGCTTAACTCAACCAATCAAAACGTTCCAGGTTGTATTATACGTGTGTCATACAATAGATATATAAGTGTGTGTAAAACTCGAAATAAGAATTTTGGAAAAAAAAAGTGAATTACGCAACATGCATTAGTCTTCCGAATTTAGATTTTTAAAACTTACATTGTTCGCCATTTTACATATGTGCATATGCGTCAACGAGACAATGGCGACAAACTCGCTTTCCAACTCCTGTTTAAATAAATTCTAGAACTTCTTTAACACGGTTGAAATGGCTTTTAATGCAAAAATACATGGCGAAAATGCCGTTTCAATAAACATTGTAATTGTTTTGTTAGATCTTTCAGTCATAGTTAAATATAAATTTAAAAAATACATCTTAAAAAGAGTTTCCATACTAAATAAGGTTTAAATTTAAAACCACAGTTGTAAAACGAAAACTTACCGCCGCCGGCAAAATCTGCGAGTGAAACTAATAATTACGAAACACCGGTGCGGAAACATGTGGTCGCACCGCGACGGTCCGTAGTCCGGTAACTAAAAGTAATGAAGTCTGCAATTCCGTTTAAACCTTTTGGTCCAGCAGTAACGTGTGCAAAAACGATCGTCAATACTATGTCAGCAGTCACAGTACTGACCAATACATTTAGCTCACCAATAACTAACTGGTTTGTTCACGTCGTAAGTAAATAGCGTTTTTAACGTTTAATTTAATTGATATATATCTACTGACTTGTTAAATCAAGTATCAAAGCCTAAGAGCAAATGCAGCTTTCACAGAACATGGTAAACCCCAAAACACGCAAAAGGACAAACATGAATGGCAATGTTAACAAAGAATAAAGACATATATCGTCACAAACACAAGAAGGGTTGACAATAGGTCTACCGCCTTGAAACAGTTAGTGGCAAAAAAGGCCGCTGGGGGTTTAAAACAGGTTCTAAGGTGCACCAAACCTCACATGTTTATTTGAACACATGTTGTTCACCAACTTAGCTTTCCTTGATTTTTTTTTCTTAAATAAACATAATTACTGCAATATGATAATGCCATCAACAGTCATGGACTACTACTGTTTGGTGGATAATTATTCCGTATTAACCACCTATTATTCGGATCGTTATAGACAATGTTGCATTAAATGGAAATATTAAAATTCACATTTACAGCAAATTTTTAAACATACAGGGATCTACGAAAGGCACGCTCGTAAACATGTTATCATATAAAATGAGTATTTTTAAAGAACTTCCAAATATAAATCATATAAATATCACTAAACTGCGGAGTGTTATGAAGCCATGATATAAATATCATAATACACTAGTGTAATAAATATACAATTTAATGCCGAATCATCGCTCGGTCTTTTCTGTTCAACTCGGCGTGCACTCGGAATAGCCTCGTCGATTTGCGTAAGCATTAACATACGGGATTCCGGAAGTCGACAAGGCAGTTCCGCTGTCGCACTGTGAAGACCGAAATAATACGAAACATACAATATTAGTGATTGGATTTGTTACTGACCCCCTACAGAAATATGTGGGGTCAGTCAGATGTATAGGGGGCGAGGCGATACTGACCCCCTACAGAAATATGTGGGGTCAGTCAGATTTACAGTGGGCGAGGCGATATATGTGGGGTCAGTCAGATGTATAGGGGGCTAGGCGATAGCCGAGTCCCCCTATACATCTAGCTGACCCCACATATTTCTGTAGGGGGTCAGTAACAAACCCAATAACTGATTTATTGCATCGAGCACTTTTTTTAAGGTAATCGCCGATATTTAACCCATTTTAATGGAGCGTCAACGTCACTGAAACGTTCGCGCAATTTGACGTCATATGGCGTTGACGTCACGACCGGTACAGTTTAAAAACATTATTAAAGTTACTTATTATGTGTGTTACTAACGCCTTCAAGAACTATTTGCAAATGATTTAAACTCTGAATCGGAATTGTAGCCCATATTGTTTTAGTGACCCTCTATGAAATCTACTGACCCACTATAGAATAATAGAGGGTCACATGTAGAGGGTCACCATGTGACCCCTCTAATCCAGAAATTCCTAGGATTGTGTGCGAGGTGCAATGAAGCCATATATAGAAAGCTGCATTAATTAATACACGTTATCTACGATGTGGAGTTATGTGACAAACAGCCTCACATCATATTATGTTATCGAATTCGTTTACTAAATTCAATATTAAACAAGAACTCGTCCAAGATCCTTTATGTATTTAAAGCAAGATTGGCAAATTGTAACACTGTACGACCGCCATATATGTCTGGATGAAAACTATGTTGTAATTCGAATCCAAAATGTTAAGTAAATAACCAATCAGTCCACCTCCCACTGCTCTCCCGTCTCCGACTTCCATTCTTGAAAACATCCTAGTTGGCATTTCTTTTCAAATGGTCGTATAATGGGGCTATATATATGTTTGTTTTGCTTAATCGTACGACTTCTTGTTAAGCCGGACCGATATTCGTGACGCTGTGACCTACATGTTTGTAAAAATGTTTGTAAAAATGCCAATACCTTACGGACAACCTGCTGTTCTGTATAAACATTATACCTCCTTCACAGTGTTTACTTTTATTGTATATTTTAATTTCTCTTTTTCGAATATTTGTCGGTGATCTGTGAACTATGGAACGTCCGTTGATTGCAAAATAAACGAATCGATATGTTTCTTTATAGAAATTAACCGAACAGAATATTTAATTTGAATGCCTGTCAACTGGAAGGCATGTTTAATGTAAACTTAGAAAGAGTCATTCAAAATGCCCCCATGTTTGCTGTGAATAAATAAGTACAGATCTTAGGACAACATGGCTATGGATTTTAAAAGAATAATCATATCGCTTACTCAGACAGTACAATTTCTACCCAGAGTACTCTCGTTCCTCATTTGACTCTGTCAACGTTAAAGGAAGTAGGGTGAACGGCTAGGTCACGTGATTATTCAAAAACGTTATGACGATGTTTATAATAAATCCTTTTGCGTTATCTGCAAAGATAAAATATAGACCTATATTAAATAATTTCAATTTGTTTGTTTTTTCATGAGTTGTTTTTTTTTGAAGTAATATTCTGCTATCGGGCTGCTATTGAAATGTTTACATATGCATATAGATTGAGGAGAACTAAGTACGTATTAGTTTTGTAGTAAAATAGTCCCGATTACTTGAATCAGGACACAAGCACATGCGATTTTCCAATCTCTGTACACATAATATTTATGAAAAAATAATAACTTTCATATGATATAATATCATGTCTCTGTAAGTTACTTCGTAAGATGTCAGTGTACTGTACATCTAAACACTGTAGTATCTGTAGTAGTATTTTATTCCCTGCCACATTTCAATGGAATGAAAATCTCCAGCATCTCAACTCTAGTTGGCTGGTAGACAGGTCATGCCTTTTTTCAACTGTCAATCACCAGTGGTGGAAAATTTGAATTTTACAACAGTTTTCAAAAAAGATTTTTGGGATAGAACACTCTTTTGGATATGTCACAGTGCTTTCAAATTCACAAGGAATATTCATCAACCATTCAAGAACATTTATGCCAAGTTTCAACAAAATGTGTGGTAGGTCTATTAAAATTTTGAAAAATTCCCCACTGGTGCTTTTCTTGTAGACAGCTTAGAGTGGTCAGTGATAGTAGCCATTTTCAGTATACTCAGCTTTTAGAGTGTGACCCCGGCCTTTCAACTACACACACAGTAATATAATACTAGCTGGCCTTTTATTTTGTTCTGAGTCAAATGACATTTTAGGCACTTTACCAGTGCATAGTAGAGGATGACTGGTACATTTTACAGTATGATTTACTACTGTTCAACTATATATAGTAGTATATAGGGGGTGGTGGGGTGGGGGGGGGGGTGCATGGTTTGTGGTCGTAGGTCAGGAATTGTATCATTTAAGGACCACAGTCAACAAAAAAAGCGCATCGAAACAACTAACAATTACAAGGATAAATCAGAGGCAACGTACGTGACATCTCAAACATAAAATGGTACAAAATAGGGCTACCGCCTTGGACCGCTGGGGGTATCTTTACCATACACTATAATAAAACAATACTCCGATTGTATTTAATTTATACTAAAATAGAACAAAACATTCGTATGTACATGATTTGTGAATATGTGCATGAAGGAGTTTTATAAGTAATAAATTTCAATAACATGACCGTTAAACTAAAGGTCGCATCAGCCTCAGTGATGCAAAGTTCCGACATTCATTTTAAAACTCCTAGCAGCGGCACAATTGACCTCGGACAGCAAAAGGTCGAGATAATATAACAAAGGTTTAAATAAATGTTTTGTTTGTTTGTAACAGACAAAAGTCGAGTGTGTGTTATTATAAATAGATTGTAATATGTTACACTTCGAATTCTCTGTCTTTCTTCTTCTTTTTTCTTAATTCCAAACCCTGTATGTGGGTTATCGTTCTTCTTCTTCTTCTTCTTCTTCTTCTTCTTCTTCTTCTTCTTCTTCTTCTTCTTCTTCTCTTCTTCTTCTTCTTCTTCTTCTTCTTCTTCTTCTTCTTCTTCTTCTTCTTCTTCTTCTATATATTTTTGTATGTATATATTTGTTATTATTTGTTTTACCTTAAAGACATATGAAACCACGACCAAGAGATAAGGCTTAGGTTTACGGTTGTGAAAACACAAAAGTTCAGAGATATATTTAACGTGCACGGGGTATGGCTCTCCCTGCAATGTGATCGACGGCTTTACACTCCATTTCAAAGAATGCATACTTTCAAAATACCTTGCACGAGTAAAATACTGCGGGATTGCAGTAAAATACTGCGGGAGTGTGTTTTAAAAATCTGAGATGTGACCGCACTTGGAATCAAACCCGAGACCTTTTGAAAGAGTCGCAAAGAAAGCTGACCAATCGGCCACCGCAACTTTATGTCATTAAACATGTATTGATAATGTTACATGTATATCCGCATTTGCTTATTTTAATTTTAATTCAGTATGAGCTACAGACTAAAAAACATTCTACGCGTATTCAACTATGTCCTAATAGTAGAGCGCCCGATTCGCATGCGGGAGGTCGTGTGTCCAAACTCCGACCGGTTTATACTAAATACTTCATAAAAAGGGTACCTATAGTTCAATTGCTCGACGCTCAGCATATAAAAGGCAGTGCTAGAACTGATCGACCTGGTATCAGAAAAAATATCATTTTTGGGTGGGTTATCATGTCCTGTGTCTGCGGCATCGTTTTCTAGTGTGGCAGTACTATAAAGTTTGAACATGCGTTGAAATGCAGTATTTAATGACATCAATGTCCATGGACCATGGTTTTAAAGGGACACATGGCAACCGTGAAGGTTTTATCAAGCATTAAAATTAGGCTCTCGATTTATTAATCCAGTATCATTTTGGCTTTGAATTTTAAAGCTAAACGCATATATTTAAATAAAATTTTAAGTTTTTAAGCTTTCTTCAACGTTCTACCAAAGTTTTGTATGTATTATTGGTGAAATGTAATCAACAGTTAGTAATATGCAAAACAAGTATTGCTTTATACTATTCTTATAATTAATATTAATGATTGAACAAATACAATTTATGTAGAAAAACTAACGCGACGCCGGGAGTTTTTACAAAATCAAGATTTCCGTTTGCCCCTTTAAGAAAAAATATAGCCTTTAAGTTATAACCAGATAACCACACTCCATTCAATTTAGATTCTTATTCAAATGTTTAGAATTTTTTTTTTAGTTTTCTATTTTCAATGTTACTCACTTGAACATACATTTCTTGAAAGCAACACCATTAGCGGACAAATTTATGACAGTTATAGAACAATGGACTTCCTGCGTCGTCTGTTTTTAAAAACGTTACACATACTTCGGCGAATGCCAAACAAGGTCAATTGTGCTGCTTCTACGATTTTCACTGTACATATACCATGTGATCCATTCGTGTTAATATTGTTTGTGAAACAACATGACCTTTTGTTTCAGGTGTAAATGCATGATTTACTTTTGATTGGGTTAGATCTTTAGGGTACACCAGCTTAATTTACAACTGTGACATATGTATTATCTGCTTTACACTATTTGGCCTTATTTACACATGACATAGAGATTAATTAAATGCTTTTGTCCATTATAGTGAACTCCTCCAAGAGATGCCGGTATAGACGTGTTGTTCTTTTTACGAACGAGCGTATGAGAGTGAGAGAAAACAAAACTCACGCCAGCCAACCATCTAGTAAAGGATGTATCTATAATCGAACATCTATATAATCTATGTATTACATATTAAATCAGTTTCTGTATGATTTTAACCGAAATTAAACGCTTTATTGAACATATTATGTGGATACGTCGATGTCAGCAACACTTTATTGACATCATGACTGAACGTCACAGTTAGTTTTAATGTTTGTGATGTCATTTGCATTTAATATTACGTTTGCCTTCTTGTTTGTCTGTTTGCGTGTTTATTTCTGCGTTTTGTGATTGACTGTCCTCCTTGAATGCTGCTTTCCCTGTCCGATCTTTTTATATTTCTTTTTACTTTTGTGTTCGGAGTTCGTAATAAATAATTAGCGAATATTCTTTCTATGAGAAATCCCAATCTTTCACACATAGAAATATAATATAAAAAAAAAATTCGTTAACATGAATGCATATAAAATAGTTCCAAGAAGGTTTATATTGTTCTAGATTCTAGACCTGTGGGCTGGACTTGACGATCATTGATACCAAGGGCCGTAGGCCCACGGTTTTTATGTGATTCATGACCCAAACACCAGATTTTGATCTCACACAATACAAATCCGCTGGAAATATTTTATTTCTTATCCGACATGGAGTTTTATGTAGTTAATACACATGTTTGAGAGACTGAACATAATACAAATAAACATCTTGCAACACCAACCGAAGAAAACACTGCTGGAATGCAACATTGCTTTTAAATTGCGTAATAGTCGTTTTGCATGTTTTCTGACGTTTAACGTCGTTTAAAATGACGTCCTTACGGCTGAAGGACGTGACGTCAGAGGTATTGATAGGAAATTAAATACTTCCTCCTTCACCAATCAGCATTGAGTATTTTAATTATCTAGGTTAGATATACTTTTCATGCTAAATTATTTATGCATAATACCTGCACTATTGATCCAGAAGACGACCAACGGAGCAATCAAAAATAAAACAGCATTTTAAAGTTGTAAATATAACAATAACAGGCGTTTGACGTTTTAATGAATGTTAATATTACCAATGATTGTAAACATCCCCATCTTGATGGGGAAAATTAACAAATATATAAAAAATAAAATCATCTTTATAATCATAGATTTTGCTAATTATTTCTCGATTTTCAATAAGGAGATGCAAATCGAGAAAAAGAAGCGACCGTATCAATAGTATAGCCCATTTCACCCCGACATTTGCCGAACGATCACAGATAATATCGAGCTATATCTGGGTAGCCATTTAGGTTGACCAATCAAACACTGGTAGGCACATTAAATATTCATTGTGATCATGCCCAATGTAAAAATAACTATACACACATGTTATTAAATATCAGACTTTAACTTGGACGCATGGCTGATATGTGCTGTTAATGCTTTTGTTACACCAACTTACGCGCACATGCTCCAATGTAAACAAGTTAACACTTGTTCGTGTAGCCTTGGAATCCGATCTGGTTTCCAAGAAATGAGTCAAGATGGTTTCTGTATAGAATATCACTAATGATTGTGGTGTTTAGCGGTCGAATACGCATACTTTAACTCAATATATAAACACTGAAAATGGTTAATTTCTGATTGTTGATACTTTTGTGACTATCAGCATCTGATCAGTTCTTGAAGTCATGTGACTGAAATTCTGAACATTGTGTGGAGATTTTCAATATACCGATAAAATGGAATATTATCTTTGTTGATTTAAGTTCTTAATGATATATAGTAGAGAAGACGGGGTGGTGATTGTCCAGTATGTCATCCAGATATCGAGAGGTGTCAATAAAGGGTTCAATTACATCTACTTGAGTATCTGGTCAAAGAATCAACATCTCTTTCACACCAATACAAAAACAAATCAGCGACAATATGTGCAGAGTTCGTACCAACGATTTGTCTATAACGGTAATTCCATACCTGAAGAAGATAGTATATAATAGCAAAATAAGTGCTTCACAAACTTCTTGACAAGTTCAAGTTCAAATATGGTAAATGTCCAAACTGCCGTTAATTCAAAAAAATATTGTGACAGGCCAAAAATGTAGCTAATGTTTCATGAATGAGAGCAATAAGCTTGTCTTTGATAAGGAGGTTGTGGAAATTCGTAAGTACTTTAAGACGAAACTTGACGTTTATTGCGAATTTTATCAAGAATCTCTCCTAAATTGTTAATTGACCAAACTTATCAAAGAGTTGTCAACCTTTAGCAGCAGTAATTCAATAAATTACAAGCCCGTACATGATTGTTGTGGGGTTGGCACTTTGATTAGAAATAAAGCGGGCTTCATAAGGCTGTATGTATAATCTAGGAATCCAGTACATAATAGAAGTTTGTCTTGATTTTTTTATTTCCCAATCTTTGAACATGTTGCACCGAGTGATATGCTTGAAAATAACACCATCGTCAGTAGATTGAACTGGATTATCTGATTTAGTGTTACTGAGTTCCAGAGACAAAACATTGACGTACTGTAGCCGTCATACAACTAAAATTCGTTATGGAATTCTTTCATTTTCGATTTCAAATTGCTAAACGGAAACATGTAATCTTAGAGGAAATAAAGAGGGGTTAGCTGTTTAAAAGTTAATACGGGTAAGATTTAATTGATCTATGATTTTAAGAATTGACATGATTGTCCAAACAGAAAGGGAATTGGGGTCCGCGGGACTTTTATGAAACCACTTTATATTGAAAGCAACCTATATTTGGAATCTTTAGAAAACAAATGCCGAATACGTTTATCTATAATATCAAAAATACTTGTGATGACATGACCTGCCGGAGCATAGAAACATTTAGATGTTTTAATATCATATCCCTTAGGAGTGTTATTTTCAATGTTAAGACTGAATATGGTATCCGTTTGTTTGTTTGTAGGATGTTTTACCCATTTTCTATACATGTAATGGTTATTCTCTTAATTGTGTTTGTTGCTCTCAAAGGATCACCTTTATCAGTATTTATTATATATGACGGTCGATTTTTTTTTGTGGTGGCGTCAGATCCACCCACTTTTCCTGGGTATAACCAGTTCTGTACACCTCCCACCATCCGTAAGAAAAGATACTTCCTCCCTTACACGTCCAGTACAGGAGCAGACAAGTCATTTCACGTGCCTGAACCGCATAACTCAAACATAAATAATTGGGGTTGGAGGCAACGTAGTTCCCATTTTGCAAGCACGTGCAGATGCGCGGATTTTATAGTACTCTGTTTAGAAACACTAGTTTAAAGCTTATACTAGATGGCAAAGAAAACAAATCATATCAGAAGTCAGTTATTATGTCGGAGATTTATAAAACAATCGTGTTGACAGGTTTTATTGAGATATCATAGTCGGAAATCGCGGTACAAATGCGAAGATCGAAAAAAACTAGTTTTTGTTTTCTTCGAAATTGCCAATGTTTCAAAACGGGTACAAAAATTGTATATTCTTAAATATTGTTGAAATTGACAGGAGTCGAAGATCATTACCTGATCTACCTTTTTTGAAAAATTCTTATTTTTTCGTGAATATACATTTTGCGTGCCCGTTTTGAAAGTTGGTACCTGCATTTCACTCTTTCAGAGGCTATTCAAAATGGCGGCGACACAGAAAAACACCCAGCCCAGGGCCAGTCAGTCGCAGGCCACAAACCCACTTCTCCTTGGACAAATTAACATCATATGGTCAATACACAGTCACAGAAACTAAATATTGTGAATTGAACTGAACGTTTATAAATAGCTAAGGAATGTGCTAAAAATAGCTCACACACATTCAAAGGTCAAATAATGCTGATCCGTGTACATACACAGACAGATCGTTTACACATACGGCCCGATTGACGGTGACCGATGGATTATTTCAATTTATTTGCACAGAAGTAGAATTAAAACAGTGTTACAATCACGATCGTATACAATTCCAAGTTTTGCATGAGTGCGTAATTTACAAAATACAAACAAATAGATCTATTACAGTAGACAATGTAGAGAATTAAAATTAAAAAGTGGAACACACCAGCAAATGCCTGAAATGGGTCATGGCATTGTCTGCACTGTAGCCTTTGTAAGTAAATACACTTTTAAGTTCTGTATGACAAGTGTTTAACGTTGAAACATGTAAAACGGTGGTGGTTGATATATATTAACTTAATTCTGATAATTTTTTAGAACACATGAGTGATGAATAATAGATGAAAATGTAAGCGTTGAAAATCTACTATTTGTTCATGAATGCCACCTGTGACTTACATTTTGGACAGTATCATCTTCTGGAAAGCACCACTTTCAATTCCAGTTGTGTTTTAAGTAAAATGTTATGGAATGCTGACATTGTTAGCATTGAGAAAGTTGGACAGAGTTATTAATATTAAAAACAAATGAAACAATATCATATATGACTTGTTTTTTTCAGGTCTGCTAAGACTAAGTTAGCTAGAGGCAGTGTGCAGTATTACCATAGCCAGATTCAAGTCAAATTTCCCAGTCTCACAGTATAACTACACCAAGAGCCTTGTATTAGCCAGTATGTAGGTAAGCGCAGCTTCAAAAAATATATGAATTTATCAATGTTTGTTCTTTGCAAAATATGTGGCATTGTGCACCAGTCCTGCACCACAGACATATTAATAATTTGTTATTAGGTCTGTGCCTGCACTTAGTCTCAGACTTTTTATACTAAAAATAAAAATGGTGTTTTACAGCACATCGACACATAAATAGGTCATATTGTGCTTAGTACATATGTAAAATTAAACAAACAAAATAAAAAGGTCCCTGTATTACATCTAAATTATTAAACTTAACCAAGACCCCGACTTAACATAATGTGCTGGCATGGCCCAGCAATAGCATGGTGGATGATAGCAATCTGGAGCTTCCGGTTCAAGTCACACATGCACCACTGAGTTTCGTCTATGGTTTCGGGCAATACATCTTCCCTCAGTCTTGTTTGTTCCTCAGCCTCTTTTGTTTGATTGGGATTGAAACTGGGGAGTCTATCCTCCAAGCACGATAAACAACCATAGAAATTATTAATATATACATTAGTAAGAGTAAGACAGGTTCTAGAATTCCTATGTGTCATTTGGGGCGGCTCTAAATAAGGTATACCGGTAATAAATGTGTTGATTTAGCAGAAAACGATTATTTTTAATTTATTGTACATGTAAAAAAGTTCTATAATCACTATTCATTTACATATTTCAGTTCTACAACTTGTTACCTATTTAAGTTGAAACAAAATATCATGTATGTCATTTTTATTTTCAGAGCCTGGAGTCCTGAGATGCTGGGAGTTAGCTGAAAATAGTTAGTGATGTCCCAATATATATGGGAGGATTTTATTGAAACAAGTAGTCACATATAACTTTTTACAACATTAACAACAGAATCAGAAATACTTAAACGAACAAGAATAGTATATAATAACAAGATGGTGTACAATATTTTTTTTTTTTTATGAATCATGAATCAGCAATACCTCATACGGACAGTACTAGCATCAACTTCAAGAAAAATATGTCTAGTAAGAGGATCACCAGTTCAGCCAGCACAATATCATATCAACATGCATATCCGACTGTAGACACAAGGTGGATCGTTGGCGACATTAACTGGATAGTTCATTGGAGTGGCTCAAAATAAGGGCTAATATGAAAATATAAATGTGTTTCTGTTAATCTGACCGGCCGTGCCCAATTTATTTATTGGATTAAAATGTTTTCTGAATTTTATTGGATTATATAAAAGTTTGTGGAATAACAGATGGCAGGAGGTGTATATTACCGGTTATACCCAGAAGAAAAGTGAGTGGTCTTCCTCACCAAAAAAATAACAAACAGATACATGTATATATATATAACCCCACATATGTTCAAATTGGCTTGCACCATATAAACAATTACATATTAAAGGGACATGCAGCAATCTTCTTTTTTTTAAACTCCAAAATGTTATAACTTATAATTTAAATATATGCAAGCGGGTGTAAAGTGAAAATAAATTACATTTTAATGCTTGATAAAAACTTGATAAATGCTTTGTGTCCCTTTAATAAATAAAAACAATTATTGTATGATGCAATTTAATTTTTTATGTAATACCCTTTATATTTGGGATGTTTTGATGTAAATATTTGAAATAAAATGTTTTAAATCAAATAAATAATTCATTTTGATATCTGACTTGTTACATATTTTTTACTTAGTCATGAAAGATAATATTTAAGGCCTTAATATGTACCTTAAATGTTTATTGTTTACCATTGAAAGGTGAGGCGGCATATGGTGTTAGTTATCTGTGCGTCTATATCCTTCCACAGTTTTTAACCAATCTTTTCGAAACTTTACATGATCTTTATCTATGATGTCTAGAGGAGCATATCGATTTTGCATCAAAATAAAATTTATTTATGAATATATATTCTTGCATAGTACAATTTTCCACGGATTGTTTTCAGTGCGTTCATTCAAGTCCCATGGACATATTGAGTTGAGATGTTCGGTTGGCATTTTATATTTGTATACATTCTCATCTTCACCTCTCACCGCTGCGGGTTCAATTCCCACTGGGAGCTCAACTTGTAGGTGAGAAAGTGTCGATTCTTACAGATAGCAGTAAGTACACAGTACTGGTTCTACCCAGGAAATATGGCCTAAAATGTGCTATAATGACATAAAACACAATTGAATTTAAAAATATAAAGTAAAAGAAATGGCCTTCTTTATTTTCCTTCGATGCTATCAGTATAAGTATTACGACAGTGTTTCTGTCTGATAAAAAATTCATCTTAGGTTTCAACCGACAAATGGTCTACACTTCTCAAAACTGCTAACTACACCGCTCACGTTTTGGGTTATATATATTGATGGGTTGAATGTTTTTCAATAAAATAAAAAGGAAATACCAATTCAATCATTTTTACATCATTTCATTTTATTTTTTTCATGGGCAATGCTAGAACTAAACCACAATAAGCAATTACAAACGACCCATGTAAACACTAAAGTCATACTTTTCCCATATCTACATGTAGATATGGGAAAAGTGTGACTTTAGTGTTTACATGGGTCGTTTGTAATTGCTTATTGTGGTTTAGTTCTAGCATTGCCCATGAAAAAAATAAAATGAAATGATGTAAAAATGATTGAATTGGTATTTCCTTTTTATTTTATTGAAAAACATTCAACCCATCGATATATATAACCCAAAACGTAGCGGTGTAGTTAGCAGTTTTGAGAAGTGTATATTTAAACTAATACAAGTAAGATGGGGCCCTCAAACCTTTTTATGTGTGGGTGATATATTCCACGGTTGATTCATGATACTAGCATGGGACAGCTATAGTACATATGACAGTGCTGAGTGCAGTTGCGGATGAATTGAATTGAATATTTAACGGCTCATCAACACAGTACAGGTTATTTAGAGCCGCCTCAGAGAGAGGGGAAGGATACATAGGAATCCGGGAACCGTGCACTACCCTTATTATCGAACAGATTCCTATGGTTCTTTAACATGCTCGGATGATAGACCTATAAGCGGGACCACCCTGTTTACGTCCCCATCCGACGGATGAGGCTAAGGGAATGTGTCTTGCCCAAGAACACACCGACAAAACTCAGTGGCACCACCTCCGGTTACAAATCCGCTGCGCTACTGACTGCGCCAAGTTGCGGATGACAATTAGACACTGGACAGTCTAGTCAAAAACACAGCAACAAATATATTATCTGAATATGTTTAAGAATGTACTGTATGCTTGGAAGAGCTTTCAAAAACAAACTAGCTTTCATGATTTTAGTTGGGGTGGGATGGGGATGGGGCGCATCCTTTTAAATCTCAGTTCAGATGCCCTCCCCCTCCTTCTCTCCATCCCAACTCCCATCTTGAACAGTAGCGATTGTTACGTAAACTTTCCACATATGAGAGGGTGCCCAATACTACCCGCTCCATCGAATACGCGCCTGCAGTTCTTGCGAGGTCAGTCGAGTCAAAATTACAGTTAAATCAAACAATTCGTTCTTTCGTGTACTTTTGATAAAGAAATAACATGCTTTACGTGATATGCAGCAAAATTCATGTAATGTGTGAGCTAAAACAACAATTCAAGTATCTCCTCGTACTTTATTTAACAAAAAACACACGGTTGTTGTCATTTTAATCGTATTCTAAAGATGGCATCTTTTAGAGTTATCGCCCCTCGCTTCGACATTTTACAAGGCGGGTCTGAATTTATCACGCAGTAGAGCCTCTAAAAAAAAAGTCGGTACAGACGAAAATCACGAAACCTAAAGGGGAAATGAAATTTCATGATAAAAAATTGTCACAATTTTCCAAATGATGCGTTTTAAAAAATTCAAAATGGCGGACATTTTTTTTTTTTGACGTTGCCGAAAGTTGACGTACTACTTTTCGTTGTCAAGCGTGGTTGCGATATTTGAAAGATGTAGGAAAATATCAAGGCTGCTCCCCTACTGGTCGGGTTGTTGAGAAGAGTTACAACGCAACGTCGTTAACCCCTCGACCACGGAGACGCTACTGAATAGGTGACAATTGTATTGACATTATGTATGATTAAATATACTTATTAAATCTAAACATTTTATATCTATGAAATACCATTTCGGCATACTCATGTTTAATATATATTCAGCTATTAGTTACCTTGTCTTTGATATTGATCACTTCGCGATAAGAATGTCTGCAGTCAAAATAAAAACAATCTAAAAAGAGTATGAAAGGAGAAATTTGGAAATCGCCGAACACGATAAATATAAAAATGCTAGCTACCGTTCACGCCCTCTAGCACCGGGTTGAGCAGAACTCAATATTTAAAGTGTCAATAGTACACACTTTTGAGCCATCCCGAAGATGGTATGCATATGACCACGAACATGGAACCTTCAATGAGGTATTTATACCCATTCCATGACAAGCGGCATATGGTCCCAGTTTCTAACAAAATGCTTTGCTCTAAACGAGAAAACAATGGGCGAAATAAACTGGAATTCCATTGGGAGTATACGTTATGAAGTCTGCGTATCACATGCAGTCAAAAGACTAAATTAAACAGCAGACAACATATAAACATTACTAAGAGGCCTTAAAGTCTGGAGTAGTGGAGCCATCTATTCGATATTAAAGTAAGAAAACAATGTATATGTGAATGTACCACCAATATCTGTATTTAAATATCGAACTCAACGATCTCCAAAGATCGGAATGATTGCTAGCACGGGTTGACGTTTTACCGCCGCCACACTGCACATGCAACGCTAATGTGATACATAAAAAGAGCATGAATTTCGAAGGAGAGAAATTTGGAAATCTCCGAACACGATCAATATAATAATTATTGCAGTCTCGGTCTGATTGAAACTGTTCATGAACGGTAGTTGAATATGCTAGCTACCGTTCACGCCCTCTAGCTCCGGGTTCAGCAAAAACTAATATTTAAAATGTCAAAAGTAAACCAATATAGTACGCAATGTTGAGCCATTCCGAAGATGGCATGCGTATGACGGTGAAGACTCGTTCTTTACAAGTAGTAAAGAGTGTAAACAGGATCTATAATTATAAGTTCACATCGTGAATATCCGCAATTCGCCATTATCGAAACATACTAGGTAGCCATTTTGTCCAACAGAAACATCATCAAATAAAATAACAAATATATTATTTTATTACAGTTCTATGCGTGAAAGTTCGGGATTTCTCAGTGCAAGAATATTCATAATCGCTAAATATTAATAACTAACTCAAAACACAATAATAACTAATGTTGCTAACTTAGAACACAATAATAACTAACGTTGCGCCGATAACGTTCAATAAACCGAATATTTGTTTGCAAAAACGTAATTTAAAATGTAATAAATAGATTATTTAACTACTGGGATCGATTATTTATTGATAATTATAATAAAAATTATATTATTATATTTGTAAAACAGTTCTTTATAAACATACAGTATCAACTAGTTATCTCATAAATATTTTTACGGGTAGAGAAGCTTACCCCTTTGCCGTAAATATTCTGTGTTTACATTATTCCTATTCTCAGTAACAAATGTCACGTGACCGTTACTAAATATAGACTGAATTGGGCCGGTCGTTTGAGCTTAATGTAGTAGTTATCGTCATGTTCAGTTTAATACCGAATAATCCATGTATTGGATGATGAAAACGTGTGTAGTTATAAATTGGAACATAAATATACCATTGCATATGAATTTACAAAAATAATATGTAGAAAAAATTTATATCTACAATTTTAAAATGGTTTTTCAACTGTAGGTATCGGATGTAATTTACTTCACTTCGACGTTCATAATTTAAAGGTAAATAATTGTCCGCAAATTTAAATTGATTGACGTGAACTAGTTGTCTCCCTTGGCAGAAAATGTTTAGCACATGCTTTTAGTTTTTTGGTCATCTCAAATTGATTCAATGGTTCGACGTAAAAGTCAGCTATTTAAAGGAAATTTTCCTGCGCATGCGCATTAGCGCGTGATTCCCCCGATTGTCTTTTGTTTATAACGGTATTTATATAGGTAAACTGGTTGGTTTGTGTAGTGATTTGTAAAGTGGGGTCGAAAAATAATCACAACATCGAGCGTTTTATTGATAATGACGAAATCTGGTGAATGACGATAACTGAAACAACCAGTACTGTAAGGGCAGTAACTTGTGTTGCAAAAAACTGCGACACGACTCATTTGCATACCTTTGCAAGAAATATGAATACAATAAGTTTAACCCAACTAGAGCTTCATCGAAAATGATACCGGGATGTTTCAGTCCATTAGAAATATGTGTTTTAGAACGAATATACTGCTTTTCATGATAAGGTAAACCGGCCGTATTTGTGAACTCTTTGTATGACGTGAACACAATAAATCGTGTTACCATGGGAATGTATGAATGCAGTACCGTAATGTATTTACAGCAGAAATGTAGCTATATCTAGCTCGAATACATAAACGACAGCTGTATAAGAAGCACACATAAATATGACCATTATTCGGACATCGAGTTTAAGACATGTTTGGGTGTGAGCAGCTTTACAACACATTGATAAACAATATCAAAATACATTCAAAACTGTGTTACTTTCTATTTGTTACGCCAAACAAAATAATAGTGTGTGTTATTTTCCCTTCCCAATTGTGCCGTTTTCTTCCTAAGCGCTCTTCAACTTAAAGGTTAGCCTTCGAATGACCTGAAGCATACATATAAATAGCGAACTCATACGCCATTATTGATTTCCATTATACTAACATAATTGACTGAACTGGGTCTTAAAACTCTCTGTTTTGTGTAGCACTGTGCACATATTTGACATATTGTTCACCACATTTCTTGATTAAATATTGTTTAAACCAACTCCTACATTCTCTTGATGTTTTCACATTGTTGACACTCTTATCCAGTTAATTTTGCTCCCAACTGGATTTAGGGAGAAACATGGTCGATTAAAGAAACAGTTACTGCAAAACAGCATTTCCCACTGGTTGGTCAAGTATGGGTCAACGGACAGTTAATGGATTTGTAATAACATTACTGCCTAAAAATTATTTGAAATTTGACTTCATGAACGGGCAGTGATATCGTGATAATCTTTAATACAACGTTCATATGCATTGTTGCAAATGTCCTGTTTATCATAAACCACTAGATGAAATAAGACATCGAGGTAACTCTTACCTCTATTATCTACCTGATGCTGGAATGAGTCGTATTTTTTCTCGTTTGCAATGTCAATCAAACGTATTTTTCCAAAAAGCAGTATGCATATTAAAAAATCCATCGTGACCATATGTTGTTCCTTTCACATATTAACGTTCCAGGTAACATGAAAGATAACTGTTAAATATGTTATAGTTACTCGGATGTGTTCATCTACACACCGAGCAAGTGTAAGTAACCATTATTTTAGTTTGTATAATAGAGGTACATGTGATATCCTGGATTTCTCAGATTCCGCGCCATCTTTCCTTATAATTTAACAAAACACACGAATCCTTCATTTCCTTCCAATTATCACCATTGTCCTGCTTGTCGCATTGCCCCTGATCTCCAAAAGCAATGTGTCCTATACTGTATCTCGCATCTCCTTGGTTAATTACGAGTATTATAGAAAGGTTCGGCGCTTAACATGCTTTTTCATTTAATCTTCTTCGTACATACGACATACAAACACAAACACAATGTATTTGTTTACTGGTCTTTGGGATCAACGAACCCAATACAGGTGGCTTTGAAGTAGAGCACCGCTTAAGCCGGTGCTAGGTGGCGTGAGAGGTGTTGCTTAATACATTACCTCTCATGAACAGACTCAATAGAACCCAGTATACTACTTTATTCTCTTGGTTGTGTTTTTTGCTTCCAAAGGATCACATTTATCGTATATCTTAACTTTCCGTTATATACATGATAGAGATGATTCGTTATATTTCCTAATTGATAAATCAGGGCTCTACTTCTCTCGATATAAAAGCAATTTAGAAGTCGTCCGAAGCTGCCCACGATCCAATCACTAAGGTTATGTCGCAAATCGACAACAATACATCTTTTCCCAATCAACGTGGGCGTCATTGGACGGCCATATTTTCCCTGTTATCATGTTATAGAAGAAACAATTTCTTAAGATGTATTACATGTATTGGAATAATGTTGTCTCATTAGTATGTGAAAATTTGCACGTATCTTGGAATGCAAAAGGCGTATAAAACTATTTCAATTAATTAGTTTTTATTTATTTTATTTTATAACTTATTGGACTAAACTGACAAGAAAATACTAATCTCAATAAAAAAAATGAGATAATACGATGCAGGAAGGTCACGAACACACTTAATGAATGCGGACGAAGAACTAGACGAAGATTTTACCTGACTAAAGCTCTTACTGCACTCCGACAGACGTGACACCTTAAATAAATAACACCATTGGTTAACTGAGAGACAGAGTACACGTTTTTTAATAAATAATCGGAACAACTACCTGCAAGGTTTCTTGGATAGAATGGAATTGTATTTAGAGTAAATATTTCAGTAAAGCCATGTATAGGCATGTGAACATATTTGTTTTTCTCAAATAAACATTATGCCCACATCTGTGTCATATATACATGTAACGGTTTATCCGCATAAGCAACACTATTTAATATTGTTTAATCGTAATAATACAGGTTAAATTCAAAGTATTTTAAAAGAAACGGCTGATAAACAAGTATTGACCTATAGAATTATATCTACGTTCAACATAACATTATTTGTAATTGGTTCATGCTATAATTTACATTTTCCGTCAAAGATAAAACGCAAAGAAGTTATGTTAAGGGGCAATGCCTGTATTTGAACCGTGTGTCGGATGAATCCAAGAGCAGCGTATCCTTACTATCAGACAGATTGCTCTTCGTGTGTGTGTGTGTGTGTGTGTGTGTGTGTGTTTTGTGTGTGTTTCTTTTAATCATTTTCTATTTTAGGCGATTTAAAAGAAATATGAGAAAAAATAATCCAATAAACTATTAAAGTTTTACTGCAACATTCGATTAGACATCATTGATTGTTACAATTTATTTTGAAAATTATTTATGTTTTTTAAAAAAAATAATTTCTTTCACTTAAAACACTAACCCGCAAAATAACGGCACAATTACACTAAACACAAAATGTATTTAAACTCTATCCAGGTATTCAGTTCATATAATAACGTATATGTGCCGATTAAAGGTATTGTTTTTTTCACGGGTTCTTAAATTAGCCGTAATTGAATATGCGTGAAATATATTATTGGTTGGTAACTCTTAATTCAACGCTTTGGTTTTGGACTTGGCTTGTTAAAGCCATTTATATTGTGGCTATACAAGTGGATATAAAATTCGAACACACTATGTATATTGTAAAATAGCTGTAATGGCGGGATAGCTACTTTAACGTTTATATCTAGGATACCGGCGTTATAAAGCCTACGTTACCGTTATCTACGTTACCTTGTTGAATGAAGGTGTTTTGTTGAAGAAATTAAGAAGGTCAACATTTAAATATTTTATATCCGAAAATTATTCCAAAACGTATAGGTCATTACTTGTATCCATGATGTGAACAATGTTTGGTTCTTGTATTATCCGTTATATTTTGTGCTTTTAAATTCATTAATTCTTTTCCGTGTGTTAACATAAATCTAGAAAAAATAGCCAACACACTAATAAAGATGTTATTACAACATCAATTTAGACAGCATCGATGTTAACAACAAAGTTTTAACATACATGGCATTATGGCAATGCTAATATGTTTAACCTCGGCGTTACTTACGTCACCCATTTAGCTACTTGAACAATCTTCATCTCCGAAACCGCAAAGTATAAAGCTCGGATGCTCCATGCAGCATAAGCGTTTGATTCTCTAACAATCTGTTCAAAAGGTCGATTGATAAGCGTTTGATTCTCTAACAATCTGTTCAAAAGGTGACCCTTGGGTTAAATCTGGCTCCAACACAGAAGTCGAAGTTTCAACAAATATGTTATAGTAATGTAGTTAAATCTAATTTGTTGGAACCTACTAGAGCTAGAGGTTTAATGTCTTGCATGTATATATTTTTCTATCAAATCCACACCTCAAGAGTCACATGATTAACTTAGACGTACATAGGGGCAAAAATGAAAAATCTGCTTCTCTGAAACAACAAGACAATGCTATCATGTAGCATTAACTTATAGTCTTCTAACAAGTTTGTTAAAATGGCGACCATCCGGTCAAATCAGGCCCCATCCATGGGGTTACAGTTTTACACAGTTATATAGGAAAACTTTTAAGAACATCTTCTCTGAAACTGCAAAAGCATAATGTGTTCAAATGATGACCCTATGGTTAAATGTGACCTCACCGCAGGGTTCACATGTTTAACATAGACATTTTAAGGGGGAAATTGAAATTATTCTCTGATGATACAAAGTATTTATATGTCGTGTATTGTATGCACCTTAAGTTATTTGTCCTCTACCAAGTATGTTCAAATGGTGACAAGGGGGCGCCACGGTGGTCAACATTTACATAGCATTTTACTACAAGGCACAGCTCTCATATGTTGGATACAGTGGGAAGGTTTTGGTTTTCTAAATGGTGTCTCTGGGTTCAAATTTGGCTCTGCCACAGTGGTCACAGGTTTGCATAGAGTTTAACGTGAGCACTCTAAATACACTGCCTCTCTGAATCAACAAGAGCTAGAAGTACAATGTTTTGCTTGTAACATAAGCTTATGGTCCTCTACAAATTGTATTAAAATGGAGATCCTGGGGTTTAGCATGACCGGGGGCACCTGTTTAAAATAGATATATATTGGAAATATTTAACGCATATTTTACTCTGAACTTACCAGACCTCTTTTTTTCAACCAACTTGTGTTAGTGTTAAAATTGTCTACAATGGACAAAAGTTATCAAGCGTTCAATTTTCCATCCTCTTATATTTTTGTTCAAGATGTAGAGTACCTCTTTATTCTAGCTGGCACACTTTATTCACAATTTAATGAAGTATGTCTCTTTAGCTTTAGGACTACAAACTGCAGGCGCTTAAACAGGGTAACTATTTGTACAAATAACTGAAACACATTGAGTAACTGTTTGTATTCATCACTTTATTAATGTAGTCTACATTCAAATCAACATACTACTAATATTAATGCGAGTACTTTCGCCAAACGTTACTCGTTACTGCTACGGAAAAATATTATGCCCTATAGACGTGATCCAACATTATTTATCACATAACATGTGGTGTGGGAGTGTAATAACACCATTCAATATTTTCGATATTCTACTAGTGGTATAACATAACGTTAATGACGTCATGGACGTCACGTTAATGTACGTTTTTTGACGAAATGTGACGTTATACGTTATGTTAGAAATAGAATCTAACATTCATTCTCATTCAGCTGTCGAAGGCAGCTGACCTTTATATGGGTTTTATATCTGTCTATGGTTAACAGACTGTGACTCATGTAAGTGTCAATGAGCATGCTTTACAACCTAGAGAACTCGTCTGAAAAACTTGAATGTTATAAACACATATTTTGTAATCATGGTAATGTTGAAAGGTTACCATTTCATTTGCTGAAATGACGTTTTCGTAAACCAGTCTACTGAAATGTAGCATGTAATCATTATTATTATATGATATTAGCGACGAAACATTCACAAGCCTCTATAGCGCAGTTGACTTAGGCGTCGTGTTAGTGCCGAGGAAGGTAGGGGTTCAAGCCTGCTGATTTCCTTTTTTTTTTTAATTATCATTATTATGGTTTTCATTATTGCTAATAGTAAGGTAGAAACAGTACCTTTACATTTTTCACTTTGATAACGCAATCTTATAATTACACATGGTAATGAACAATTGTATTTCTGACATTTCTGTGCTGATGTGTACTTCTAGCACGTCATGTTACAAGAGTGAATTGCAATCAATATGTAAGGCATGTCAAGGTATTTGAACAGATAGAAGCGAGGTCGCCCACATTGATTCAAAATGCTTATTATGAAGATAAAGTGCTTGGTAAAAATCGGGAGGAATGTAAGAAAAAACGGTCGTGTGTACAGTCGTGGCGTGTTTATGTCCCCGTGACAACATTTATTGTTTTCAATATTGTTTTAACACCTGTGACTTGATGTCTCTTGGCAGCTATTTTACCTTCATTATTGAATTTATTAAACTCGTTAGAAAAAATGATATAATGCTCGGCAAGAGCCTCGACTTATATTATTTTGCCAACTCGTTTAATAAATTCAATAATGAACGAGTACTCATGTAAGATCCTCTATAAACAATATTATTAAGCATTAGCAAAACAATTATTGTTTTTAGTGGTTCACTGGTGTTTGACCTTTTTCCCAATAAAATGGGAGGGTTCGGAGAAAAAAGTTTTATTGCTCCGCACGATAATTAAGTAAATATAAAATTACAAAGGGCAATAACTGTAATTAGAATGAATATAGAGTTATGGTATGTGTGCTCTACATTGCCTCTCTTTGCCCTCTATCATTTTGTGAATTGTCACTGAGGTATCAATAATAATTGTTGAGTTATACTCCAGAAACAATTATAAGTATAAAGTTACAAACGGCAATTACTATACATTTAATGAGATAAAATGATGGTTCTTGTGTTCTGAACTTCCTCTGATGACCCGCTAGCATTGTCTGCAGTCTCGTTGCAGTCCCTTTAGTAGATTTTGAGTTATGCTCCGGACAATCGAACTCATTAGTAGCATATACTAAAAACATGGAAACAGCTATACTCTGACTGCATTTATAAACATATACAAGTAGTGTGAGTTGTTGTTTTTAAAGACCTATTTCCCAACACTAAATGATCATTGAAAAGGCATGGAAAGCTTGCATTTTTACTTCTAATATGCATCATGGCCGATTAGCTCAGGTAGATAAACTGAGGCCCAAGTAACTTTGAATAAACATTGGTATTCTGAACAGTATCTAGGGTATAGCAATATACAATACTTCACACTTTACTCTTATGAAGAAAACAAAAGAGGAAATTAACAGGTAAGATGTACTAAATGTAAAACGTTGCTGATAATTCACTGTTTTTAGATGAAAAACACACTACGACACAACTAATGGACACCTTCTTTTATATTGTACATGTAATATGTTGGTTTCATTCAAAAGTTGTATTGGGATAGACTCCTCAATTGAAACAAAATTGAATACGACAATTTTCTCATGTATGTCTAACAGTGTTTCACAGTTACCTATACAAATCTCTCTCTCACCCAGTCACCTCCCCTCAAATACAATAGGCTCTTAAAGACCATATATATTATATAGCAGTCTTAGACCATTTGGAGGACATCGAGCTTTCACGAAATTACAATAAAAGAAAATGATCAATAATTGGCTGTGTGTGACGTAATGAACTGATCTTAAGGAAGTTTATGAAACATAACCGTTTTAATTAATTAACAAGTGCACCATTAAAAACTGTACCGTCACCTTGTAATACTCCATCCCAGTTGGCACAGTTCCCCAAGTCCACAACGTCTCCTTTTTGAAGTACGAAATAAAGTGACACTGTTCCAGTGTAATGATGTGAATACGCTTTACACAAAGCCATGCTATTGCCATTAAGCCTTAGTAAGCATGACACATATGGTGAACTATAGCAATATAAGGTCACCAACAATTGGTATAGTCCGGCCACAGGGCATGTGAACTTTCCTGTCGCTGCGTCGTATCCCCCACCAATGTTAGTGACGATTTTAGTGAATATTGGAACGCCGTTGACCACTGTGTGATTAGGTGTCGTTACCGAGAATGCCACGTGGTTAGCTGTGATGGAAAACAATATTATCACGACCGTATTGCAATAGCAAGCAAAAACAAATAAAATGAACTTCAACTGTTGTTGTTTAACGGTGAATCAAATACGGAAACGCAAGCATACTTAGTTTCAATATTTTACGTATCGATCGGCATGGTTCTCAACGCTTTGGTCACTATGATTTGCCTGACGTCGTGCACGCTACACGTGCTTATACAGCTTTTTGTCCTGCTACCAACCCTTTCTACAACGCGAAAAACCGAAGTCGAAAACACGGAGGCGAAAAGTCGAGATTTTAAAATCTAAAATCTTTCGAAATGAAGGGACAGGTAAGGTATATAGGGAATGGTATAGACGATTAGGGTAGGATGGAGTACGACAGAGAAGATTAGATAGGGTAAGGTAATGTAAGCTGGTGCATGGTACCCTACCCTACGCTACCCCTACCCTACTCTGCCCTATCCATCTCTAACATACCCTACCCTACCCTACACTACCCTAACCTACCCTACCTAACATTTCAACCTACCCACTAACCTATCCTACCCCTCCCTACCTAGCCTAGCTTACACTACCCTAACCTATCATAGACTACCATTCCCTACCTTACAACGCGAAACATCCGAATGTCAAAAGTCAATATTTTATAATCTCAACGTTTTATGCCTCCGCCATTCGAAGAATGATGGAAGGGCATATAGTGTTACCCTTGTCCGTCCGTCCGTGTCGAAAATATTGTCCTGACTCTAGCTTGGGTAATTGCTATCTAATCTTCTCCAAACTCCATATACAGTTGGTCAAATTGTATATGGGCACAATGTCTCTGTGAAATTCGAAACTTGGTCCCATCGCCTCCGTAATTCCAGAGTTATGCCAGTTGGAATAGTTAAAACTCACACAATTAACGTTGTCCGGACTTTAACTTGGGTAATTCTTTTCCAGTCTCTTCATCAATCTTGTCAAATGTGTATGGTCACAATGTCCCAGCCAAGTTCGACAATCTGCCTCATCGCACCAGTAGTCAAAAAGTTATGCCCCTTGCAATAGTAAAAAACTCACGACATTAATGTTGGCTGACTCTAACTTGGGTAATTGTATCCAGTCTTCTCCAAACTTGGTCAAATTGTATATGGGCACAATGTCTCAAGTTCGATCATCGGCGCCATAGCCTCAGTGATTCCAGAGTTATGCCCATTGATATAGTACAAAATCACGAAAATAATGTCCATAAGACAATTGTCTTATTCATAATATGTACAGTAATAGCCGGGGCATCAGTATCATATAGACACATTTCTAGTTACACTTGCGAGTTTGCAACTTTTCGGATCGAATTTCGCACCAAAATCGCGACTTTTTTTCTTCGGGTTTACGACTTCTCGACTTCGGGTTTTCACGTTGTAAAAAGGATTTGTAGCAGGTGGAAAGTCGAAAGTGGAAATTGCCGCATCAGTCTGCCATACGAAATACCATGACTGTTTAAAAATGTTGCATACTGGATGCCACAGTACATTCACTGTAACTAACATGACTTCATGCACACTACATATACATAGTACACATTCATCTACGACAATGATTTGCAGATAATAAAAGATTACCTGGACATTCAGCTGTGTTACACATTTCTATATTTTCATTATTTCCTGCGCAGTCGCGACCAAACGTAGATGGCGAAGGATTATCGCAGGGCCGTGTACGTGCTCGTATACCACCGTTACACGTAGCGCTGCAATTTCCCCAATTTGACCAAGTGGACCAACCTCCGTCTGGAAATACAAAATATGACTTACGTATTTGTAATGTATTATACTTGCAAATACCTTGATTCAAAACAATATCTTTAGAATATATAAATTGCATGTACACTGAACAAAATTTCTAAGTACTCACGTTTGTATCTTAAATTATTTTCTTAGTTTAAATATATTTTGAATAAATGTGTGATAAGAATTTTGTGTTGACCAATCGTTTGTAAAAAAATCTTTTGTTTAAATGGTTGAATCTCTTGAAAGTTACCCTCGTTTTACATGAAAACATGAACTGTGCTGATACAACACATAACATAACGAGAAGTCGGCTTAAAGATATAAACGTTTGGAAGGAAATAATATAAAAAAAACTTCAAAGTTTGACCCATTTATTGCAGATGTTCCGTCTATAATAAAATGAAACAAGGCAGATGATTGAAACTCGTTATTTTGAAGTTCAACCGTTTCTCCAATCATATTCTTAGGTTGGTACCTAGGAATTTTGATTAGCATATGTGGACATTTGAACTATGTTTTTTTTAAATATAAATGTAAGCTCTGTCCATTACCGAATAATGATTTGAAATAATTTGTTTAAAAAAAACAAGTAAACACATACCGTGTCACCTAATATAACTTTCTATCAATCATTCTTTCCAGTTCAAGAATGCAAATATCAAAATGTAACTGCTTCATACTGGACCAAATCCAATGTGATACAATAAATTCTTTCAGTTCGAGCTAATGATAACAGTTTCTGCTATTATAACAGTTTTTGTTATATTAAAAAACGCGCAACATTTAAATGTATCTAACTACTAAAGTAAAACTTAATGACATATTTTTTACGATAATTCTAAGTGTTAGTACATGGAAAAAGTTGATATCATGCAATGTATGTTATCATTTTATTTATTGACTGCTAAGAGCCACTAATGTATTGCTAAGGATTATTCTTTGAAGTTGTATATTTAATTTTATATCTACGAGAAAATAAGCTAAACATCAAAGAATTGTTTAAAATACATTAAAAGTCATGCTTCTTTAATCCGACGCTTTCTAAACTCACACAGAAATAGGACATTTGTGGAAATTATCTATACCTGCACATGCTGTAACAAAACAGACGCGGTCATCCCTCGCATCTCCAAAGCAAGGGTTACCATTACTGTCTGGGTAGGGATTGGAACAACTTCGGTCTCTTCTGTTAAGACCCACGCCGCAAGTTACGGAACAACTCCCCCACTCAGACCAAATGCTCCACCCACCGTGAACTGTAAAATAAATATTGAAGGACTATTTAATGCTTCTTGTTTCATCATTACACTGAGGAACGTAAATATCGTAACACAAAATATGTTATTCCAAACATTATTATATTGTTAAAGATTTAAATCCTAATTTTACAAAAAATGACAATTTGTATGGTGTTTTACGTCATTTTCAACACATGTAAGGTTACATATGACGGTCGATTTTTTGTGGTGGAGGCAGACCACCCATTTTTCCTAGGTAGAACCAGTACTGTTCACCTCCCGCCATCCGTAAGAATACAAAATGATTAGCGGGAGCCACAATTACTTTATTATTGTTATTTCTATAATAATTATAATTTAATCCAAACAAGGCGTCAAGTGAAAAAGTGTCGAATCTTACGGATGGCGGGATTATACAGTACTGGTTCTACCCAGGAACAACAGGGGTGGGATGGGGGAAGAGGGGTGGTGATGGGGGGTAATATTTTAGTAATGGTCTACCCCAAAATATCGACCGTAATTTATGGCCTAACATGTGCTAAAAATGACGTAAAACACCATTCAAACAAACTGAATAAGGCGTTAATTATTTACCAGGGCAAGCGTTATACTGGCATGCAGCATATTTAATATCGTCCCCAGCACAAGGTAATCCTCCAGAAGAAGGGGCGGGGTTATCGCACTTGCGTGTACGTGATGTACTTCCATTGCCACATGTGACGTCACAACTGCTCCAAGTACTCCAACTGGACCAACTGCCATCAACTTGTTAACCATAAAACCAAATTCAAATAATAATGGTCTCTAATGTACATATGTAGGGTGCACTGCTAATTGATAACATGATTGCAACATATGTTACAATGTCCCCCGCAATAGGATATATGTTAGGGCGTGATACTAATTGCCATACGGTGAGGAACGATAGACTGTGACAATTTAATTTTGTTAAGCTAGAATTGATTTGTAATATAATTATGGTAAGGCTTACTATACAGTAATCAAGTAAAGGAGATTGTAAGTTTGGTCAGAATAATATGCTCGATTCAGTCCCCGTGCTTGAATCTTTGGAGATCGTTGAGCCCGATATTGGTGTACAGATATCGGTGGTACATTAACAAAAACTTCGTTTTCTTACTTTAATTTCGAAAATAGGTGGTTCCACTACTCCAGACTCCCCGTTTTCGGGCATTTGTTGATTTACATATATAGTTTATATTACTACCATATCATCCCTTTTTTGTAAATAGTTTTATGTTTATATATTTACATTAATTTTTAATTAGTCCTTCATTTCTTCATCTTTCATCAGTTTTTGCGCACAGTATGACCTATTTATGTGTCGACGTGCCGTAAAACACCATTCATTCATTCATTACTCCAGACTTTAGAGACTCTGAGTATTGTTTAACCTTAGGATAAGCTGTCTGCTTTGTAATTTAGTCTTTTAACTGTTGCATGTAATACGCAGGCTTCATAATAATATTCTGCTCCCAAATAAATTCCATTTTGTTTATTTCGCCCATTTTGTTTTCGTTTAGAGCAAAGCATGTTGTTAGAAAGTGGAACCAAACGCCGCTTGCCATGGGATGAATGGCTAAACATTTCGTACTATTGACAACATTTTAAAACTGAGTTCTGCTCAACCCGGGGCTAGATGGTGTGAACGGTAGCTAGCCTTTTTTCACTACTGCTCATGAACAGTCGCAATCAAACCGAGACTGCAATATTTTTTTTATCGTGTTCGGCGATTTCCAAATTTCTCATTCATAATCTTATTTTTAGATGAGAAAATGGACTACAACATGATTTCTGAACACAGATTTATCAAGCTACCATTCAATGAATTGATGGTATCGTCAGGCAATGGTTTATGAATGAAAATTAAAAGATCTTTGATGTAAATTGTACAGTCTCTAGATCTGATAATGAAATTAAATCTAAAATCCACATTACTTATGGGTTGGCTTATTGATGCACTGTTTCATATCATAACTGGTCATGAATAGCAGGTGGATCGTTAAGTCCGTAAAAGGCGATAACAACGCCGAATAATAATGACGATTAAATGAGATCATCTTCACGTGATGGCAAACAATCCTGACGACTATTAATTAAAGCTGAGTGAATAAATGCAGCCACACGATTATGTTTAGACAATAACATATGTATGCCTAAAAAGGACATCCGTAACTACAGTAAAGTGTGTCAAATAAAAGATAACCATTCAATATGATCATCTTCACGTGATGAAACATAGTCCGACCAAATACGAATTGAATCCCTTCACGTCTGAATGACAGGTTGCTGTCACAGCGTTCTTATAAGACCATACACATTATAAGCTTCCAAAATGGTTATATCTGCGGTAATAGCGTAACATTAATAACGTGTGTTCATATCGAAAGCTGTTTGATTTGTCAAGTATCATACGATGCAGAATGATGATAGAAATGAACTACTATAATCATATGTTCAATTTGTTATTTGGGTAGTAATATAAAAAGGCAATGGATCTATTTCTTTTTTAAAATTCAGTCCAGTTATCTTGCACTGTACATAAACTTTATCTAAGGTCATAGATGATACATCACGCAAACAATATGCACCCTTTCTTTTAACAATATTTCAGTGATATCACGACGGTGTCTAATTGTAGTACTGACTGCAATTATCCACATTTACAATGCTATCGTACTGGAATACCACATTATGTGGCCAGGCCCAGATTAAACCCCACGCACTCCCGCGTGCAAACAAATTAAACTAAATCGGGCACTCCAGATATTTTCTGATCTGACAACGGCTATTTCGCACAATCAAATATTACTGTATTTTCGCTGCTGATGATGCAAACTGTCATTAGATTTATCAGTCTGCAATGGTTTGTTAAACTAGTGATTGCTGATTGGTTATTGGGTAAATTTTAAAATTCCTTTCAATAGCTCTGACGTCATGTACATTAACCATTACGACTTCATTTTAAACGACAGAAAACACGTTGGCCGTTAGTCTCGATCATCCAGACCTTTCGCGAGACTTCTCTCAAAGAAGTCCAAACGATGGTCTGGAGTAAAGCTTCTTTAAAAAAATTGACATCAAAACGAGGTGTGGACAAACAAAAATCACCGGCCTCTGATTGGTCAACTTCAGTTTGTTATGGAAATCCGTGGGAATCACCCCCTACGTCACGACGTTACGCGCAATGTTGGGCAATAAATTACTCCAAATTACTCCAAACATAGTCAGCGAATCACGATTAATGCTTAAAAATAAATTTTAAACATCATTTTGTAAAAACGAGGTTTATTGTATATTTAATAAGGACGTACACACATCCCATTGGAACTAATGTTGCGCGTAATTCAACGTGCACTTTGATGTTGTAATCATAATGACGTCACGTTGCAGTCAGTTTTGACGGTTGGCGCCGTCTATCGGTCAAATTTTTTAAAGAACAGTGAGTCCAGACGCTCGCTAGCGCTCGCAGTTAGCTTGAGTGTGTCTGGATGATAGAGACTAGTTGACCGTTGATAAGTCATTTTAAACGTCAGATGGCAAACAGCAATTCAATGGAATGCGTTGTTAAGCTACAATACGAGCCTACAACACATTAAACTAGGATAAAGCTGCATATTTTTCTCGTTTGATGTTTAAACATGGGCATAAAAAGGTCAATTGTGAGAATGTATTAGTATTTATTTCAATCTCTCGATTAATTATGCATCATAATACCTGAAAATTCATATCAGATAAGAAATAATATATTTCCAGCGAGTTTATATTATGCGATATCAAAACCTGGTGTTTAGGACTTGAAACACATCGAAACTGCTGCCCGGCGACCCTTGGTATCGATGATCTTCAAGTCCCGGTCACCAGGTGTTGATCTGGGACAATATAAACCCGCTAGAAATATTTTATTTCTTAAATGCAAATGTATATGGATGATAATATGTACTATATGAATCACAACACACGAAAATATAAATATACAATAAAAAAAGACCATTTGCAAACAGATACAACTAGAAATACGAAATTCATGTGAATTACACGAAATGTTTTAAATGAAAGTGAAGTACCGAGAGCACAGAGACCGCACCATTTGCGGCACACGGTCTTAGCGTGATGGACATCTCCACAGATGTTAAACGTTCCGCTAATTAATTCACAGTTGTAATCTGGATCGTCCATACATTGCCCGGTGGTGCTGGTTATAACTGAAATGTAGGATAGAACACATTACCTTAGATGATTATTATACAAACATTCGACCGAACAGCCTAACTGTGATGCATATGCTTACCGAAATAACACCGTTAAGTTATTCCAAAATGAGAAAACAGTTCTATAGAAACCACGCAAACGCAATCCAATGTTAAACAAACATAATGACACTGTACGTCCGCACTCTGCCACAAACTAAACAAAATGCACAAATTAAATAGTTAATGAATGTAAAGAGTGGTAATGACTGGGTTACCGGCTTGGAGCGGTCAGTAAGCAATACGGCCTACTGATCAATAGCCTGTGATATTCCTAGTCACAGATATGTTTTTACATCGGTGTTGTACTTCATTAGGTTTTCGTTGTGACGATAGAACTTTGAAAAAAAAACACCTACCTATTTGCGATTGTGAAAACAAAAACCTCACGGAAAAGGTATAATACCGAAAAGGTTTACTTGTAATAACTTTATTTCGATAATTGAAGTCCTTAACATCTTAACAGGCTCTGACAAAACAAATGAGCTAGAAGATATAAATCCCATAAACTGTAGTCTTCAGAATAATAAACCCCGACTTCTGATACATGTAAAGCTCATCAATTCCTCCAACACCCCTTTTTTAATCATATAGTAAAAGGATAAGCTGTATTATAGTTTAAAGTTATTAATGTAATCTTTCCATCCGTAGCAATGAGTACATGGACCCTTTTGATTGTTTATTTGTTTGGTATGTAACGTCATTTTCAGCACATTTTAGGCTATGTGTGACGTTCAAATTTTGTGGCGGAGGCAGACCACCGGTTTATTCCTTGGGAGAACCAGTACTGTATACCTCCCGCCTTCTGTAAGAATCGACACTTTGTCAGTTACAAGTTGAGCTCCCAGTGGGATTCGAACATGTGCTCCCAGTAGGATTCGAACCCGCAGCGGTGAGAGGCGAGAAGGTTTACAACGCAAACCCCTCGACCACGGAATCGCTGTACCTTTTTTTGTTGATGGTTTCTTAATGACATAATGTGTGATATGGTCGCTTCTTACTTTCCGTTGAGTGAGTGCAGATCCTTTTGTTGCAGTAATCTGTCCCGCAACACTGCTCACATCCAGTCGATGGTGATCTTTCGTCAACGTGCCTTCCAACTATAGATATCGGAATCTGCGTGGTTGACCCCAAGCATTGCTAAAATACAGTACACAATGTTTGATATATATATAATTAATATGAATAGTATCATAACCAAATGAAGAAAGGTAATTAAATACAACACAAAACAAAGTAATAATTTATATTAAAATCCGCTAGTTTCGCCTTAATTATGATATATAAATTTAACGAAATTATCAAAGTGACATGGTTTTTTTCAGAGTCATAATGGTTATTTTATGTCATTGTTTATTAAATATTCATTTCTGATACTTTGTTCGTATGTGAATAACCATAACGAGTGGATACTGATTAAAATATAATACATAAGAGCAAAATACTTACTTCGCTTTAACAAAGGCGGTAGTCCTATTGCCAGTTAATACTGAAAAGTGGATCCCTTGGAAGCAACAAACACAACCAAGAGATACAAGTAGCAGACTCAGTTTTATTGAGTCTGTTCATGACAGGTAATATAGAGTGCAACGCATCTCACGCCTCCTAGCACCGGCTTAAGCGATATTCTAATTTAAAGCCACACAAATTGGGCTTGATGATCCCTTGTGTGTTTGTGATGTCTTATCTTGCCTTTTATTCATCTTAATACATATGTGTTCTTTGAGTGTATGTGTTTGACTGTCGTCCTTGAATGATATTTTTCCTGTTCGATTTTTATATCTACTTTTAGTATACTTCCAATCATATCCGAATAGTGCGTAATATTGGTGGCTCATTATCGTTTTGCCCTGATATATTGTCCATCATCGTATATTGGTACTCAACGGCACTGTAGTATAGTCTTAAAGCGTATTGACAGTTACGAACTGACTACTTTGTTTAGGTACAATCATTGCAGAGAGGTATCAAGTTAAAATGGAATATAACTTACTACGTGACTTTTACATCCTAATGTAAATACTGTGCTGTTCCCCGCACCAATTGCCTTCGTGAAGCATTGCTGAATATAAAAAAATATCATAAGCAATTATTTACATGTTATATATACAATGAACAACCATATCTAATTCGTAGTAATCTTAATAAATATTCAGTTCGTCCAATTAATATTTGTTTGACTCGACAGAGGACACATCTCTCTTATAAATGCATCAGTTTTTGTGGTGCTCTTATTTGGATTTATTGCACCTCGCACAAAAATCTAGGCATCTCAATAGTTAAGTGCGGTCACGTGGTGACCCTCTATTTTTTCTATAGTGGGTCAGTAAATTTCATAGAGAGTCACTAAAACAATATAGACTACAATTCCGATTCAAAGTTTAAATCATTTGCAGATAGTTCTTTAAAGCGTTAGTAACAAACATAGTAAGTAACTTAATAATGTTTTTCAATTTTGGACGCTCGGACAATCCCGTCATTCTTCGGGATCCCGCCGTGTATTTTCGGGCTTCGGGATGTTCAAAACTTGACATTTTGTTAGCGGAAGGCAACGGCACAGAAAATAGTGCACTGTTGCTATGTAAACAATATGGCAGCAACCACACGTGTTGGTGTATAATTTGCGTTGAATGTTTGTTTTTTACAATGCAGATGAAGGATTTATCACTGCTTTATCAACTATTGATGGAGCACTCGGCTGAATAACATTGCCTTTGGATGATACCTTTGGTTTTGAATGAAAATACTGTTTTGGAGGGAATCCAAGGCGCGATGACGTAACCAATATGGAAACCTTCGATTATGCTATCAAATGAAACTTCATCTGGTGGTTTTTAGGTGGATAAAAGTATTCTATTGCGATCACGCGATTTTTGAGCATTTCACCTAAAAACGCAAAATAGTTCTCTACATAACTATTCACACTTTTAAACGCCCAGGAATATACGCCTGCCACTTTGCTTGCCTAGTGATAGAATTCAAACAGTAGTTCTACATACACTTAAACGCGTTTTTGAATATCCACCTCTCCTTAGTGTCTGCAGCAGACGATATATAAACCCTCATGCAGACGATATATAAACCCTCATGCAGACGATATATAAACCCTCATGCAGACGATATATAAACCCTCATGCAGACGATATATAAACCCTCTTGTAGTCGAACACGGGCTGCCTGTTTTATCATTCATGTTCATGAAGATTAATTTTTAGCTTATTGTTAGTAACATAATCATGGCTCGCGTAATATGACACAGTGATAGTGCTTTTAATCCTATGTTATATTAAAAGGCCACACGGCAATCATTATATATGTTTTAAAACTCGCAGCGTCTAGTTAGTTTTTCTTAAAAATTTGCTGCTTTTTTAATTATTAATTATTAATATTAATTATTAGAATAGTTCAAAGCAATAATATCGAAGGACCATTGAAAGCTCACCATAAACAAAGATATTCATTTCAAAAATATAACTTGAACTTTCTGAGTTTCGCATGCTTAAAATATACAGGATATCCACCTTAGGACCTTCAGTCCTTTGATTAAAATACAGCCCATCCTCCTAATAATATAACTTGTTGCCAAGCATTTTTAAAATTATGCGGCACTATAATAACGTTGTGAAAATAAACTAATATCAAGTAAGACGGTGAGATAAATCATTTACATTTATCAAGTTTGATGAACATCAAAATACACGTCAATGACAGATTTTTGTTTCAGCAAATTGGCTCTCGTTGGATTAAATATTTACATATTTTTTAAAACATTTACAACATACATATTTTGATATTGAATTGGGCAAAAGATACCTCTGTAGTGCCATTTAACTTACCTCATCGGCCGAACACTTCACTACAAATGAACAGTCCGATGTATTTCGAATATTGGAACAAGAAAAACATTCCAAAGATTCTGAAATAAATAGTGTTAGACCATGGTAGAGGCGTCTTAAACAGCAATAAAACACATCAATATATTTCCACAGAACGTTTTGTTGAATTTCCTTTTTAAAAGAACTGACGAAAATACGACAGACAGTTTTGTTGATTCTTGTTTGAGAGTTTCCCAATATAAACACGTTTAAAATGTAATTAAGTAAAACATGTTTTTCATCATATAACGTCTTCCAGAGAATCCTTTTCTTAAAGCTTAATCACCTGTGTTATCAACGATTTGTATTTATATCGTATCAAACTGAATACAAGCAAGGTTTTACGAAAGCGTAAAATAGCTGCCGAGAGACACATAATAATATATCAAGTCACGTGTGTTAAAACAATATTGAAAACATTTTTTTTTTCACGGAGACATAAACATGCCACGACCGTTTTTTCTTACATTCTACCCGATTTTTACCATTAGTTCTTCCTACCAAGCATTTAGATTAATGTGGGCGACCTCGCTTCTTTCTGTTCAAATACCTTGACATGCCTTACATATTGATTACGATTCACCCTTGTAACACGACGTGCAAGTACACATCATCACATAAATACAATTGTTCACATGTAAGGGATACGTGTGCGTTAGCGTGTGCATTATAACACATATAAACTGTTCATTGTTACCATGTGTAATAACAAGAGTGAAAATGTAAAGGAACTGTTGCTACCTTACCATTAGCAATAATGAAATTCTTAATAATGAAAATTTAAAAAAAGAAGAAGAAGGAAATCAGCAGGTTTGAACCCTACCTTCATCGGCACTAACACGACGCCTCAGACAACTGCCCTATAGAGGCTTGTCAATATTGTGTGCTAATATACATATAGCAATAATGATTACATGTTACATTTCAGTAGACTGATTTACGAAAACGTCATTTCAACAAGTGGAATGGTAACCTTTCAATATATGTGTTTATACCATTCAAGTTTTTCGACTAGTTCTCTAGGAAATGTTGTAAAGCATGCTTATTACCACTTACATGAGACTCACTCTGTTAACCATAGACATACATAAAACCAATATAGGGGTCAGCTGCCTTCCGCAGCTGAATAAGTATGTGCTTGAAGGAGAAGTTTCGTAAGAATTGAACTGAATTGGATTTAATAGTCGCACCAACAACTAAGGTCATATGGCGACCTTCCAGCTTCCATTGGTGGAGGAACAACTCAGGTGACCCTCATGGCAATTTTCGTGCACGGGCGGGCACCTGGATAGAACCACCGACGTTCCGCAAGCCAGCTGGATAGCTTCCTCACATAAAGATTCATAGGCCCCTGAGGGATCCAACCTACAGCTGTGAGGGGCAAGTGATCTCAAGTCAGAGACCCTAACCACTCGGCCACGTATGCCCCAGTGTTGTAAGATGTACGACACTTAAACTAAAGGTCAAATCGTCATCGAAAATGCACAAGTCATCCATGCCGTTATATACATCGCACTATATTGTTAATGGGTCAACTGCTCACATACATCGACACAATTGTTAAGATCATTATATTTTACATTATTTGTTATAACGTGTTTTACGGGTGTAAATACTCGAGGGACAAATCTATAAATAAAAGATATATACACTGAACAAAATTTCTAAGTATCAACTTTTGTATCTTAACTAATTTTCTTATTTTAAATATATTTTAGAATAGATATATAATAAGTATTTTGTTTTGACCCATAGTTTGTAAAACATTAATTTTTTGTTTAAATTGTTACATCTTTTGAGAGTTACCCTCCCTTTATAAGAAAAACATTAAATGTACTTATAAACACATAACATTTGGTTTAGTGTATATGCTCGACTATGGCTATGGCTTTGGGGCTTTGCAAACGTTGATATATGTTACACTTCGCCAAGCATTCTTTAACATGACTACATACTATAATTATCATCCTAAATAGTTAATTAAGAAATAATAAATACGCACCTGTATTGTATCGGTGAATAAAATACAGTTAGGAGTTCGGATGCGTAGTAATTAAATCACGAGTGCGATCGTATCCGAACGACTAACTGTATTTTATTCACCGATAAAATACAGTTACGATAAAATACAGGTACGTATTTTAAGTAAGAGATAGAGTCTGTCTCAGCTCGTTGGTTAAGATATTGGCATTTAGAGTACGGTCACTATGACGTCACAGTGTTACTAAGTAAACCATGCTACAAAACAGATAGAGTCTATCTCAGCTCGTTGGTTATTTAAACACATCGATGGGCTACTCGATGGGCTACGCCCATCTCGGTGTTTAAATAAGCCAACTCGCTGAGACCAGACTCTATATATTACATATTTGTTAGTTGTAGTACGGTATAGCCACGCCCACGTTACCTTAAATTAAACGATTAAATGCTCTGCATTCATCAAAGGAAATGTCATCGACCATGCTACAACACGACAATAACCCCATTGTTTACGCTATTGTGGGGGCACTATATTATCTCGGAGGTTAAGGTAATCAGGCTGTTATGTTTACAGGCTGTTCCATTGGGCGCCCCGTATGTAAAGTTCTGCGCGGTGCAGTATGTAAAACATCAGCACAACTGTACAACATTTATTTTGCCAAACAGATATTTAACAGTCTTTAAGCGGTAAAGAACGTAATATTTCATATTTATTATAATATAAGAGTGTTTCAAAGTTAAAAACGCCCCTTACTTCACCTGAATGCATTGATTGCACAACATATTTATTTACCCATCACATATTGTACCATATTGCACAACATATTTATTTACCCATCACATATTGTACCAATGATCTGCCAGTCATCACGAGAACCTCTTATGACGCATACTGCGCCTGTTTTAAAGTCTGACATTTTAAAAACACTTATAATTAGCGCGTTTTTAAAGTAAAATCAAGAAAATATAACGATTTGCAGACGAGCGGAAGTTGAAGGGAGAAGGTTAATTTTACTATAATATTGACATAATGTGACGATAATTCAGTCATAAAAAACAATCGTAGTAAACGAAAGGTCGCGCTTCCAAGGGATGAAAGACACGCGGGAAATTAATGCAACGGCCGTATTTTACCGTAAAATAACATAAGAGTCGTTTCTCTTCTTTGTGGATATGAAAGACTGCGCAGGTCGTGTTAGACTACTTTATATCATACCTTAATTTTTTTTTTGTTGTTGTTGTTTTTTTCAGGAAAAAAAAAGATAATGGAATTTGTTTTTCGAAGTGTGTGTTCTATTCTTGGTGCTTTATTATATATATTATTTGTACTTAAGATTGAATCCGAAATTATTATTTCAACGTGTGCTATGTATTGATATGCAATATAATATAATATCCAATACTTAGATGGCGCCCAAATCGTACACCAACACGACTATACTGAAATGTATACCGTCACTCTTGGTCTCTCCTTCTTATATCTTACTCTGGCTTCTCTCTATATACTCTCATTTTGCGCGATAGACGACTTAGGCGTTAACCTTTTACTGTACTGTTCAATGGTAATACACTGTATTGATATTCAAACAACCCATACATATCATAGTATAAATTTTATGATAATAATAAATGACGGTTAAAATATGTACCTTTAATTTTAAGGGACTTGGCGATTATCGCAAGCGACGACACATTTTCGAATGGTTAAAGCTAAATAAATACTCAATATGTTTTTTACAAGAAATCCATAGCGAAGAAAATACATTTAGAACATGAAAATCAGAATGGCGACACGAAGCATTTTTTAATGGAAATAGTGGAAATAGTATGGGCGTGGGCATCCTTGTTAACTCAATTTTTTCATACAAAATATTGGAACATAAAAACGTTATAGATGGTAGGATGCAATCACTAAAGATCAGCATCGATGAACACGAATTTTTAATGTTGAATGTGTATGGTCCGAATAACACATCTGATAATATGGAGTTTCTGTCAAGTATTGAAGAGTTTATTGCTTTAAATGACAGTGTTACTTTAATTGTTGGTGAGGATTTTAATACTGTGATTTAGACAAGAAAAATGGTAATGTTAACAACAGAAAACAATGTCGAGAAAAGATTAATACTATAATAGGAAATAACGATATAAACGATATTTGGAGAATTTTTACCCCACTACTAGACATTATACGTGGCCCTAAAACCATAAACCCTCAATATTTTGCAGACTAGATTATTTTTTAGTGTCTTCAAATATTGTTAATTCTATCTCGGCTTGTAAAATATCTACAGGGCTACTTTCAGATCATTATCTTGCAAATTTTAATTTAATTACGGACAAAACACCGCACGGACCTGGATATTTTAAATTGACCAATAGTGTAATTTTAGAAAAAGAATACCAAATTAAAATTAAACAAACTATACAAGAAATAGTCGATATAAATAAAGATTCAAACCCCAATACTCTTTGGGAAATGGTTAAAGGCGCAATCCGCAATGAGACAATTCTATATACATAATATATATCAAGAAAAAGAAAGTATTGAAAGAAGAAGTTAAACTAAAAGCTGAAATTGACAAACTAGAATTAGATTTATCATCAAACCCTCATAATGAAATTGCGATTAACACTATTTTAGAAAAGAAAACTCTTTTAGCGAATGGTATCATTATTAGAGCAAAAGTAGAATGGGTCGAAGGAGCAGAAAAAAACACAAAATACTTCGCAAATCTAGAAAGAAAAAAATCAGAACGAAAAACAATAAAAAGATTAATAAACAACAATATAGAAATTGCGGACTCTAATAGTATCATGACAGAAACAAAACGATATTATGAACACTTATATAGTTAAGTTAATACGAAAATAACAAATACCGTTTTTTTCCCCATCGAAAATGGATCTTCATTAAATCAAGAACAACGCGAACTGTGTGAAGGAAAGTTAAGAGAATTAGAATGTTATAATGCTTTAAAAGAAATGAAAAACAACACAAGTCCGGGATCGGATGGAATAACAACAGAGTTTTATAAAATATTTTGGAATGACATTAAATATTATTATATTAATTCAATTAATTATTCATATGAAAATGGAAATTTAACAGTTATGCAAAAGCAAGGCGTTATCACGTTATTACCTAAGAATTGACAACAATTTAACTTCATTGACAAACTGGAGACCTATAAGTTTATTAAACGTGGACTATAAAATTGCCACCAAATGCATTGCAAACCGCATGAAAAAGGTTTTATTTACACCAATAGACATTAGCCAAACATGATTTTTGAAAGGTAGATACATTGGAGAAAACATAAGAACTATATTTGAGGTTATTGATTATTTGAATGACGAAGACTCTCCAGGATTAATTTTGTTTGCGGACTTCGAGAAAGCCTTTGATAGCGTCGACCATGAATTTATTATAAAATGTTTAAGCTATTTTAACTTTGGACCTTCTTTCATCAAATGGATAAAACTGTTTTATAATGATGCCCAAAGTTGTGTTGTAAATAATGGATACATGTCAGACTTTTTTTAAAATAGATAGAGGAGTTAGGCAGGGATGCCCATGTCGCCATATCTTTTTATAATAGCAATTGAACTACTTTACAATGCCACACGGAAACATAAGGATATTATAGGAATCAAAATTAATTATAATGAAATAAAAAAACACAACATTCGCAGACGATGCTAAGTTTATTCTAGATGGGTCAAAAAAAACCTTTTAAAACATTAGTCAACCTAATCGATAATTTTAGCGAAGAGTCTGGATTATAATTAAACATAAAAAAATCAATAATACTACGTGTCGGTTCATTAAAAGATTCAAATGAAAACTACTGTGAAGAAAAACAATTTGTATGGACTAAAGACAAAGCAATAACACTGGGAATCGTTTTTGCAAATGAAAAGGGAAAATGTGAATAATATAACATTTATCCAAAAATAGATCAATTTATAACATGCTTAGATCAATGGAAAAAACACAATTGATCTATTCTAGGAAAGATAACGGTAATAAAAACGTTTGCTCTACCAAAACTGATATACCCTCTAACCGTTTTGGAGACTCCATCAACAGAATCCTTGAATCGAATAAAAAATAAAATGTGTGAATATTTGTGGGAGGGTAAACCAGACAAAATCAATAGGAAAACAATTATATAAGACTATTAAAATGATGGTTTTTGAAAATGATAGATTTGGAATCATTTATTAATTCCACTAAAGCAGGATGGGTCAAAAGACTTACTAATCCGGTTAATCACGGTGATTGGAAGGATATTTACATGAAAGAACTTGATCAGTATGGTGGGTGTATTTTATTTGAAAGCAAGGTGGACATTAAAGATGCAAACAAAATAATCACACGATCCGCTTTTCTGTCAGAAATAATAAAATCCTGGTCTTGATACTTCAAAAAGAAAGCTAACAACATTTCAAAACAGATAATATGGAACAACTCGGACATAAAACATCAAGGATATACTACATACTTCAAAACATGGGATAAGTTGGGTATTAAATATATTGAACAACTGTATAACCATAGAATTAGAGAATTTTATACATTTGCACATTTAAAAACAATATATTACATACATAATTCTGAATTCCTGAACTACTATACAATTGTTCAAAGCATACCAAACAAAAGGAAACAGGAACTAAAAACAGAAGATAGAACAACACACTATAGCGAAATAAGCTTACTGAAACAAATATTAAATCAAAACAGTGCCAACAAATTATTATATAACATTCAAGTGGAACGCATGCAAACAGAATTACAAATTAAACCTCACCAAACATGGGAAGAAACTATAACAAACATAAACTGGAAACTCATTCATACCACACCTTTCAAAAGCACAATAGATACGAAACTTAAATAAATATATAATGAGAATTATACCCACAAATAAATTTCTATATAAGTGCAAAATTAAAAGTCTCTGTGATTTTTGCAATATGCACGTTGAAACAATTGAATATTTGTTTTGGGAATGTCCATTTAGTAGAGCTTTTAGGACAGAAATACGAAACTTTTTAAACAGCAAACATTTTCCTTTTGCATTGACTATCCAAATGATTTCATTTGGTATTATTCAAGATAAATCGTATTCAGATATTTTAGATATTTTAAACTGTGTTTAAATAATTGCAAAGTATTTTATTTTCAAGAATAAGTATGCGAAAACGATTCCTAGTTTTACATCTTTTATCTCATACATACACAAAATTGAACATATAGAGCGTATTATAGCCAGTTCGAAAGGCAAATTGGAATATCATTCAAAATACGTTTAAACACAGACAATTGAACAGTATTCGGTAACAAATTCTCGCTCCCCATATGTCTCACTTTTTTTCTTTTTTCTTTTTCTGTTCTCAATTTCTGCTACTTTCTAGTCTCTGTCGCTGAATGCAACTTATTTCTTGGAATACATACATGTAAAACGACACTTTAATATAACTGTTCTGTGCTATTCAATGACTACATTCATGTTTATGTAACTTACATTTGTACTGTCATAAACCTTATATTGTTTTTGCATATATGTATTAAAAGAAATAAAATATTAAAATATAATAAAAAAAATACCTGTGCTTTCGATCCAAAACACGGCGAGCAGAACAACCGCAAACACAACACCTTGAAAATGAATACAACATATTATAAACTTATACCGTGTTACATTATTCAATGAGTAAATTTAAACATGACTTGCAGATAAAAATGTTGAACAGGAAAAGTAGCATTCTTGGACCATATTCAACCAAAATCATGCATCAAAACAAAAACAGTTACACGAATAGATAAACCTCAAAGTAAATATGACATCCCAAACATACAAGGTTGACAATAGGGAAAAATGTCGCTGGAGGCTTTAAACCAAGTTCTAGGGTACAACTAACCTCACTCTTACCCAGTTGTCATCCAAATTTAACAAATTTAAATAAAGATATCCCCGTCAGGCTATATCCTCTAACAAACTAGGCAGCATTAATAGGCAATATAAGTATTAAACTCTATTCTAACACGACCTCCGCAGTCTTCCATATTCACAAAGAAGGGAGACAGCTGTATGTTATTCTACGATAAAACACAGCTGTTACATTAATTCCCCGCGTATATTTCATCCGTTGGAAGCGCCACGTTACATGACGTCACTTGGTAAATATACGTCACGAAGACAAACTGAACAGTAATTTTAATGAAATGTTAATTAGAACAAAATTGCCATTCTCCCAAACCGTGCAACCCCCCCCCCCCCCCCCCCCCCCCCCCCCCCCCTCCCCCCGAAATAATACCCATCATATGCACATGTACATATAACATTAATAAGCATCTTGAACAAGGTGAGAACGTTTGACGTCATACAGCGCAAGCTATATGACGTAAGCAATGACTTAATTGTTTGTCACGTGAAAACCAGTGCATTGAAACGCAGAACTTTGCATACGGGGGCGCCCAATGGAAGAGCCTGTTAACATAGCAGCCTGATTACCTTGACCTCCGAGATAATATATAGTGCCCCAACAATAGCGTAAACAAGGGGGTAACTGTTGTGTTAGAATCGTAATAATAAATACCTACCTGTATTTTATCGGTGAATAAAACACAGTTAGTCGTTCGGATGCGAGTAATTAAATCACTCGTGCTAACGCACTCGTGATTTAATTACTACGCATCCGAACTCCTAACTGTATTTTATTCACCGATAAAACACAGGTACTTATTTATTATTTCTTAAACAAACTAGGATACATCAATAGGCAATTTAAGTATTAAACTCTATCAAACTAGGCTGCATCAATAGGCAATATAAGTATTAAATTCTAACAAACTAGGCTGCATCAATAGGCAATATAAGTATTAAACTCTAACAAACTAGACAGCATCAGTACTACTATCTAACAAACTAGGTAGCATTAATAGGCAATATAAGTATTAAACTCTAAAAAACTAGGCTGCACGAATATGCAATGTAAGTATTAAACTCTAACAAACTAGGCTGCATCAATAGGCAATATAAGTACTAAACCCTAACAAACTAAGCTGCATCAATAGGCACTATACGTATTATACTCTAACAAACTAGGCTGCACCAATAGGCAATATAAGTATTAAACTCTAACAAACTAGGCTGCATCAATAGGCAATGTAAGTATTAAACTCTAACAAACTAGGCTGCATCAATAGGCAATATAAGTATTAAACTCTAACAAATTAGGATGCATCAATAGGCAATTTAAGTATTAAACTCTAACGAACTAGGCTGCATCAATAGGCAATATAAGTATTAAACTCTAACAATATGATGCTTCAATAGGCAATGTAAGTATTAAACTCTAACAAACAAGGCTGCATCAATAGGCAATATAAATATTAAACTCTAACAAACTAGGCTGCATCAAAAGGCAATATAAATAGTAAACTCTAACACACTAGGCAGCATCAATAGGCAATATCAGTATTAAACTCTAATAAACTAGGCTGCATCAATATCAGTACTACTATCTAACGCACTATGATGCATCAATAGGCAATATATGTATTAAACTCTAACATCCTAAGCTGCACCAATAGGCAATAAACTCTAACAAACTAGGCTGCATCAATAGACAATATAAGTATTAAACTCTAACAAACAAGGCTGCATCAATAGGCAATATAAGTATTAAACTCTAACAAAATAGGTAGCATCAATAGGCAATATAAGTATTAAACTCTCAGAAACTAGGCAGCATCAATAGGCAATATCAGTACTACTATCTAACAAACTAGGATGCATCAATAGGCAATATAAGTATTAAATCTAATAAAGGCAATATAAATATTAAACTCTAACAAACTAGGCTGCATCAATAGGCAATATAAATATTACACTCTAACATACTAGTCAGCAAAACTTGTAACTATTTTCTCTGTATATAACCAGTGTACATGTTTGGACATTTTGTTCACACAATTAAAACCATCACAAGCGTAAGACCTATGCATTTATATGAGTTAACGATTACCTGTTAACTAACCGGTCATGGCAAAGCTTAATGTTTATATCCGTTTAAGTAAAACCATACCATATGTAATCGTATTTTTATTTTAAACTTTAAAAACAAAATAAAAGTAGTATTACCTCCACGCATGACGACTAACTTGAGAACTATACAAGTGTGAATTGTGTCGTTATATTATTGATAACAATGATAAGAAATGTGGCAGGGCATATGGAGTTAGAAACGAAACCGAAGCGAAGTTGGTATATACTGAATGTGTAAGACGACAAAGCAGAATGTACTATTAGTATTATACCTATTGTGAGGGCCTAAGTGAGTAGAACATATCAGCAATCAGAGATTATTTCACATATGCCATTAGTCAGATCAAAGGTCCAATGGTTAAAACTATTCATCCAAGGGAAGGACTATTGACCCGGAGCAGTGAACTAATGTCCGAGACGCAGTCGAGATCAATATTTCACTGTCAATAGTCGTTCCCGAGGATGAATAGATTTAACCGTTGACAAAAAACAGGGACTCATATACAGTTAAGTTTGCATGGCTTTTGCTGGCAATCAGGACCCGTTTATAATACATCTGAGTCCCTGAGGCAATATAGTATGTGTACAAGTTGTGGAAAAAAGAAATCATTGAATTAAAAACGAAAAACGAGAATAACCTTCTGATTTGAATCAAATACAATGGTTGATAGTTCCATGAATCCGCGCTGGATGTTTTTTTTTGAAGGGAAAACAACGTAAACAATAGCTCTGTTGGTATCCTAATGCATAATGATACATGTAAGTACATAAGTTCGCTGGCTCATTAGATAATTCGACTTGATTTTGGCTTCAGTTGCCTTGTTTAATTAAACTATGATGGATTTAGTGGTCTATTGTTCCATAATGCACATCTGGCGCCTTCTAATTAACACCGTTCGATACCGAATATACAGTGCGGTCGACGTGTCTGTTTTTATTACATCCTTCCATCCCTAAGTCAGAGGTGTCATACCGAATATACAAGGTGGTCGTGCGCGATATTTCGGCATATTTTCCCTTTAGAAGGGCGGTAACAGATGTAATTCAAAGGGTTGTTTTGTGTTCCAAATAACAGGATGTTGGTGATTGATATAATATTTCTGTTTTATTGCACGCAAGTACCCCATAAGTCAAACGTGTCATACCGAATACACAGGTATCGCATCGTAATACTATTTTTTAACCAACTTAAACAGCAAAATTTGAGACGAAAACAAAGGCTATACAGAAATCCAAGGCAGTCATCCAACAAAAATGGCCGCTGAAGTCTCGCGACGGCACCGAATTGACGAGATGTCAGCTTATTTCATGATCCTGTAATATAGACGGATCCTGCAAAAACAGAAGTAGATAGTTGTTTTATTATATTTAATCATAGAGAAAAAGGTTGTATTCTATGTCATTGAACGCTTATTGTAAATACTTGACATTGGTAATAAAACGCTTGAATGATAAGGAAGATACTATTGATTCGACAAGAGAACTATTCACCCGAAAGAGAACTACTGACTCGCAAGTCTAGGTTAAACCGGATTGGACACGTTTGAACACGTTTTCAAGTCAGTAGTTCATAATAATGACTTTCACGTGACTGATTTTCATACAATAAAAACTACGTATATAAAAAGATATAAAATAAAAGTAATTATTACTTCGTTTACCTATGTACGTTAGAGGTACACTTACCGTATTCTTAATACGTTACCGTGAGTGTCTAAATGCAAGTATTTATTAATTTAAAAGAGCACGTGAGTACAAAGTTAATATCATTTTAGACGTTGTTGTCTTGTAACTCAAACAAAATCGTGTTACAGAAATGCGTATAAGGATCTCCATTTCAGTACTTTTCTGTTAGATAGAGGAACTAGAACATGACGACGGCTAATGTTTCAATATAAGATTGATGTGAACCTAACATAAGTTAAAACGTGTTGATTTGTTTGTTTGTCTGGTGTTTTACGTCATTTTCAACACCTGTAAGGTTATGCATGACAGTCGATTTGTTTGTGATGGAGGCAGACCATCCACATAACCTGGATAGACCAGTATTGCAGTCCTCCTGCCATCCGTAAGAATCAACACTTCCTAAAATGTCTTGAACAATGGGAATACAGTTTACATCTGATCCACTAATAACCTACATCTATACTAAGTCGACCGTATTTAACTAAATTTAAAGGTATCTAAAATAAATATATGAGGTCGTTATATTATGATAATTATCTTAAGAACATTTATTCTTGCATACCGGATAAGGTTCTCAGCGTTATACATGGATGATGGAAAGCCTGGTCTTACATTTAGGGGACGATAAAAGTCGGGCGATGATATCGACAACGACAGTTGCATGACGTGTGAAAAAAACACATGCAAACCGGTAGTAGTTGGCGACATCAATGCGCAGAATGTAAAAAGAACCAATCATGGGTATCCAGTTCAGATAGGGAATTCCAACCCTCGGTATAACTGTTTTAATTGAAACCTCGGCAGAGCCTCGGTTCTGATGAAAAACATACACCTCGAGTTGGAATTCCCGATCTTCACCGGATACACGTGAAAGATTCTTATAATCTGTAAGAGTCCACCACTGATATCATATATATAACATACCGCAATAACTGTGTTGTGATTAGCTGAAACCAACAAAATGTGGAGGCCCCCAAAACAATAAGAATTTCTTTTATTATTTTTGATCACGAGTAAACATGGCAATAAGTCATATGTATTGACTTCATGTATGATATACTATACAAAATAGATATACACAGGATACATATATGTCATGGTATTACGCTTCTATTTATAGTATCGGAACAGTTTAGAAACACTCATGTTCAATCTATTGAAACAAAAATATTCAGTTTTCTTTGATATTGATGAATAGACAATAATATGAAATAGGTTAAACCTATAGGGCGAGCATAGTTCATGTTTGATTGTGCGGTATGTATGCACCGGTAAGTGCAAATCTAGCTGCGAGAATCGTAGCTCTTCTGGTGTGTACCTATACCATGTAGGTACATACCACCATAAGAGCCATTATTCTCAGGTCTAGTGCAAGTCTACTTGTACGTGTCTTATGAATCATAACATCCCACTCCCAACAAATTTCAATTCGTGTGTGTGTGTATTTCTAAGGATTATAGACCGTCCGCCTACCCGACGATTATAGGCACAATGGAGTCATTATTTGCTCGTCAGGCAATGGTAACAATTGACTAATCAATTTTTAAAGTATTTGGTATTACGCGGTCAGGATACTCGAACCCACGAACTCCCGAATGAAAGGCAGACGCTCTAACCAGTACACCACAATGCTTCGATCAGATTTCAATTCGTTCCCAGACAGGACAGATATGACATGGAACTAACTTCGAACGGCTGTCTAGTCATAGTCCAGTCTGGATCGACATTGGCTGAATCACTAACCGTCAAAAAAGCTGCTACTACATCAGTGTATGTAAGATATATATCCAGTTATGCCTGCATAACGTGTTTTATGAACAAGTCTGGGGGATCATTATTGATAACGTCAATATTAGATGATCAGCATCTTATTATCACGCGCAGGAACATGAGTTCAGTGTATGCTCCATGCTGATTGGCTATTTTATGGGCGCGCCCATGAGAAGTTGGGCGTCTGGCACACCAGTCATTCAGTTTATATTTATCAATGGATAGAGAGAGAACGCAATTTGTATTCCGGAATTTATTAACAAGTCTACGATTTGCCGGATTTTCAATCGGCTGTAATTGATGTTATTGTCATAGATGAATCTTTAAGCGTTTATTTGTGTACGCTTTTTACAAGGGACATCAACAGTCGAATAAAGCGTTTCTTTGTGAACATATCTGTTTTACACGGGATATTTCTACTGACTTGCATCATACATGTAAGTTGTCGCGATGTTAAATGTTTGTGTTATTGGTCATAGTTTCATTCGGCGTATTGCCTGTGATATGACTGGTTCGGACATCTTACGCTCGAATTATGACTTGTCACAGTGTTCAGTAAGTCAGAAGGGTTTAGGTGGATGGAGGATTATGGACAAATCCGCTTTTATGAGAACATTTCATTCTTACTTGTTGGAAGTGCAGCCGGACATAGTGATTCTACAGGTAGGCGGAAACGACCTGTGTATCGACAGTGTTCAACCTTTCTCTATAGCAGCTGCTATAGCGGATCTCGCAATTTGTATTAGGGTTCGGTACAATGTGTCGAGGGTGGTAATCTGCGAACTTTTCACAAGGAGAAACCCAAGGAATATTTCACCTTCTGTTTACGAGGGGCGGCGTGTTCGTACCAATGCCATTCTGAAAACGATGGTTGAGATACATACAGACATCAGCTTCTGGAGTCATCTGAGACTGTTCGGCGCTAAGACTGACAGAGGGCGTCCACCTTAACCCATTTGGCCAGCGTAGATTCTATAGGTCACTGCGACACGCCATAATGACAGCGGTCAGGGAGATTAGCACACCTTGAATAGGGGAGTATTTGTTTAAATCAATAGCGATTTATTATAAAATATAGATCAATATATTACATAATGCAGCTAAATTTTAGAGTTTAATTTGTCGGGCTTATTCATAAATAATTATTATTCTCGGCCCACCCACTTCAATAGACATATCTTATTTTTCACGAGGAATTGTTTCCATTCATACAATATTGTTATTCCTGATAATATACACATCTGACAGCATTTTCTGTGTCGTCAGCATGTGTTAATCAATAGTTTGTTAAACATGTTTACATGCTCGAATGCATTTTACATGCTGATTTGTTGATGCCAGCTTTTACAATGGGCATGGCAGTTTACGTGAAGCAGCACCCGCTTTCACAAGGTTGTATGCCCTTTATTTTATGTTGATTTGTTGGTGCCAGCATTTAAAATGTATATGGCAGTTCCGTGAAGCAGCACCCGCTTTCGCACGGTGGTATGGAATCTGTATTATGTTGATTTGTTGATGCCAGCTTTTACATAGTGTATGGCAGTTCCGTGAAGCAGCACCCGCTTTCGCACGGTGTATACAATACAGATTATGGTGATTTGTTCATGCCAGCTTTTAACATGTGCATGGCAGTTCCGTGAAGCAGCACCCGCTTTCGCACGGCTGTAAGAATTATATATTGTGTTGATTTGTTAATGCCACCATGTAATCTGTGTCTGGCAATTTCTTGAACAGCCCCTGTTTTCGCACGGTTAAATATTATGTATTATGTTGTGAAGATGTATCGCAGTTTCAGGGAAAAGCGCCTGATTTGCACTGTGGCATATGTTTACTGTGGATGGTAATAGCATCTAATAATGGTAATGATGATGATGATGGTGATAATGATGACGATGCTGATGATAATAATAATTATATTAATAATAATAATAATGACAGTAATAATAGTCGTAATATATAACAATCGTAGTAGTGGTGGTAGTGATGATGGCAATAAAAATAATGGGGTTATTATTGTTATTATTAATGACAATAAATGTTAAAAATAGATTACAATACATTGAAAATTTATTACAATACATACGGCGCTTGCCGTGCATCCCGATATACGGTGGGTATTTCATATCGTCAAGGATGCGATTACAATCTTCCTACTAGATCATTTCATATTCGGTGCTTTTATTTCAGTATGGGCCCCCGTCCTCGCCGTAAAACGCAAAAGGCTTTGGAGCTGCAGGCCCCTATCGCTAAAAGACCAAGGAAAGCGCCTTCGCATACTGCAACCTCTACGTCAGCGTCTAACGACGAGGCGTTACTGCAGGCCCCTATCGCTAAAATACCAAGGAAAGCGCCTTCGCATACTGCGACCTCTACGTCAGCATCTAACGACGAGGCGTTACTGTCCCCGCGGCCCTTACCACCAGAGGATCTCCTACACACAGTACAACTGTGCCACCCAACATTTCTTCCCTAACAAGTGACATTACAACCTCTCTGCACAAGGACATAGAACAGCTGGTGGAAAAGCATGTGAAAGCCATTTTAGGTCGGTCCAACGTTATTACCGACAGTCCAGCACCGAGTAACGCCATACCCGCTTCGCATGTCACCATAGGCACGCCTCCAACACAGCTGCAGTCCCCAGGTAGGTCTTTGGCTAGCTCTGACCCCCATGTTATCAGCTCTCAAACGTCAATTGCAATGCCCTTGCATATATCCGTGCCCCTTAAAACCAAAGACAAAATATGGAATAACGAGTTCGTGGATTTATCCACATGCTTTTCTATTCAACAGGATCAAGGCCTTCAACTTTCCTTTTCAGCTTCGGGCTACTTCCATAGCTCCTACGGCCAACAAACGGTTTATTACAATCGAACAATGGACTGATGCCTTTGCAATATATGCCTCGGTGTACACACAAAAATATCCCCAGGAGTCCGAACTACTTGCTCAATATTCTTCGACCATACGCTCCATATCCTCTGCCAGGGGCAATTGGTATTATTACGACACAAATTTCGGCTATTAAGGCAAGGCACCCCTTTCCCCTGGAATGCTATCCATCACGAAATTTACATGAAGGCACTTTCACAGAAACAGCCCTTTCGTGCACCCCCTTCTCGCAACTTGCAACAGGACAGGAAAACATGCAACAAATTTAATAGGGGGGAAAGTTGTACCGGATGTTTCTATCCCCACAGATGCAAAATCTGTCAAGGTCAACATCCTCAGTCCAAATGCTGGAAGCGTGCCCCAAGCAACGAACAAACTCAAGCCCGATTCCCACAAATCCCCACCCACCAACCAAAATCATCTGGTAAACAATAACTTGTGTGTACCTACTCCAGTGAAATGGTGGGTACTGAAACAATTACTTGCCTCTTATGACAAATCGATAGCCGACTACCTAGTTCAAGGCTTTAAAAACGGTTTCCGTTTGCATTATGTAGGAGAAAGGACTACGCAGGATAGCCCAAATTTAATATCTGCTTCATCTAATAAGTCAGTTGTACCTACTAAAATAGCAAAGGAGCTCGAGGCAGGCAGGATAGCAGGCCCCTTTAAACAAAAACCCTTTGCAAACTTTAAGGTTTCCCCGCTAGGAGTGGTACCTAAAAAGAACAAAGGGGAATTTCGACTTATTCACCACCTTTCATACCCCAACAATTCGGGGAATTCTATCAATGAAAACATCCCATCTGCCTACAAACAAGTCGTATACTCTACTGTCGACAATGCCATTACCATGCTCAAACAATTGGGTTATAATGCGTTTATGGCAAAAACAGATATAGAGTCTGCTTTTCGTATTATTCCTATTCATCCTCAAGATTACGAATTGTTAGGTTTCCAGTGGGAGGGTTATTATTACTATGATAGGGCTCTACCTATGGGGGGCACTCCTCAGTTTCGCATGAATGTCCATGGTGTAAATCAGAAAGAAATCAACTAAGCATCTTTTAGGTCCATTGATGGTCTTTATAATAATTATGAAGCACATGTTTGATGTTTTTTTCAGTTTTGATTACTTTTAACTTTATTTTGGTGTATTGGAATATGCATTCTTTGGGTTTTTTGGAGGCTATAAATAGAAAAATGTGAACCAATCAAAAACTTCCTAAAAGTAGTTAAAATGGCTGATTTTCACTGACGAGGAGATCAGCGTGGAATAACTTTTTAAAATGCCGGACTAGGTATGTAAAATTTAGCATTTCCTGATATGCAAGAGCATTATGAGTGCAGACATGACCCTGATATGTGTAGGAATTTTTTTTATTTTTATTTATTGACATTTGAAATATTGCTAAAATTGCATTTTTAGCATGTTTTAAGGGGTGGGGTAATCTTAAAGAAATGGGACTAAAGTTGTACAGAAAATGCTTTTTGATACTTTTATTTGGTATGGAAACATGGGTAATTTTATTGTCTTCTAAGAAATGTATGCCACAATGATGATGTGATTTATTTTTGCTCAAGGATTCAGGCTAAGAGCTTGTCAAGTGTTTGATGATTGTGAAATGTACATTAAACTGTGGAGTGCCCCCTATGGGTGACGCATCTAGTTGCCAGACTTTTGAAATCTTCAGTACAGCGTTGAAGTGGATTGCTAACCGCTCATGTCATTTTCCCAACATAGTAAAAATACTAGACGATTTTTTTTTGTTTTTGGCTCCTTCTTATAACGGTGCCAAAGGTGCTTTGGACAATTTTACGTCTATATGTGATCAGTTGGGAGTACCTCTTTCCAAGCAAAAGACTTTCCTTCCAGACAGGGAAATGATATTTGTAGGCATAACGTTGGATTCCACAAAAATGGAGGCCCGTCTGCCACCTGTTAAGATTAAGAAAGCAAATTCCTTCTGCTGTCTCTGCGAGAAAAATCTTCTTGCACCTTACATACCTTGCAGTCATTGATTGGTTTTCTTAATTTCGCATGTTCAGTTGTTATACCGGGTCGCACTTTCCTTCGCAGACTCATCAATCTCACTATCGGGGTTAAGCAGCAACACCATCATGTAAAAATTAATCAACAGGTTAAACAGGACTTAGATATGTGGTTACAGTTTTTGGAAGGCTATAACGGAAAATCGTTTTTCCTGAATGACACTAGGTTAAATAGTGACACACTAAATCTATTCACTGATGCGTCGGGTTCTGTGGGTTATGGTGCGTTATATAACAGACATTGGTTTAACGGTGTTTTTCCCCATTCTTGGAAAACCATGAAAATTACGTTCCTGGAACTTTATCCTATTGTAGTAGCTGTCCTTGTATGGGGTAAGCTGTGGAGCAATCACACAGTAGTCTTCTTTACAGATAATATTGCACTTGTTGCCATTCTTAACAAACATACATCGAAACATCACAGCATTATGTTTCTAGTTCGCATCTTGGTATTGAAATGCCTTCAAAGTAATATCCATTTCATATCTGAACATATCAGGGGCCATTCCAATGGTATAGCAGATGCTCTTTCTCGTTTCCAGATGAGCAGATTCAAACGTCTTGCGCCTCAGTGCTCCCCGGACCCGACCCCTATTCCAGCGGATCTTCTACCGGAGGTCTTGTGCAAGGAGTTGAAGATTTGTTAAAAGCTTCACAAGCTCCGGAAACCAAGTCAACATACAAACGGGCGTGGCAATTATTTAGTGAATTTTGTTCACACTCATTTCAACGGCAGTTGCTTCTACCTGTGTCAGCGTCAATTATTGCTCTTTATGTCGCTTATTTACACAATTTGCAAATGTCTCAAAAATCTATCACAACGTATCTATCTGCAATAAGCTATATCCACAAACTGCAGAATTTCCCGGACCCTACTTCATCTTTTCTTATTACAAATCTGTTACGGGGGGCCCAACGCCTAGCCCCATCTTACGATCTGCGTCTTCCGATTACAGTTAGCATTTTAAACCTATTGGTGGCGTGTTTAGATAAAGTAACCCTGTCTTCTTTTCATCAAAGTTTATTTCAGGCCATGTTTCTCTTTGCTTTCAGTGCTTTTGCACGCTGTGGAGAAATAACGGTTTCTAATTCTCAAAATGTATCTTCATTAATACAGTTCCACGATGTTACATTCCTGGATTCCCAACAACAACCCATTGCTGTTCAGGTGACTTTTAGAAACTTCAAACATAATTATGGCAAACCTCACACAATCAGTTTTTCTCACGGTCACACTGCGATTTCACCTGTTCACGCTCTGGAGAAGTATTTTACATTGCGAGGTTTACAACGGGGTCCTATATTTTTATTGAGCTCGGGTCGCACTGTCCCCCGGGGAATGTTTGACAAACAATTGGCCACTTGTTTACGGTTTTGTGGTTTCGACAGTTCTAGGTACAAGTCCCACAGCTTTCGCATAGGCAGAGCCACAGACTGTGCCCAAAGGGGGGTTTCAGATGCATGTATTCGTTCGTTAGGCAGGTGGAACAGCAATGCATTTAAAAAATATATAAGAATATCCGAAGAGTCTTGATGTATGCATTTTGTGTCGAAACTGTATGTGTAACGCATCTTACTGCTGTCTGCTTGGGCTTACAGTTAGTGGGTCTTACTCTTAAGTAGTTTCAGAACCCACTGTCTGCTTGGGCTTCCAATAAGTTCTGAGAGTACTGTTTTATGTCAGTCTATATTTTCAAACAATTTGAATTATCCTCAACCTCCCCACTATCTCAGAGCTAGCTGGAGTCCTGCGTATATTTCTATATATATTGTATATGTATTCCTATTTTATGTAAAAACATAATGTTTGTTTAACTCTTTTTATCTTGACCATTTTATACACAGGCATATACCAAAGTAACATGTTATAATTTGCTGATAATAACATTCGTTGTATGAAGGGAGATCAATAACAGCGAAACTGACGCAGTCCCCTGCTTGGGCTTGGGACTGGTTCCATCAGTTTTCAATAAAACGTGCTTGCGTATTGCCTGGAGTGGAGATTCCAATGCCGCATCTACTATATCTGTTGCTCATTTATTTGTATGTACATGGTTTATCGTTGCGATGTCATTTCATTTAAGGTCCCTCATCTAGACGTTCGCCTATTCCCATCGGAAACGTTAGGGGAATGCAGATTTGCTCTTAGAACGTAGCATATCTGCCTTTGTGGCGTATTCTTACGAACCCCTTACACATTTCCGGTCGTTTACGGGACCATTGTTATTTTTAATTTTGAAATTGTGTTTTGTATATGCATTACGATTATATATCTTGTTGTATAGTAAGAACAAAAGGTTGTATGAAAGTGTGCTTGGTTTAATCATTAAACATTTATATTGTGTTTCATTATATGATACTGTTTGTTTTAGAAAACATATGACTAAAACAAAATTATATTGGGTCATGCAACGCATGACCCCTTTCAATTGCATACACGGATTTTTGTCTTCTTTTACCCCGGACTGAGGATCATAAATATCCAGTTATGCCTGCAAAACGTGTTTTATGAACAAGTCTGGGGGATCATTATTGATAACGTCAATATTAGATGATCAGCATCTTAGTATCACGCGCAGGAACATGAGTTCAGTGTATGCTCCATGCTGATTGGCTATTTTATGGGCGCGCCCATGAGAAGTTGGGCGTCTGGCACACCAGTCATGCAGTTTATATTTATCAATGGATAGAGAGAGAACGCAATTTGCCCACCTCCACCCTTTGTATATATATCTATATACACCTTCCCAATTGTGTCGACCCTCTTCCAGGGCGTATTCTTACGACCCTTTACACATTTCCTGTCGTTTAGGCGGCGGCGTATTCTTACAAACCCCTTACACATTTCCGGTCGTTTACGGGACCATTGTTATTTTTAATTTTGAAATTGTGTTTTGTATATGCATTATGATTATATATCTTGTTGTATAGTAAGAACAAAATGTTGTATGAGAGTGTGCTTGGTTTAATCATTAAACATTTATATTGTGTTTCATTATATGATACAGTTTGTTTTAGAAAACATATGACTAAAACAAAATTATATTGCGTTATGCAACGCATGACTCCTTTCAATTGCATACATGCACGCGTAAATGTTTTTGCCGAACAACATGTAATTACGGTTTCAACGTTATGTCATTACGAAAAAATGTTAATATAAGATTTAAGCTTGTTTTTATTCGAATATACGTGTTGTCTTCAACGTATGTTAAATTGATTCATACGTATTGCCTAATCATTATGATGATGTATGTTTGAGAAAAGTACAATGATTTTAAAACATAGGAATTTGTTGTTTCCTACTTGATATTTAATAAATGGTGGTCCATTTTCAGAATATTAGTTAAATCACATTTAGTTGAGTATGTCTGGGGGTAGAGGACACCGGGTCCGACGTTTTTCATCAATATATTCTGAAAATGCACCAAATTCATCAAATGCTATGTAGAAAAGACGTTAGTTCGTTTCACCGTTCTTAATGTTTAGCACTAGCTGTGCTCAAGATACTTATTAGCTTCTACATCTACATTTTAAGAAACTAAGTGTCCTATTTGACCCTAATGTTTCTGTCGGTGGTAGAAAAACAAAAATAGTGAAATTATAGGACAGAGAAAAGCATAGATCGATTGAAGCAGAAGACGGGTAAATTTCCAAACCGTGTTTTCATCACCTTCAAATTTGAACTACTCCGTAGCAGATTACCGGTTACAGGTACACTGGCATAGGAACGTTTCATTTATACGGGGGTCCAGTGGAAACATCAAACTTTGTTAAAGGTAACCAAAAAAAAAAAAGATGAAGCACCAATAGTGGTGCGAACGCCGGATTGGGAATTTAACATTTTAACTGAAAAATCTGTGTGAAAAGAGGGGATAGTCCAGGTAAAATAAATGACATAGTTAGGGTTATTTTCATATAACATTTGTAATGATATTGAACAAGTGTCAAGTTTCAAAGCTTTTCGACAATTAATTTTTGAAAAATGAGGGGAAAAAACAAACTTTAACGAAAACTTCAAAACTCGTAGACGGACGGATGGATAGACGGACAGACAGATGGAAATAAGCCTGGATTTGCTACGCAATCCATCCAAAAAAAAAATAAGAAAAAAATGTCTGTACATTATGGTGGAGTCTAAACCCGACAGATTTCTATTATTTCGGGCGTTTGTTTAAGCCAAAGGTTTTTCAACTATGCAAGTGAGTAATTTTAACAAAATGTAAATTTATACATTATATATAATTGGAACTGGCAATTTTAGTGGTAACTAAAAACACCTTAGTTTTGAAATTCGGCTAAGAAATAAATATTTTACAGTCATCAATTTAGATGAGGCTTTTTGTATGTAAATTCTAATCTGTCTGTCTACATCCTGCATTACCCTCTTTCGGGTATTATGTACATCTGCCGTGTTGCTGGGACAGCAAAAAATTAAGAAATCTCAAATATAACCTCAGTTAGCCTCAACTGTTTGCTATCAATTTTTCAGGATGTCTTAATTTCGGTTTGCCCAACTCATTAAAACCATTTTTGGATAAAAGGTCGAAGCGCACCAATATGCAACATAGGGTAAACTATTTTTTGAACTTCCCCTAACCCCACACGCCAGTCAAATTACTGGGATCTCGGGAAGGAGGCTGTTCCTACCCCTGTCAGTGTGAGTAACATCTTGGGGCCTAACCATCGTTTAGTCACTCTAGACCTGGTGTTGTTCTAAATACTAGTAGTTATATGTTTTCATAATGGACCATAATGTTACTGTGCAGTAAAAAAGATGCGATGACAGAGTGGTTAGCATACTTGCCTCTGGATATAAAAGTCTGGGGTTCGACTCCCGGAGGTTCACGTCTCGAGAATTGAAAACGCACTCCCTTAGATCTAGAACTTATTCGTCAGACGCGTATCCAGGCATACGCACGTACGCTAATACGTACAATTCGTCAGCAAAAGTAAAACAAAAAAGTTCCAAATATGAAATATAGCTTGAGAACGCATCATTTGCCTCCTAATTTTCAAAATCAAACCCCCCACCGCTGGGAGGGGAAACCCCCTCTCACACCTGAAAACGGAATAACCTCGTCGGTTTCCGTCGATGGCTTTCAATAGTGGACGATCCGAATACGGAAATGTGCGAAGAATTCCGATTGCATTCATGGTTTTACGGGGAAATGGCGATAATGATAAACAAATGAAAGATGTTTTTTAACGGTAGTTATCAAATCTGATTATCCTAATCGGTTAGCAAGACATATAAATTTCTGCGACACTAAATCTACTTTTATTAAATTGTGAATTGTGTTGACGAATTTTGACCAATGAACAATCTGCAAGGTAACACTTTGGGCAACGCTTCCGGTTAATGGCCGTTTTGGCGACATAGGTAAAAATGCAATTTCATTGTCATTTTTGGATGGGTTCGAGAAAGGTTTTTAATGTTTTTTCACCGTATTCTGCTTGGAAACCACCATTCTTAATGATTTCTACGAATGCTTATCTTGTTAATTTCGTAACGAAATATGCTACTTTACGGTTGTAGTCGCCCATAAACTACCGTAAATGACCCAAGACTTTTCAAAAGGATGGATTGATCTGTTTAACTTTCGCCTGCATGATACCATAGGAGCTCGCTTGCGCTCGCTATTAATATATGCAGTCCTGCACAAAATATAAAACAATGTAAGAAGAACGAGCAATACTTATATGGAGTCTTGATTTACAAACTTCGTAAGATCCCGGATAATGATAATTTTCATATCATCTTTATTAAACGTTTTAAAATGTCAAATTTTTAAATTGTCCCTTTTTGCTATTCGCCACTATGCTCTCTTCTTTGAGTGTGCGATGACCGGACTTATTAGGACTTTTATTAACCTCGTCATAGGTCTATTTGGGATGGCCTCGAGTCCATCACAAATATCCATCACAAATAAACCTTACTAAGTACATACAAATCATGCAATAAGTCACATACGACTCATGAGCATAATGTTAAACAATGTTATAACTACTAGTATACTGAAAGGAAAAAGAAACGCAGGGTGCATATTTCCGCTATATATTGCATATACTGAACACTTAATTCCATATATATTCCAAGGAAATCCCAAGATGTTTAGTAAAAAAAAAAGTGCAGTTAGTTAGAGAAAGGACACAACTGTGATGTTATAGACGTTTTAATCACATAACACGTTCTAACAAGAAATTCATAAATGCTGAAGTTCCTCTTTGAAAAATTGAGCCGGTTCAGTACTGTATTAAATGTTAAGTGATTGCAACATTTAAAGCCTAAGTTTGCTCACCTGCTTGAGCCAAATGCGCATTCTGACGATAATGAAACTTTAAAGGGGTAACCATTGGTGTGTTCAGTGCTGTTTAAACCTTCTTTCTAAAAGGACAGGTCTAATGTCGCCCTGTACCATTCGATTAGCAGTAGCATATTAAACATACAATATATAGCGGAAATACGCGCCCTGCGTTTCTTTTTCCTTTCAGTATAATATTACTGCTATATCAGTGGCGTTATGGCAGTGTTAATATAAATATTACTTAGATTCATGTTTAAAAGATACAGTGTTAATTAATCTAACAATGTCAAACATAAACTGCGCTATTCGTCAGTAACAAGTGTTTTAGGTTATGCAGATTACAATACAGTTTCTCTATGATTTATGACTCACATGATACAATATAAATCTAAGTTGCAAGGAGCGTGTTAAAATAAAAACACGGACACATTTGTTATTGGGAGTTTTCACAGTTAATTTTAATTCTTTTCTCGTTGGTTTAAACACTATTTTATTTATCATTTTTACAGTTTGTGTTATATAGACATACAATTATGTAATAGGTAACAGTGAATTAGGAAACGTTCGTATATAACTGTCTCCTTGATCATGGCACAACAAGTTTACATTATTAGTGATAGCATAGTACATGAAATCAAATGGCTAGTTAAGTGTTTAATATATAATTAAAAGAAATATATTTTTTCTCGTTCAAATTCTTTGAACATATTTGTGTCTAAATTTCGTAATAATTGAATGCTTTTCCAACTGAAATAATTATACAATGTTGAACATGTTGCTGTTTTTTGAAAATACATATTGAACACTGTAGATCACAGATCTTTGTATAATGTGCATTTATTTTTATATATTAGGCATGCAAATAAAAAAACAACAACACAAAAACGAAAACAAAACCAACATCAACAAAAAACAACAACATATTTTGTGTATCCCATGACGTCTGCCTAAATCCTGAAGGGACGGTAACGTTTAATACTTTTCTCCAGTCTTGTTTTGTCGTGACCTCAATGGTTTATTTTCTTGTTACTCTGGCTTTTGTCAAGTCATCGAGTACTTTCTTTGTGGCTTTCTAGGATTTTGTTTTTACATGCATATATATATAGTATCTTCTTTGTGTCATACTTATATTTCCTATTAACAGTGGGAGCGCCAAGCCGCCGCGGAGGGATATTTACTTTAAAACGTCACGCGCAAAAAACGTAAACAAACTGCTTTTTGAGCAGATTTCAGGGTGGCGGTCAAAATGACACAAGTGATGTAAACTGTATTCAACTGACAATGTACAATGATGACACACATAAACAAATGCATCAATTCGTTTGTTACAGAATGAATTTTAAGATTTTACGTGTTTTGTCGATTCTTTTTTATTAAAAATATGATTTCTAGGCTTTTACAAATTACCGATCGTTTCGAAAATTTATGTGAAATTTTAGCTTTTAATCAAATTGATAATTACAGTTTGTTCTTATAGCGAGAAAAAAGACGAAAGCATTAAAGTCAAGAAAAAGTCTTCTTCTACAGGCCTGTAAAATTTCATCAAAATTTGGAAAAAGTACTGTTTTCTACCCAAAAAAACGTTTCATGACCGTTCATAAAATTACTCTCAGAAAAGTGAGACTCTCTTCAACTGTGTGCTTCATACAAAAAACTTTCAGAAACATATTTTTATCACTACAATTAAAACATAATTTATACAAACCATTTCCTTATAAAATAACCATCATTTTCATGGCCTACTTTTAAAAATAAATTTAGGTCTATGTTGTGTTATTGTGAAAATGATTTCAGTCAACAAACATGCGAAAGAGCAAAATGTCAGCTGTTTATCGATCGACTTCAATTTTTTTATTTTGTATCTCGATTTGTAGGAAGATTTTAACAGCGAGAAAAAAAGACAAGAACATGAACGATGAGTTTAATCCTTCCTCTGGCAGTATGTGAATTTTAAAGCGAATTTGAAAAAAGTACTTTTTTCTATCCAAAAAAACGTTTGGTCACTGTTTTACGCAAGCGTTTCGAACGTTGTTTTTGTGTAGTTTTATTACACGGCATGGAATACGGCATGCAATACATCGGTCAGCTCTGTGTGTGATAAATTCAGAAATTATCTGATATATTGTAGTGAACAGACAGTCGATAAGAGACAAAATATTTATGCTAACATGATATATTTTAAATTCGATTGTTATTGAAAATATTGCAAAAAATCAATACCGTGTTTCCCCGAAGACCACATTCCAACACAGAATTGTGACGTCACAATGCTTGTACTTATTATAATCACAGGGTGAAAAGGTGTACGCGGACAATTTTTTAAATCTTCGAAAGGACGTGTGTTTTTATTGATTTATTTTGGTCGAAGAGCCCTTTAAAAAAAGTATCATTGGCTATAATTCTTTCGACCCATCCACCCCCGCCCCCGACACCCACCCAGCACATTTTTTTTAAATGGGCAAAATTAATCTAGAATGCGAACTATGATTTTAAATATATTTTAAAGGCCATTTGGATTGTCGACGCAAATATAATATGAACTAGGGCTTTATTGATTTGAACAGCGACCGCAGAGAGAAGTAAGATGGGTGAATATTCCCATTAGACATGCAATCACCAGGGCTCTAGCTCCTTAGGATCATGCCTTTTCCACTGTATAACCGATGCCTCTTTATGGAAAGTCTGTGAAATAGCATCTTTGAAACAATCTGTGTATTAAACCGTGCCAGCGCCTTTACATCTGAGATCAAGAACACATGATTGGCAATCGACCACTTACATGTATGTGTACCCTGCTGCACCCCCTCTCCTCCCTCCGCCCCCACCGCCACCACAGACAGTTTAACTCATCTTAGTGTGGTTCGGGGTCCCTCCCGCCCTCACTCCGTTTAACTTATCCTAGTGGGGTTCGGGGTCATGCTACCCGTATTATGTATTTTTTGATGTTACAATGCGCGTTCTGACGTATATTTCAGAGTTATAAAACGGTAGATAAAGGTAAGTACACACAAGTACCTGAAAATATTTTTACGTTTTCGATTTCCGAGTTAGGCGTAGGGTCGGGCGTACCGTGCTTACGCAGAGCTACGCCAATGACACCTACCATCTTTTATAAAACTATATTAGTATCAATCAGTAAGGGATGGGCGGAACCCTGCAGTCTATAGGGTAGATAGGCTCGCGAGGGTAATAACCCTAAACTTAGTATCCTTTTGTAGAAATATTTTTCTCAATACAATTCGGATTCGGCCGGGTTAGCGATGACCAAGACACTTTCCCTTATGTCTCGTCCGTCGGATGGGGACGTAAACCGGGGTGTCCCGTGTATCGGTGCACGTTAAAGAACCATAGGAATCTATTCGATAACAAGAGTAGGGCAGGTTCCCAGATTTCTATGTATTCCTTCCCCTCTCTCTGGGGCGGCTCTAAATAACCTATACTGTGTTGATTAGCCGTTAAACAACATTCAATTCAATTAAAACGTATATTGTCTCGTGGTCTAGCTTGTGTGTCGTCTCAACATAGGATAAATAAGAGCTATTAACATTATATATTTACTTATATATATTAGGCAAAAAAAAAATACCTGTGTTTCCGGTGGCCCGACCGTATTTTTAAGGGGATGACCCTAAATCGTTTTATGAAAAAAATAAAAAAATATTGTTCCGAACAATGATTTATCACAATATATCGAGGTAAACTGACATCACAGAGAAACTTTCAGCTGTATCATCAACTTGAATGGGGTTTATGATATAAATACATGTAGAATCTCACAGTTTCTTGCTCCAAAAAAAAAAATGCCTACCTACCGACCCTATTTTTATAGAGCATGCAATAGGAAACACACCTATTTTTTTGTTTGGCCTTCCTATATTTAACTTATAAATCGGCTACTGTGCAGCTTCTTCTATTTTTTAATTTTCTAACGTACTTAAAATTTTAAGATGGTCGCCAAAATGAGAAAAGCATGAAAAACAGCATCATATATTATATATAACACACAAGTCTGTCATGTGCTTTTGTCAGCAAGGAAATTTATCATTCCTGATTTATTTTAAATGGATTGGAGGCGGTCTGGAAGACTATAGGCGTCTATTCAAATACGTAATGCGTTTCATTTTCATATTCAATGTACATAATATTATGCTCTAACCACAACTTTGCCAAAATAATATTCATATTTATTGGACATGTCAATAGCATTGAATAATTGCTAAGGAAGAACTTTATACATATTTTCATAGAATAAGACGAAAATGTGTTTCATGAACATAGGTAATAGAGGATCTTACATGAGAGCTGACAGAGCTTAAAGTGATCCCTACGCGTCTGCCATGTCCACTGGCACAGATATATATATATTATAGGGAGGTCAAGTGTAGTTTAAATGTTGGATATACTCAGGTTTAATGAATTCATAAGTCATTCAACTGGAAAAGTGATCATTTGTTTAATAGGCATGTCAAACATATAATACTCACTGGTAATGGCTGTGAGTGAAATGTATAACTTATTGGTGCAATATTATCAACAGTTTAAATTAGTAATATAATAATAACTTAATTAGCTTTGCACTATTCTAGTATTAATATTAATGATTGCACAAATGTGAATTATGTAGAAAAACTAATGGGACGCTGCGAGTTGTTAGCTTTTCAACAAATCAAGATTGCTGTGTGTCCCTTTAAGGTCCATAATTAATATGTTAATAAAACAAGTTACAACCCTATGCTGTTGTTTTTTTAAAGTTGTGTCACAGGTTTTGAACATAGTTCAGCATCAACATGTATTCTCCGTTATATGTACACGTAACAGTCAGTTCAATAAAACTGTATACTTCAACGTCTCAAATGGAATGATGAGTGTTATTTTATTGAGTATTAAATAAGCAAAACTACTTTTCACATCACTCTCATTGGCATTGATGACAGGCTAAATGCATGTGGGAGGAAACCGGCATACACAGATCCTTGTGAAAAACTTGAGTGTCAATTAGTGTTGAGAACAATAACTGTAGATGTAGTTCAAGATAATCCATTCAATTTATTGTTCAATACTTGGATCCATTACAGCTGTATACCGTAACCTTGTGTTGTGTAAATGGCAACATCTTGTCTGAAAAATAAAGAAAATGCAAACACTGAGTATTACAACTTAAATATCTGCTGTACATGAAATACTAAAACTTGATCACTTTTAATAATATACAAAATATGTATTTTATATAGAACCTATACAGGCCAAATAAAATAAAAATTAAACCTGTGTTTACATATCATTGTCAATAAAAGTGGGCCAGTATATTTATTTGGTATCAAATATTTACTTGTTATCATTTTTTTACTCCATGAATTATATTTAGACCACAAGAACATTAAATAAAGAAAAATCTGACTGGCTGCAGGCTTAAACATATTAAAACAGATTATATTATTTTTTTACCTCACAATAACTGATTATTATTTCATTCCCAATAAAAAGAGGAGTCAGCAGTGTATTAAGGGAGTTGGTCTGGTTTAATACAGTAAACACAGACCTGTATATTTAATTCGGTCTTAGTCAATATAAAATTTACTTAAAAAGATTACCAAATGTTTTGTTTTTTTAATACTGAGAACGTATGTATTGTTTAAGATCCTTTTCATGCTTTAATGCTGTCTCTCAGTTCCACCTTTCAAGGTAAGGTTTCCAGGTGTTTTAACTAGATTTATCTAATTATTATTATTTTATTTATTTTTTTGGCATTGATGTGAAATGCTTCCCCACCATACAAATAAGTTCTGCTTACAAACCTCTATGAAATCCATCATGTTTTTGTGAGCTCCTCCAACCTCACCTCATCCAACCAAGAGTCGCATTTCAGATCAGAATATGTAAGATGCAGGCATCATGTCTGTGAGACTGATGTCTCCCTATGAAAAAAATAATGACACAGTGTATAAACGCAATTGCCAAATTTCATTTGGATCTGAACATTTCGCTGAAATTAAATAATAATTAGATAGATCTATGCATTCAATTCTTATTTCTATGTACTGTTACTTAGAAAATGTGTTCATCAGGGCTTTTTTCCACAAAATTGAGAAGAGGCCCAGGCCTGTCCATGTTGGGGAAAAAAGACGAGCTTATTTCTCATTTTGGGAAAAATGTAAGATTTTACCAATTAAGTAAATTTGACAATACTATGCTTTATTTATATTTTCAGCCAACGGTTATTATAATTACTGTTTCTCAGTCAGAACTGACTCCACAGACAAAAATATGGTGCAGAATTAATGCTTTTTCTCAAATTCTGAGACAATGCTGCTTTCTGATTGGCAAATATTTCTGCCACAATTGGGGAACAAACAGTCAAGTTCTCAATTGGGAAAGAGGCCTTTTAGAGGTGTCTCTGTTACATAAGGTAAAAAAAGCCCTGTTCATGGTACACAGATCACTTTAGCGGAGTCAATCACATAAAATTGAACTGGGATGTACAGTAGTGTATATTTTGTTTTTAATTGAAAACCAAGTGTTGCAGTATTTAGTAGGGTTTGTAGAAAATATGCAGGAGGGACGTAGAAGAGAGGGGAAGGGGGTTGGGGATAGTGGTTGGGGCAGCAGGGCCTTTTTACCAGTTTTGCCTTTCGGGAAGGGGCCTTTTGCTCTTAATTGGGGGTGGAATACATAAATTAGGAATGACATTTCCAAGGTAAGTTTAAAAAGTGGGGAAGTCTGCATGCTTTTAAGAAAATAATATGAGCGTGGGGAATGGGCCTTTTACAGGCCGCTTCAAAGAAAGGTAAAAAGTCCATGGGGAGGTTATGCGTCAGCTGCCTGTGGGCAAATGTAGAGAAGGGGGTGGCAGGGATGTGGTTTAGGAATTGCTGTGTCCCATGCCATGGCCATGGCCATGCAGCATATGTGGGGTTTGACACTGGCCATTACAGGCATACCATAAGGTGTACCCCTTCACAGGGTTCAGGGCTGAGGGTCTCCCAGCGGTTTTAGGGAACAAGGGAACATATATTTGGGAAACAAAGCAAAACGTTTTGGGGATCACCGGGTCGTATTGTCAGGGAACAAGGGAACATGGACCACCCCTGGAAGGGCCTCATGTCTATGGCTACAGGTCTTGTTATACAAACAAGAATGATTCTGAGAGAGGAATCATATGAATAATTCAATGAAATCAACAACTGTCACGGCTGATCCAGTTATGTTTACTATTTACACAGTTTGTCAACATTAACACCATCGATGTGCTTGGCAAATTTCAAGAAAACACTGCATAAACAAACCAAAAAAAGAGTTGTACATGTACACATTTGAACTTACGTGTTATTTGCCTGCAGAGTTCTAAGCCAGTCAACTGTTTCCTTCATTACGTTAACCTGTGTATATTTCCAATTGTTTATCCCAGTGCGAACACTCTGCATCAGATAAACTATCAAAACTCAGTGGATTCAACATTACCAACGTGTAAACACATTCTACGTATTGATGACGTAATCCAAAACTGACATTTTACAAAAAGCGTTCACTCCTGTAAACTAGGTACGCGTAAAATTGATAACTGCGGTCTGAATCGACGTTTTTACAAAAAGAAAATGGCGGCGTTTTGTGTTTTTTTTAATTAAATAGTCCGGCAAACACTTAAAAAATAATCCCTGTCGCGGAGTATCAAAATGATCAAAAAAGCTGAATAATTAGTTCCTGGCGTTCCCAATGTAATGCTGCCTAATTTGTGAGAGGCGGGAATTTCTTTATTTGCAGTGTCCCGTTCTATTGACAACATGGTAAGAGATAGGTCTGGTGCACACGAGAACGTGATTTAAAAACAGCAGCCGTTTTTCCACCAACCTTTCCGAGGCGGTAACCCTTTTAAGCTTTTAATATCAAATATATTTCCCCTTATTTATACGTTTTTGTTGATGTACGATGCATGTTTTTGGTTGATTGTTGTCCATGAAATTAATCAATGCTACATTTCCTGTTTCGACTTTTATATCTACTTGTATAGTTATATTGTCTCAACCGGTACTCAAACCAGGATCTCTGGTTTACCGTACCAGCGCCCTAACCATTGAGCTATCGAGGACATGCAGTTAGGAATCGATTATTCACCATTTACCTGTACCCGATTAAATACAGCCCCACCACACTGAAATTCGTTCCTGATTTTCAAATTATTCTGGATAACCACTGCTGGTGTTTCTCAGGATCCTTCCGGAAGATCCCCAAATATATCAGGTGGTGAAAACAATCGTGCCTCAAACGGGACTCGAACCCAGTGTCTCTGGTTTACCGTACCAGTGCTCTAACCAATGGGCTATCGAGAACATACGGTTAGGAATCAATTATACATCATTTCCTTGTACCCGTTTACACATGTTCGGTTTTATTGAAATATCGTTACAATGTGAATGCAAAATTAAGCCTGAGTGTACTAATATCTTTTCGTATTTGTTTTATAATGGATATGGAAGATAAGATAATCCCCCAAACAAAGGCAATAATGACGAAGTCAGTTATATAGCGAGTCGGAGAATATCCGAGTCTGACATGTCTGAGAATTTTAATTGGTTATATTACTCGATCGTATACACGTGTGCTGTAAATG